>PVLA01003902.1:0-160355 GCA_004027455.1 Hydrochoerus hydrochaeris
TCTGATTGCCCTGGCTAGTGTTTCCAGAACTATGTTGAAAAGGAGTGGTGATAGTGGACATCCTTGTCTTGTTCCTGATTTTAAAGTGAAAGCTTTCAGTTTTTGTCCATTTAGTATAATGTTGGCTGTTGGTTTGTCATAGATGGCCTTTATAAGGTTGAGGTAGATGCCATCTATTCTGAGTTTCTGAAGTGTTTTTATCATGAACGTGTGTTGGACTTTGTTGAAAGCTTTTTCTGCATCTATTGAGATGACCATGTGGTTTTTCTTTTTGGCTCTGATGATGTGGTGTATTACATTTATTGATCTGCATATGTTAAACCATCCCTGCATTCCTGGAATGAACCCCACTTGATCATGATGTATAATCTTCTTGATGATTTGCTGCATTCTATTTGCCAGTATTTTATTGAGAATCTTTGCATCAATGTTCATTAGTGAGATTGGTCTATAGTTATCCCTTTTGGTTAGACCTTTCTCTGGTTTTGGTATCAGAGTAATACTTGCCTACAGAAATGATTTAGGGGGATTGCTTTCTTCTCAATTCCATTAAAGAGTTTAAGAAGTATTGGCATCAAATCTTCTCTAAATTTCTTGTAGAATTCAGCTGTGAAACCATGAGGACCTGGGATTTTCTTTGTTGGTAAGTTTTTAATTATATTTTCAATTTCAATAGCTGATATTGGGTTGTTCAAAATTGCTATATCTTCTTGGTTAAGCTTTGGTAGTTCATATGTTTCTAGAAATCTGCCCATTTCCTCTGTGCTTTCCACTCTGTGTGAGTAGATATTTTCAAAGTAGGTATTTATGATCTTTTGAATTTCCATGGGATCTATAGTAATTTCCCCCTTTTCAGTTCTTATTCTGTGAATTTTTTTGATTCTCTCAAAAAACCAGCTTTTCGATTCATTCATTTCTTGTATTGCTTTTTTAGTTTCAATTGCATTGATTTCTGCTCTAATCTTTACAATTTCCTCTCTTCTATGTGCTTTGGGTTTAGCTTGCTCTTCTTTTTCTAGAAGCTTGAGATGGAGCATTAGGTTGTTTATTTGTGCTCATTCTGTTTTCTTGATATGACAGTTTATTGCTATATATTTCCCTCTTAATACCACTTTCATTGCATCCCATATATTACAGTATATTGTTTCTGTGTTTTTGTTGAGTTGTAGGTATTGCTTTATTTCTTCTTCAATTTCATCTGTAACCCACTGGTTATTAAAAAGGTTGTTATTTAATTTCCATGTATTTGTACAGGTTTTGCAATTTCTTTTGCCATTAATTTCCAATTTCAGTGCACTATGATCAGAAATTATCATGGTATGATTTCAATACCTTTACATTTACTTAAGAATGTTTTATGGGGTAATACATGGTCTATTTTGGAGAATGTCCCATGCGCAGCTGAGAAGAATGTGTATTCTGATATGGTTGGGTGGAACACTCTGTAAACATCTACTAAGTCCAATTGCTCACAGGTATGATTCAGTTCTGCTATTTCTTTGCTGACTTTTTGTCTAGTTGATCTATCTCTTTGTGACAATAGGCTGTTAAGATCTCCTGTTATAATTGTGTTCTTATGTATTTGGTTTTTGACATCCATTAGTATCTGTCTTATATAGTTGGGTGCTCCTGTATTTGGTGCATATATATTTATAATTACTAGTTCTTCCTCTTGAACTTTTCCACTAATGAGTATGTAGTGACCTTCTCCATCTCTTTTAATCATTTTAGGTTTGAAGTTCACGTTGTCTGCAAATAGAATAGCTACCCCTGCTTTTTTCTGTGTTCCTGTTGCATGGAATACTGTTTTCCATCCTTTGACTTTTAATCTCTGAGTTTCCTTTTGGGTCAGATGTGTTTCTTGTATACAGCATATTTTGGGATCCTGTTTCTTGATCCATTCTGTCAATCTATTTATTTTTATAGGTGAATTGAGGCCATTTACATTTATGGATATCACTGATACATGCTGGCTCAACGTTGCCATGTTATGTTCCAGTTGTTTGCTTTCTGCTTTTCTCCTTATTTAATTGCATATCCTACCTGGTGGTTTCTTTCTGTTGTTTTGGGGATTGTGGTCATTTTTATCTCTGTCTAGTATGTCTTTCAGTACTCTTTCTAGGGTTGGTTTGGTGGACGTGAATTTCTTCAGTTGTTCTTTGTCATGGATGTATCTTGTTTCTCCATTAAATTTGAATGGAAATTTTGCTGGGTACATCAGTCTGGGTTGAAGGTTGTTTTCTTTCAGGGCTTGAAATACCTCACTCTAAGCTCTTCTTGACTTGAGGGTTTGTGCTAAAAAGTCTGCTGTGATTCTAATGGGCTTTCCTGGTAAATGAGTTGCATCTTTTCTCTGACAGCTTTTAGTATTCTGTTTTTATGTTGCATGTCTGAGATCTTAATTATTATGTGTCTGGGTATGCATTTATGTTGATTGTGACTGTTTGGCATTCTATATACCTCACTTATCTGCATATCAGATTCTTTCCCAATGTTTGGGAAATTTTCATCTATTACTTCTGTGAATATTTTGGCTACATCATTTGCATTGACTCCTGCCTCTTCACTGATGCCTATAAATCTTATATTTTTTCTCTTGGCATCATCTTGAAGCTGTTGGGTTGTCACTTCATGCTGCTTTGTTATTTTTAAAAGTTCTATCCTTTTATGATCACTAATTGCTATCCTATCCTCAAGGTCCAAAATGCTATCCTCAGCTTCATTTAACCGGTTTTGCAAGCTTTGAATAGAATTTCTTGTTTCTTGGATGTCTCTTTCAGTTTGTTTTATGAATTCTGCATGTTTTCTATATTGTTCATTCAAGGTTTCAATCAGTTTCCCATGCTCCTGTACTTTTTTCTCAATGCTTTAGCTGTGCTCAGCAACTCTTTTACTAAGGTTGTTATTTCTGTCTTTACGTGGGAGAGTACTTCTAATTTGATTTCCTCTATAGCCTCATGGAGTTGTTTTTTTTATTTCACTCACTATCTTTTCAGAGATTCCCAGTGTGTTACTTTTGGGGTCCTCTATTTCAGTATCTCCTGCCCTTGCTTCTGGTGGGCTAGATGTTTGAGACTGCATTTTGCTTTTTCACTTTGCCATTTTCACTCTTCCTGATGTTTTCTATGTGTAGGAGAGGGTCACCCACACTCTTTTCACTCACCAACCTCTTACAGTTAGTTGGAGGGGGCTTTACTACTGGCCCTATTTACCCACTGTACACCTCTATTTCATGGACATACTCACCACACTGGCACAGTTAATCCACTGTAGTCCAAGGTTTGCCACCTAAAGCTAAGTTCCAAGTTTTTTCAGTGCGCTGGGATTCCACCAAATTGTGCAGTCAAGGCCCAAAGCTGTAATCTGGGTCCTGCTCACTGCTTGGCATTTGCTGGGCAAGGCCCTGTTGGGCCACCATCACTGTGTGTGGCCCAGGGTGGTCTTTGATGCAGCGCATGGTCTTACTGCCTGGGAGCAAGCTCAAAGTCCCTTTCCGTATGCTAGAATTCCACCAGAGCACAGGGTCAGGGCCTAAAGCTGGAATCTGGGTGTCACTGGCTGCTTGGTGTTCACTGGGCATGGCCTGATTGGGCCTCATCCCTGTTGTGACCCAGGGTGGTCTCAGACACAGCATGTCATATTTTTCTTCTTATATCTTATTCAGTGAAAAGAGCTGGTGGAGGCAGCAGTCACGCCAAACCGAGCAGCAGAGCAGAGCCCACTCTGTGACTCCACCTCGGTAGCCATCCCCACAAGCCTCAGTTCAGCCTTGGTCCCCCGCTCCCCCGTGGAAATCTATATATTTCTTAGTGTTACTGGAGGATCAAATGTATTTCAATTTAGTACATAAGAAAATTTTAGGAGTGTGGAGTATTATAATTAAGATTATTAATATTGATATTATAAGTGAGGTAGACCAGTATTTTCCCCTGAACTTTTCAAATATGATGAACATACATTGAAGATTTTCATAATTGTCTTTATATAAAAATGATTCAGTCCCATTACTTCCTTAAATGTCATGTCAGTTATCATTATCTCCTGTTCAAAAAATATGAATCTGCATGTCTAGTTATTGTTTACTGGTCAATAAAAAGCTTCTTTACAATCACTCTGTTATTGGATTTAGTAGCAAAGCTCATGTCAGAATTCTCTAAGAAAGAATTCATGGGCAAGCAGCTGTACTCCTGGCCATGAAAAACAAGTCTGTCACTGAAATTCCAACAGGGAATAATTTTTTTCCTCAACTTGAGTTTCTCATGTCCCTGACTTCAGTTCTCATGGTTATCCACACCTACCTTTTAAAAAGTCTTTGAAACCAGAAATTTCTTGGAACAAGAAAGCATTAGTGGGAAAGTGATCAGCTTTGTATATATAAGAAAAAGAAGCGGTCTTTGCACTAGGCTAATGAGAAAATGCAAATAAATTCTTTGATTAGATATATCGGGCACATAGCACATTTGGCTCATAACAGACTACAGAGTGACATTTTCTCAGAACCAAAAAAGAGACTAATGGTCAGAATTTGAAGGCCAAAATGAAGATAAAACCTACAGGCTGGGAGAAAATTTTGCTGGCTATACATCTGACAAGGATTAGCAGTCAGCTTATATAAGGAATTTAAAGAAGTCAATAATAACAAAAAAAATTTAAAAATGGGATAATGAACTGAACAGGCATTTCTCAAAAGAAGAAATGCAAATGACCAACAAAAATTAGGAAAAATGTTCAGTGTCATTAGCTGGCAGGGAAATGCAACCTGAAATGACAATGTGATATCACTTAACCTTGGTTAACATAATTATCATCAAAGGACAACAACAAAAAATGCTGGCATCATTGTGGAGAAAAGGGAACTCTTACACATTGTTGGTGGGAATATAACTTAGTAAAGCCACTTTAGTGGAACAGTATAGAAATTCCTCAAAAAACTAAAACTATATCTATCATATGATCCAGCTATGCCACTTCTGGATATATATCCAAAGAAAATGAAATAAGTATATCAAAATGACAGCTATATTCTCATACTTATTGTATTGCTAATCACAGTAGCTAAAATATGGGATCAACCTACATGCCCATTGATAGATGGAGAACGTACAAAATAGAGATAAATATAGATATATAGATATTCACATGAATAGGATTCAGCTATAAAAAAGAATTACATCTTATGATTTGCATCAGAATAGATCACATGGGAAGACATTATGTTAAGTGAAATAAGCCAAACATAGAGAGATAAATATTACATGTTTTGTTTCATTTGTAGAAGGTACAAAATAATCAGCCTGAATGTTGAACAGTGATTACTAAAGGCTAGGAAAGGGAAACAAAATGGTGATAGAGGGAGGTCAGACGTGTACCAAAATATGGTTATACAGAAGAAATAAGGTCTAGTGTTCCACAGCACTGTGGGGTGACTATAGCTCACAATAAACTAATATATTGTAGAAGAAATTTTGTGTTTAAAATGTTTCAAAACCTAAATAGTCTACAGTGCTCCTTTGGCTTCTGTAAACAGACTTGTACCAGAAGTACAAACTGTACCCAGCCTGTTACTGTTTCCAGTTTGTTTCCATATTTGTAAATTTCTACTCCCTTACAAAAGACCCACACACACCTGTTCAACAGTATAAATGCAACTTCCACTACTAGTTACAAGGTCAGGCTTTGGAATATTCAGCTCCTCTGAGCCGGCCAGCATAATAAAGTTTGGTTCCCTCCACTTCTCCTAGTGTCACTTGTTTTCTTCCCATACAGTAAATCTACAATTGCTGTAACAATTTATTTTATAAAGAACAAGAAGAGAAGTTGAAGTCCCTAAACATAAAGAAATGACAAGAAAATGAAAATGCTAATTACTTGATTAGATCATTAGACACTGTACATATAGCTATTAAAATATCACTCTGTGCCCCATAAAAAAAACACAATTACTATATGTTTATCAAAATATTTTTTAAATTATTAATATACAAATACATTCCAGGGGGTAGAAACTGAGGCTCAGATTTCTTGATGAACATCAGGGCACTTCACATGCATTTTCTCAGTGAGTTTGTTGTAAAGATAATGTATTCCTTGTCTCCAAACAGCAAGGCAATTAATTAATTGTACTGACTTGTACTTCCAATTCTGACTAAAGGAAAGTTTAACTAAGCCATTTAGATATCTGAGTTGTAAAAACTGAGACTTGTTTGGCCAATTATACTTCTTAGATCTCCAAATATCATTTTCTATGTATTCTTGTCCAAACTTGCAGCTGTGAAAGCTCAGTAATAACCAAAGGCACTTTATCTTTCTCTTGACCATATAAAGCTCTTATTCTCCCTATTTTTCCCTTTTCTAAACTAGCACTTGAAAGCAAATTCCCTGTATTCTCATCCTAAAACCAACAAAGTCAGTAGATTACCTCCATCTAGTATACACACAGCCTTTAAATCTGCCAGCTACATTTTTCTATGCACACAATTTAATTGTTACATTTCAAACAAGACTAAAAAAATAAAATTTATTAGGACATTTATTAAATTCATCCCATGGACAAAGCTCTTTATATAGTGTTTTCTCCAGAGAGTCAGTCACAGAAAACTTGCAAGAAAAGCTGTAATCATTTCCAGCCCTCATGCCTAAAGTGATTTCCTAAGGTCAGAGACATTCATAAAATGTACTCAAGGTGTTCAATTTCAAATCCTGGTCCTAAGACTTAGTCATTTGACTGTAAAGAAATCTCTTCACTTCCCTGATCCCCAGATTCATTGCCCTAAACCTGGGCATAATATTATGAATGTAACTCACAGAGTTAATGTGAGTATGGATTGCTGTCATTCATGAAAAATTCTTAGCATACATTCACTATTTTCAGGGTTTTTGTTGGTGTCATTGATATTGTTGTCATTGTTGTTGATGCTGCTGTTTCTAAAAGTTTTTTTTTTAAGCAAAGCAGATTCAATCATCTGATCCAGTGTTGATCGTGGATCAACCACATAACCTCACTGTGTTTTAGCTTTCTCATCAAGCTGATGGGTGAAGGCTATTCAACAACCTTTTATCTCTCAATTTGTGTTTCTCTCCCTTGTAATAATATTGAGATTTTTGAAAAACCTTACCCATATTTGAAATGAAAAGTGCTGTTTGCATAGTTTCCTCAGGAAAGAAATCCAGCAAATCAACTAAATTTATATCACTGAATACCTAAGCCGTGTACTTGTCGAATCATTCCCTGGCGACTTCAGAGACAGAAGCAAGATCATTACTTAGGTGAACTTGGAATGTGGTTTTCATTAACCTGCTCATTATGCTTGATGAGCAAATAGGCATTGTATTTCCCCATTATTAATGGTTGGCTAAGGAAATGTGGCACCTCTGAAAGCTGTCTTTCATTATATACTCTTAGCATCATACAGAGACTGATGTGAAGAAAAACAAGCAATAATACACAGTAACAGTCTACCCTGGCTATGAATTTAAACACATACAGGCTCGCATTCAGCTTTCAAAGAATGTGAATTCAGTCAAGCTTTTGTATGTACAGAAACCACACATCCCAGATTATCAATAACAGTCTTGATTTCAAATATTCTTTTGAATTGTCCCCATAAGGTGGCTTATATTTGTTAGTCAACAGAACAGACTTCAGATTCTGAAAATATAGGAGTTCTATTTCTTTTCAACCTAATACATGCAGAGAGAAAGTCTGTTCTGTTTCCTCTGAAACCTTGAACAGCAGCAATTTTCACACACTACTGTTAAAGTGGATATCAAAAAAAAAAAACCCACAAAGATTGAAAGCCTGACCAAGCATGGATATAGCAAGAGACCAGAAACCATTGTTGTAGTGACCTTTGGAATAGATTAAATCCATTTTCCAAAAGCTCTCTGAAGTATCTAGTGAAAATATCAAACAGGTGCAAGCCCATTCTTTGGTCCTTTTCTTATGAAGACTGGAGGTAAGGAAGTGACCCTTTGATTGTCTGTCAAGTTTCAAAGTCTATCTTTTCTTGGCTTTTAGCCTGTAATGACAACAAAGAACCCAATAGGATATGACACTTACTAGAGTAGTTAACCTCCAGGTGAGTCATCAGAGTGCTGTTTCTTTACACCATGTCACAGGATAACTGGTCATTTTCCAAGGAAGCACAGAACCTTTCCAAGTCCTCAGTCAGAACTACGTTCTGCATACACTGACTCCAAAGGCTTGGTTCATCAAATCCCAAACTTATGCAAGGCATCCCTTACAGTGAGGAGACATGTTTGCTCTTAAAGGACAGGGATCTGTCTATCATTTGAACAGATATGGTATGCTACATTGCACAATATTTGGATACAGAAGGGCACAAAAATGTCATTATATTCTGAAGGAAATGATTTTCCCAACTTCAATTAAGCTTCTGACCCATCAGATCTTGACTTGAAATGATCATCAATGACCATGCCTGTTCTAAACCACATTATTCATTCAACAGAAAATAATGCTGTTTGGCTTCATCAACTTTTCCCCTTTACTTTTGGGAAAGAGAAAAGACCAGATTTGGAATGACAAGATATATGTTTCTGAATGTGATAAAGCACATTTTAATATCTTTAAACTGGGGCATCATTGCTTAAGAAATCTAAAAATGGAATAAAATCTTCAGTATTCAGAAATGTTCTGTCTGTCTGCTCAGAAAAAGAGGGATTGATAATGTTGTTGACATACATGTTTATTCTATATTAAAGTGTCTAATTTTTTAAATAAAATAGTCAAATGCTAAAGAAACCTAAAAGTAAATCAGGGGAAATTATTGAAGTTTAATCAAATTATTTCCAAGTTTCCTTTCCAAGGTAAGACAAATTTAAAAAATCATAAGCGTTTTTTTCATATTTGGAATTGGAGCAAAGGGTAAAGGTAGAATTCACATTACGTTGGAAAAAAAGTTATTTGTAGAATACACTCAGAAGGAAATGTAAAGAGCGGATTAAACTTAAAGTACTTAAACAACTTCTGTGCAAACTACTACCTAAACTGAAAAAACGTTAACTTGATAATTTCTTTAAATATTCTGTCTTATTTTACTGAGTCAGTTTCTCCCAGTCATTCTATTTAAAAATTATTTTTCTATAACTGAGGGTAGGTGAAAGACAGAGTAAGTTGCAAAGCCCTCAACATTAAACAAGACTGCTGACACCAACACTTTGGTCTTCTGGCCTCTGAAACTCTGAAGGAATAAAATTCTATTGTTTTAAACCATGTGATAATTTGTTATTACAGCTCAAGGAAACTAACATTATCAGTTTTCTTGTGATCTAAAATCTTCCCATGAACTTTTCTCTGAATATGGCACCTTATGCCATGAGCTACGTAATACTACCCAAACTTACATGTATTTTTCATATTTTCTGCTCATATATTTGTCCTGCATGGCTTTGCAACACCTAGCTACTAGCCCATTCATGGCCTCATTGGTATCAACAACACATTGATCTGAACATATGCTTTGAGTTTCTTGTTCTACCATACAGCCCAGATTTATATTGGATCTTTATGCCCAATGGTTCAGTCACAGTAAGAATAATTTAGCTTCAAGGAAGAAACCCCAACCTAACCAGTAACTCTTAAAAAGAATATAATTGACTTTTCTATGTTGTTTGTCCATTGCCAGTCATGGCCAGGGGAATGAATCAAATAAATCACTGCTCACTTAGCAGGATCCATGGGAGCAGACATCCCAGAAGGAAATAGTGGGTGGAGAAGTATTAGCCAAGGAAATAAATGACACTTTTACCTTCAGCCTAGTTTGTATGTTAGTGCCCAAATGCCTTAAATTTTCATTGATCAAGTTCCCATTAGGAAAATTATCTCTGCACTACTCTTAAAATATGTTTGATTTGTTTGGTGTGAAATGACCAGTTGTTGTTTCCCTGTTGTCATGGAGTTTACAGTCTAGTGAGAATGATAGTCATTAAATATGTAATTGTACATTTAATTTGAAAAGGACAAGTTCAAAAAATAATAGAGGTTTATACCAAGGGAAATCAATTTAGAATCAGTGAGGTCAGAATGTGCCAAATGTAGAGGTAACAGGGAATATAGCATGCTGAAACAACTAAAAAAGGCTAAATTTCTGATCGACCTTAGTTGTAGGATTAGACCAGCCCTGAATAAAGGTTACTCTAGACTTACTAAAACTTGAAATAAGCCTGAGAAGATGCAACTAGGACTGCAAGTAACTCAACTGGGTTACAAGGGGAAAAAGAGATTGAAAATTCCTTAAAAGAAGATGTTATGAATTATATTTAGATGTCCTCCAAAGTCTCATGCACTCATAGATAGGGCTTTTGGGAAGTGACTGGATTAAGGGTGCATGATGCTGGATTAGTCCATTGATTGATTTAGCATATTCTGGACTTGACTGAATGGATTTACTAAAGATAGTAGCCCCACCCTGGGTGTGGATGGCATCAACCAATAGGCTTATAGCCTACAGAGAATTATAAAGGAAAGGAAAGTCTGCTGGTTTCTGATTACTACCTGCCCTACTGTGGACTCTTCTACTATGCCTCTCTGCCATGACATCCTGCCTTGGAGCAAGCCAACTATGGACTGAAACCTCTACAAACTGTGATCTTTTTAATAGTCCTTTTCTCTTTTAAATTGTGAATGTCAGGTGTTGTTTTTCAGCAATGAAGAAAGTAACTAAGACAGAAAGCAACAAAATCCAGACACTCAACAATGTAAAATTTACAATGAATAGCTTCTACTCACAAGTCCAAAGATGCTATAAAATATGGCACAGAACCAGGAGAAAAATTGGTCAAAAGAAACACTAAAAAATAATAAAGATAATGGAATTAGAGGATGAGTGCTGAAATATCTGTTAGAAATATTTCTTGTGATTTTAGAAAAGTGAAGAGTGAGAAAGGAAATGTGAGCTATTTTTTGGAAGAACAACCTGCAACATCCAGAGAAATGCACAGCCATAGAGCACACAGGGAAAACTGAATTGAAGTTGATTAGAAGGCTACACATCAACTCCTGAAAGAAATTATAAAAAACTATATGACTTTTAACCTAACCCTAAGAGTTTAGGTAAGCCATTTGTAATAAACAAACGTGAAACCACTGTCATAGGAAATGAAAATACTATTCTTTCTCAATTGAATTTTCTCCTGCTCAGAGAGAAATTGGAGCTCTTACTGCTTCATGTTGATAAATCACCAAACTGGTTCTGGGGACCTGGGGATGGCCTGAAGCACTTAAAGGGTTCATTAAAAATGGATTTATGTTTTGAATTTCTCATGCTTACTATTTAACTTTCTGTGTCAGATTTATTTCGCTTATCACTAAGGTCTCACTATCTTCCATTTTCATAAAAATGACTTGAATTTATCCTTATTTATGGCTGGGTAGTATCCCATTCTATATACATATCATATTTTCTTTATCTGTTCATCTGTTTATTATAGGTATACAGGCTGCTGCCAAAATGTCAATTGTGAGATGTATTCTATAAGCTGATATGCATATATCCCTACAATATGACAAACTTAACTCTTTCAGGAAAGTATTTAGAAATGTAACTGGGTCAGATGGAATTTGTGTTTTTACTTTTTGAGGAATCTGCATACCGATTTCCATCATGATTATGCAAGCTTATATCCCCTGAGTGGTGCAGACAGATTCCTTTTCTCCTTACAACTTTGCCAGTATTTATTGCTTTTTGAATCCTTGATAGTAGCCATTCTCACTGATTTAAAAAGTGGTAAGAAACACAATAGACTTCATTGAGATGGGAACAGAGATCTGGGAAAAAGGGCAGAAGGTTGCATGAGTGGAAAGGGGGAATTGAAAATAAAGATATGCTATGTACATGTGCTAATCTCTCAAGATAAATTTAATTATTATGTATTGCAGACATACACAAATAACTTTTTGAAAAGTTCATTAGGGACCAGTTCATTAGTGGCACAGCAATTGCCTGGCAGGCATGAGATCCTGAGTTTGATTTCTGGTACCAAAATTAAATAAATGTTCATTAACAACTATCACTTCCACAATTTCCTGGAGTGAGCACTTGGTGACATGGTCCCATTCTACATTCATTCAATAGTCACTGAATATCTAGTATATGCCAGGTATTGTTCTTGAACTAGAATAAAACCTTGAAAAAAAATGTCTAAGAACATTATCCTCCTGGAATTTGTATTCAAAACAGAAAGGGGACTTAAACCCTTTTTCTTCATGAGAACAGCTTAGCGGAGGACAGCATTTTATCTAGGGCACAATAATTTATAGAGCCTATGAACTGATGAAACACCATTTACTTCCTTACATATTTAAAAAAACATTCAGGTTGTATTTAAATGAAATTTTCAACCTTTGAAATTGTGTTAACTTCTGAACTTGATAAACTATAATGCCATGTCTAAGTCACCAGTTAGTTTGATTTTTTTCAATGAGCAAAAGAACAGATTTATTTCAGTTTTGCCCAACCCAACTAAATTTCACCTAAACAAATGAAAAGTCACTCCCAATGGATATTTCCTTTGCTTTAAGCTTTTGGGTAACTGACAGTCCCTTTTGTCTGAAGGTAATGATTTTGATATAACTGACTGCAACTATGGAGAGGTGAATACAAGTTAAAAGTCTGTATATTTCTTTTGCAGATTTCTCAAACAAGAAATTAAGATTAGTTACAAATATAGCAAAGAGATTTTTCTACAAGAAACCATTTTGAAAACTTGCTTGCTGTAAATATTTTCTTTTAAAAGTGTCTTTGTTTAGAGTCTAATCTGATCAATTGCAATAAGAAGTTTGCAGTTTTCCCAATGACTTAATTTCTCTCCACACCATTCGAGTTCGTGATCTTAGAAGGTGAAGACTTAGCCAGGCCTTAATTATTCAGGCTAATGGTGGCCTGCAGTGTGTGAAATGTGATGAGACTCTCAGGCCAAGTTCAATAACACAAGGCTGAGTGTAGACTGCCAGATGTCGTGACTAAGAGCACCGCTGGGAAAAGACAATTGCTGAGGCTCCACTGACCATCACGAATGAACCAATTTCTTGTTCCCTAGATAGCCATTGATTATCTATGTGTTAGTTAAAATTTTTAAAAAAAGAATGATCTTTGAAAGAATATCTTCATAGATTTTTTAAGGTCCTTTACTTACAAAAAAATTCAAAGATCCTGTATTTCTGCTGTAGACTTTGTCTACCAAATATCCTCTAATTATCTAAGAATTGAAAGCAATAAGGAAGTTTGACTTCATAGGCTATGAATTATCAGGGGGAAACTGATATAAATTATTAACATTGTATTTCTTTTTGTTTCTATTTTATTTTTTATTTTAAACATGAAACAATAAAAGGATAAAAATGATAGAGAATTTTTTTAAAAGTAGGAAATTAACACTAGTTAATATATGGCATAGTTATCTTAAAAGTAGTTGTTCAAATTATAAGATTTAGGCATAAAAAATGATTAAACAATGAAAACACAAACTGTTCTTGATGAACTTACACAGATTAGTAGAAAAAATGTCTATCTTATGTATATATTCTTACACACACACACACACACACACACATATTTTTTCCTTTTTTCTTTTCTCCTTTCCCCTAACCCAGGTGTTCTATTGTTTTGAGCACTTTCTCTTTCAATTTCACAATATCTATTGTACATTTTGGAACTTATTACTCTTTCAGGTTTTTTCTTTTTTTTTACACTAGAAAGACAATATGATATATATACATGCAAGTTACATTTATTTCACTTATGAGTACAGTCTCAAATTGTATCCATTTACCTATAAAAGCCTCAAGTTTATCCTTCTTTATAGCAGAGCAGCACTCCATTGTATAAAAATACTACATCTTTTTGTTCATTCTCCAGTTGATGGGCATTTGGATTGTTTCCAAGATTAAGCTATTACAAATTGTGCTGTTATAAACATGGGTGAACGTATATCACTGTGCTATGATGTTTTCAATTCTTTTGGGTAAATACCCAGAAGTAGAATAGCTAGATTGAATGGGACCTCCAATCCTAGGTTTTGAGGAGTCTCCACACTGATTTCCACAGTGATTGTACTAGTTTACATTCCCACTAACAGTGGAAAAGTGTTCTTTTTTCCCCACAGTCCTGACAACATTTGTTATTGGTTGATCTCTTGATATTCTTTCTGGAGTGAGATGGAATCTCAGTGTGGTTTTAATTTGCGTTTCTTGAATGACCAGTGATGTTGAACATTTCTTCATGTACTTCTTTGCCATTTGTATTTCTTCATCTGAGAAGTATGTGTTCATCTCACATGCCCAATTTTTTGGATTGAGTCTTTGAACTTTGGGGGTCTGATGTTTTTCAGTTGTTTATATGTTCTATATATAAGTCCTTTGTCCGACATACAGATAGCTAAAATTCTTTCCCATTCTGTGGGTTTTTTCTTCACTCTGTTGCTAATTTCTTTTGAAGTGAAAAACTTTTTAATAAGAAGAGATTCCAGTTGTTGATTCTTTGAAGTACTTCCTGCACATTTTGTAATTTGCTCGTGAACTCTGCCTACCCTTACTTCATCAAGATTTCTGCCTAACTTGTCATCCAGTAGATTTAGTGTTTCTGTTTAAATATTTAGATCTTTGATCCATTTTGACCTTAGTTTCATGTGTGTTGATAGCATGGGTCTAGTTTAATCTTTGGCATGTGAAAAGCCAATCTTTCCAGCACCATTTATTAAAAAGACTATCTTTCTTCAAGTGAAAATATTCTGCCCCTTTGTCAAAGATAAGGTGCCTGAGGTTTGTAGTTTTGTCTGCATCTTCTAAACTATTCCAATGATACTCAGGTTTGGTGTTTTTTTTGTTTGTTTGCTTTCCAGTATGATGCTAATTTCATCTCAGTAGCTTTGTAGTATAATTTCAATCAGGGATTGTGATGACTCCTACCTTGCTTTAGTTGCCCAGGACTGCCTTTGTTATTTTAGGTCTTTTCTGTTTCCAAATGCATTTCAGTAATGTTTTCTCTAAATCTGTGAAGTACACTAATAGTATTTTGATTGGGATTACATTAAATCTGTCTAGCAGTTTTGGAAATATGGTCATTTTCACTGTCAGTTCTACCTATCCAAGATCAAGGGATGTCTTTCCATATTTTGATATCTTCTTCAATCTCTTTTTTTAGAGTATTACAATTTTCAATGCATAGAACTTTTACATCCTTTGTTAGACTTATTCCTCAGTATTTAATTTTTTGGATGCTATTGTAAAAGGTGTTATTTACATAATTTCTCTCTTGAATTTGTTTTTTATGTACAGGAATGCATTTTCTTGTTAACTCTAGCAGTCTTTTGGTGGAGTTTTGGGGGTATTCTATGTAAAGTATCATGTCATCTGCAAATAATAATTTAACTTCTTCCTTTTTTATCCTTATGCCTTTTATTTCTCTTTCTTACCTTATTGCTTGGCTAATGTTTACAGAAATATATTCAATAAGAGTGGTGACAGTGGACATCCTTGTCTTATTCCTGACTTTAGGGTGAATGCTTTCAGGTTTGTCTATTTTAAATAACGTTAGTAATTTCTTTTAAAGTGCAAAACTTTTTAATAAGAAGACATTCCAGTTGTTGGTTCTTTTATCTATTATAGATGGCTTTTATCAGATTGAGGCACAGACCATAAATTCTGATTTTTTGTAGGGTTTTTATCATGAAAACATATTGGACTTTATCAAGAGCTCTTTTTTTTGCATCCATTGAGATGATTATGTGATTTTTGTCTTTGCTTCTGTTGATGTGGTGTATTACATTTATTGATTTTCATATGATGGATCATCCCTGCGTTCCTGGGATAAATCCCACTTGGTCAGGATGTATAATCTCAGTGATTTGTTTTAGTCCATTTGCTAGTGCTTTACTGAGAATTTTTGCATTTGTGTTCATTAGGGAGACTTGCCAATGGTTTTCCTTTTTGGTTGGGTTTTTCTCTGGTTTTGATGTCAAGGTAACACTTGTCTCCAGGAATCAGTTAGGGAGTATTGCTTCCCTTTCAATTTCATTAAAGTGTTTGAGGAGTACTGCATGAAATCTTCTCTAAATTTCTTATACAATTCAGCCATGAATCCACTAGGACTTGGGTTTTTCTTTCTTGGTAAACTTTTAATTTTGTTTTCAATTTCAGTAACTGATATTTGGTTATTCAGAATTTTATATCTTCTTCATTCAGCTTTGGTAATTCATAGAATTCTATGAATCTGTCCATTTCTTCTGAGTTTTCCAGCCTATCTGAGTAAAAATTTTCAAAGTAGGTTTTGACGGTCTTCTGTATTTCCACTGGATTTGTAGTAATTTCACCCTTTTCATTTTTCATTACATGAATTTGAATTTTTTCTTTTCTTGGTAAAGTTTGCTAGGGGATTATCAATTTTGTTTATTCTTTCAAAGAGACAACTCCTCAATTCATTAATTCTTTGTATTGTTTTCTTAGTCTCAATTGCATTAATTTTTTTTTTTTGATCTTTATAATTTCCTCTCTTCTATGACCTTTGGTCTTGATTTGCTCTTTTTCTAGAAGTTCGAGGTGCAACATTAGGTTGTTCATTCTTGCTTGTTCTTTTTCTTGATGTGAAAATTAATTTCTATATATTTCCCTCTTAGGGCCACTTTCATTGCATGTCACAAGTTCCAATATGTTATATCAGTAATTTCATTTAATTGTGGATATTGCTTAATTTTGTCTTTAATTTCATCTATAACCCATTAGTTGTTCAAGAGTGTTATTTAATTTCTACGTGTTTATGTAGTTTTTGCAGTTTCTTTTGCCATTAATTTTCAATTTCAGTGCACCATAGTCAGATTATATGCATGAGATAATTTCAATTCCTTTGCATTTACCTAAGTATGTTCTATATGGTCTATTTTAAAGAATGTCCCTTGTACAGTGGAACAGAATGTGGATTCTGATATTGGTGGGTGGAACACTCTGTAAACATCTAGTAAGATCATTTATTCACAGGTTTGATTCAATTCTGTTATTTCTTTGCTGAATTTTTGTCTGGTTGATCTATCTCTTTGTGACAATAGGGTATTAAGGCCCCCATTATAATTGTGCTGTTGTTTATTTGATTTTTTTTTTTTTGTGCTGGGGATCGAACTCTCGAACTCATGCTTGCCACACAGGCACTTAAGCCACTGAGCTAAATCTCCAGCCCCGATTTTTCATGTCTATTCCTATTCGCCTTATACAGGTGCTTCTGTATTTGGTGCATATATATTTATGATTGTGTTTTATTCCTCTTGAATTTTTCCCCTAACAAGTATGTAATGACTTTTTTATCATTCTTCATTTGAAATTCATTGTTTGTTAACAGAATAGCTATCCCTGCTTTTTTCTGAGTTCCTGTCACATGGAATATTGTTTTCCATCCTTTGACTTTCAGTCTATGAGTTTCTTTTTCAGCTCCATCTGTTTCTTGTATACAGCATATTTTGGATCCTGTTTCTTGATCCATTCTGCCAGTCTATTTCTTTTACTTGGTAAATTGAGGCCATTTACACTGAGGGTTATATCTGATATGTATTGGATTCATTTTGTCAATATTATTTTCCTTTGTTGGTTCCATTTATCCCCCTTAATTGCTTGCCCTGCCTGGTGGTTTCTTGCTGTTGTTGTTCTGGGAATTGTGGTCACTTTTAGCCTTATATTGAATTTTTTCAGTACTTTTTCTAGAGTTGATTTGGTGGACATGAATTTCTTCAGTTGTTGTTTATCATGGAAGTATTTTATTTCTCCATTTAATTTGAAAGATAGTTTTGTGAGGTACATCAATCTGGGTTGAAATTTGTCTTCTATTGATTGGAATGGTTTTATTCTGTTTTGTTTGATCTTAATATATGTGATGGTATGAATAGTTACTTTGAAGAAAAGACAATATGGCAGCCATTGCTGATTTAAAATCATATTGCTCTGAAGTCCTACCATGCTTTTGTTTTTCTATTACCATTGGTTCTGTCATGTTGTGTCTTACTGGATTTTAATATGTAAGATAGTATAAACAAATTTGTTATGGAAAATGAGATATTATAGTGGCCATTGTTCATCTTCTATTATTTGGTTCAGAATGCCTTGTAATACTTTCATTCTCTTGAGTGGTTTTATTCTATTTTGTTATGTTTGACATTATTGTGTGTAAAGCTAAGCTCAACTATTTCAAAGAAAGAGACATTATGATAGCTACTGTTAATATCCAATTATCTTGTTGTGAAGTGCTGTGTTGCCTACATTGTTCTGTTCTGATCTGCTTAGATCTGTCCTCTTTTGTTTTATTCTCTTTAAAATGAAATTTAAAAATTTTTGTTTTCTTTCATGGCTTGAAATACTTCACTCCAACCTCCTATTGACTTGATGGCTTGTGTTGAGAAATTGGCCATGATTTTAAGGGGCTTTCCTTGACAGCTGATTTGTTTCTTTACTCTAACAGCATTTAGTATTCTGTTTTAATGCTGAATTTCTGGGATCTTGATTATTATTTGTCTAGGTATAGATTTATTTTGGCTATGGCTGTTTGGAGTTCTATATGCCTCACTTATCTGCATATCAGATTCTTTTCCCATGCTTGGGAAATTTTCTGCCATTACTTCTGAAAATAGTTTTTTATGTCATTTACATTGACTCCTAAATTTTCGTTGACACCTATCAAACTTACATTGTTTTTCTTTGCATCATCTTGGAGCTATTGAATTGTTATTACATGACCCCTTGTTATTTTTAAGAGTCGTTTCCTTTTGTGATAGCTAGCTGCAATCCTGTCTTTTAGGTCTGAAAGTCTATCTTCCCTTTCATTCAAGTGATTTTGCCTTCTTTCAGTGAAATTTTTAGTTTTCTGGATATCTCCTTGAATTTGTTTCATGTATTCTATTTCTTTCTTATATTGTTCATTCAAGGTTTCTATCATTTCCCAGGCTCCTATAATTTTTTATCTATGTCTTCTTTATCTATGCTGAGCAATTCCTTCATTAAGGTTGTCATTTCTTTCTTTACCTGAGAGACTATGTCTAATCTGTATTCCTCTATAGTCTCATGGATTTGTTTTCTTTCTTTTGTTTGCTATCTTTTCATAAATTTCAAGTGTGTGATTTCCGATGTCCTCTATTTCAGCCTCTCCTATACTTGTTCTAGATGGGTGGGGCATTTGAAAAAATTGCATTTTGTTTTTTTATTTTGTTATGTTCACCTCTTGGGTTAATATTTTGGTATTTTCGATCCCACTGGTCTCAACTGTTCATCATGTGTCTTAGGGTCCTACTGTGTGGCTGATGTTCACCCTGGTCCTGGATCCTGCAGTATAGGGTAGGGCCCAGTCACCTAAATTCCTCTTGCAGGGCCAGTTGGATGAGTCATATATTCCTCCCAGGATGACTAGCCTAGGAGAACTTATGTAAACTGACCCTTAGCTCTTATTGTTACAGTGGCTTCAGATTATTTCAGGCCTCCAAACCCACCTGTCTATGCTGTTTGCCCCAGTTGAGACCCTACATGTCACTGGGGGGCATCTCACAGGTCCAGCCAGTTTCCTTAAGGTTGGGGGAGGCCTTCCCAGAACTCTTGCCAGCCCACCCAGAGTTCTCTGTGTCAAAGAAGGACTCACTCATGATCTTGTCCATCTTCCAAGGTCACCTAGTGGGGGGAAGTTATGACATGCCTATCCACTGAGAGGTCCTCTGCTTGGTGGAAACTCATCACACTCGCATGGGCCTGCCAAGGACCTCTGGACGGTGGGAAGGGTTGCTGAGGCCCATACCTGCCACTGAAATACACAGTAGGTAAAAAAGGTTGCTGATGCTCCTGTGTGCTGCTGAGGTCATCCAGATGGGGGGCGGTGACTGAGGCTCCCCTCAGCTACTGAGGTCATCTGGGTATGGGGGATGATCAACTGAGGCTTTCCTCAGCTTCTGAGGCAGCCAGGTATTGAGGAGGGGTAGCTGAGGCTCTTCACATTGTGCTTCTCTATTCATATTTAATTCTAATTTACTCTAATTTTGCTACTTAATCTGAACAGATCATGCAAGAAAAGATATCTACATGTATCAGTTTCAGAGCCTGATATATATCTATATTAATTATCAACCCTAAGTTTTGACAATGGCTTCAATTCATTTCACAGAAAGTTATTTACTCTAAATGTATGTCACTGCATTAGGCACTGAAGCAAGAAAGTATTCTCCTTAAGGGAATCGCAGTTAATGGATATACAAGGAAGCAAATTGAAAATGTACAAAGCAATAGCATAGGTGTGCTTTGATAGGCATAATAAAGGTGATATGGGAGCACAAAATAATGTCAAGACTGAAAAAAAATGACCTCTGGACTCAATTTGAAGGAAGTGTCCCAGACAGGGGAATAGCACATGTAAAAGTATAGAGCCCATGAGTATCTGGTACACATAAATGGAGAGGCCTTCAAACAAAAAGCTTGACTTGAGGCTGGAGATGGAGACAAAGGCAAAAGTTAAAGGTACATCATATAAAGAATGACAGTGCATTAGGCAATCCCTGCAATGCTATAGCCAAAGTCCCTGACACACTTTTAATTCAAAAGTAAAAAACTGCTATATGCCATACAAAAGACAGAGACATAGTTAATACTTAATTGACACAAAATTTACACTGCTAAAATGAATAGGTTAAAGAACTCATATGCTATATTTAGAGTACTCTAGACTTTCCAATAAACAGAAAGGGTGGGTGAAATGGTGATATTATCATGGAGTCATCTAAAGTTTTAATATTCAAAATTGTCCACAGACCAACATCTGAAAATACCCAGAACTTATTAAGAATGCAGAGCCTCAGGCCATAGCCAAGAATTTGCAGTTTAACAAGATCCCTGTGTGATTCTTGTGCACAATGGAACTGGTAAAGCACTGATCTGCAACAGAGCAGATGTGCACATTAGAAACATCTGGGAAGACTTCCCAACTACCAAGGCCAGGGTTGCTTTCCCAGAAATACCATTTTAATGGATCAAAGACATCTCCAAAATTTTTAACTTGTATGGCTATGTACATAACATTTCCAAGCATCTGTTAGCAAATAAAGGAAAAACACATGCTATATCAGAGGGAAAAGTTGTTCAGTTTGATATGTTTGTGATGCCTGTGAGACATACAAAAGGCTATGGTGATGGTAAATGGACTGACACATGCATGAATGAATGGGATATTTATCTATTATTTTTCCAAAATCAATTAGTTACATAGATCTATAATCTAAAAAGTCTAGAATAAAACCATAAAAATAGGTAAAAATTATACTCATCAAGAGCAGAGGTGACAATTGAAAGCATGAAAATAAATAAGAATAAAAAAAGAGTGAGAAATAGGTCAGAAATAGAATTTCTTCCATCATCAACTTTTAAAGGGTACCAAGAAAATTGTGTTCAATAATGAGATTACATTAGAGTATGTATAGACAAGAAAATAAATCAAAAAAGAAAGGTAATACATATAGCAGGCAAAGAGATACTTTCAAAATAGATATAAATAGTCCCCCAAACAGTAGTAACATAAGAAATACAAGAATTCTACAATGTCCTTTGGTTCTGTCACCTAAGAGTCATGACTCATAACTATATGTATTTTTTTCATTATAAATATTTATGCTTCTGGTATATTTCTGGGAAAGAAAACATCTACTTAACCATGTTAATCATAGCTTTTAGATAGACACAATTACCATAATGTTCCATACAAGAGATCAGAACAAAAATGCAATCCTGTGGTCTCTTAAGTTGGCTGGTAATTAAATATTTAGATGATGACAAGCATGACACTCAGATGGTGTTTTATCATTCCATATAAATACTATGGTTTGCTCATAATTTTTATGACATAAAGCTGTGAGACTGGAAAAACTATTATTTTGGTACAACCTACTGCACATGACCTACTGCACAATAGTGAAAAACATAAAGAAAAAAATGAGAAACAATGGGAAATTAAATTAAAATCTATGATTCTAAATATTTAGCTCTAATTTTTGCCTCATCTGTGCTTATTAGCTTAATTTTGATTAATTAGTTTTGCATTAGTCACCTCATTTTAAAAGGTGCATGAATCCAATACAACAGTAAAAAGGGGATTAGTAAACATTTATGAATTTGGAAATTGACTAGAAAAAGTGTCCTTCTACTATCCCTCTAACACAGATGACTATATAAAAAACACTAAAAAATCATTCCTTTCTTACTCTTGAAGGATTCAATATATATGCCCTTTCAAACTCTCAAAATTGGCTTAATGTTCAATGACATAATGTATATGAATGCAGAATAAACTCTACAATATTATCTGAATCTCAGTTCAAGCATCATTGAGTCATATTGTAAGATCAGCACCTGACACCGAAAATATTACTCTGGGAATTAAACAGAAAGAGCATGTATCCAAAGAGCACTTTGTGGCATTTTGTAAAACTGTCTATTGGAAAAGACTACACATATATATGACCTGATTTTTCCTTCAATAATCTATTACATATGCATTCTTATTTATAGTGGGCATGAACTCAGGATGAATGGCTGGTCCTTATGCTTAGACAAAGTCTCTTCCTAAATTAATTGGGATGGTCATGCCTGGAAAGTACCTTTCAGTATCCGAACAAACAATACCAGTACCTGTATACCAGTTGTGATTAAAATATATGATAATTTTAAAATTTTAAAGATTATCACAGTAAAGGACATTGTCATTAATTTCCTGAAAATATAGTACTCGGCCTTGGTTCATACACACTTATTTCATCATTCTTGCCGCTTTCTGATGCAACTATGGAAGTCCTCTTTCACATCTTTACATGGTATGATCAAAAAATATAGTGAATGCTGCTGCTCAGTGACATCCAACAGAAAAACAGACTCCTAAAAATATTATGTGTGTCCTCAGATACCTTATTCACTGATTTTGATACCAGGTGATTTCTGGATCATCCCCAAAATCAAAATGACCATGAAAGGCAAACACTTGGAATTGATTCAAGACACTGAGGCAGTTATAAAAGCATAACCAAAAACATACATGAAAAAGGACTTTCATTTTTGTTTAGACAGAGGCAAGAATGACAAGTGCATTCAAAACATGAGGGGTTATTCTGAGGGCAGTTACTGGCCACATGTTTTTACTATGAGAAATATTTTAAATGTAAGCATTCACTGTGTGTTTTGATCATCACTGAGATTGTTTCTGGATGGTTGATTCCATGTAGTAGAACATTATGTCAGGGTCCGAGTTTAGATTTTAGTCTCCAGTATTATACAAGATTCCCTTTGTCTATGAAGAAGACATTTCAATATGTATAACTCTGTGACTTTGGATTGGTTATTGAATTTCTGTGAGTCTTACTTTCCTCAATTAAAAACAAAGGTGATCTCAGGGACTTTGAGGTTTTGGTGATGGCTGAATAACATGATGTACACACTAACCTCACATTGTTCCCAGTGCACACTGGACTCAGAATTATTTTATACACACCATGAGGGTTTGTGTCACAGCTGCACAGACTCTCAGTGTAGCTCAGTTTCAGCTACCCATTTTTGAAGTACCATGCCAGGATTTTGAAGTACCTCTAAAATGGATTTTGTGTCTGGTTCAAAAGTTATATTTTAAATTGGATCTTACCTAATCTTTATGTTTTTATAATGAAAAGAAATGAACATCTTTATGTTTATTCTTATTCGTATGGCTTCTCACAAACTGATAGACTTTGAGTACTGCAGGGGTCCCCTTCAGAACAAATCAATATCACTGTACCATGAAACTTTTTATCATTGTACCTTGCTCAAAAACTGAAATCCTATCATTATCTATGCAACCTTGAGAAAATTACTTGACCTCTCTGTGTTGCAGTTCTTCTGATTGTAATAGATGATAGTAACAGTGCTGACTTTGCAGTATTTTTGTAAGGGCAAAATGACCTAATGTATATACAATTCAGAATAGTGCTTGGCACATACTGATGTGTGCACTATGTGCACTGTTACTACTTGTAAAGTAGGATATAATTCACCAATTATACAAACATTTTCTATTTGGTGATTATCTGTCAATATTTCACTCAAAGCTAAGTATTCAGAGATAACACAGGCACTGTTTAGAAGGAGCTTACAGTAAAAAGGACACATAAAACACACACACACACACACACACACACATGTGTCTTACATTGCATGAATGCCTAACATTTTTAATCTGAGATTTTAGTGTCTGGTTTGGGTTGGGTTGGGTTGGTTTGACTTGTTTTGGTTTTGCTTGGGTTGGCTTGGCTTGGCTTAGTTTGGCATTTTTGCTTTCATCTTTAACCAACAATAAATGTGGATTTATATCTGGATTCAGCACTTGGACTACCTTTATGCAGGTCCTAGTAAGAGCATGAACTATAACAGATTCCTACTTCTTGTTGCTGAGGTCCCTGTATCAAATCACTCTCTTTACAACCCAGTCTTTGTCTGAAGGCCAACAGTTATTGAAGCTGAGACACTTAAATCAATTATTAATTCTGTGAATGAAGATATATTTTCTAGTTTATGGAACATGAAGGAAATGATATAAAAACCTAGGCCTAATTCATGGAAACTGAGTACAAGCAAGTTCACAGACAAATCTGTTGTTGCTTCATAGGAAAAAATTATTTTCCCTGTTAGCACCTGGCTGGGCTCCCTGCACATAGTAGGCAGTAGCATGTCACATATCCTCTCTGAACAACCCTGACCTCAGTGAGCCGGCCTCAAGTCCAACATTGCTCTTCTGCACTTCAGGGTCAAGGTCTTTTAAAGCTCAAGAGCTCCTAAACTGCAGCCTATGAAATGCCAGGTCCTCATTACCCCTGACAACTCCCACCCCTGGGGACTAGTGGTGTAATTTACCCAACTCCTGCTCATACCCCTGCTTCACTCTTGTTCTTGAAATGCCAGAAATTGCTGACTACTCTCTGGGCTTTTCTTGACTTTAACCCATTGACAGAGGAGGATTCTGGCCTCTGGTGATAGCCCTACTGCGTCACACATCAAAGGCTCTTTCTGTCAACCCCTGGAGCCCCACTTTCCCTGTCACTGTCTGGTCTTTGTTATCAAAAAGACTCACCAGGGGACAGACACTGAACTCTACCCCAGGACAGTAACTCATGGTTCATCTCTACTTTCTATTGCTGAGTTGAAAGGATCATATAAATGAATTCACAAGATGAAGCCAAAAACTACTCAGACTGAGATTGAGATACTTCGCAGGAGGCATTCAGATCAGAATTGGTCCTTTTAAGACTGGCCACAGGTGAGTGAGGATGATAATTACAGGGATAAAATCATTAGTCTTTACTGAACACATACTATATGTAAGGCACTCATTCTCTGCATTTCATTTGATCCACAAATGACCCTACAGCTACAGGGGTTTAGCCCCATTTTAAAGATGATGAAACTGAGGTTCAGAGTTAGTATGTTTTGTTTTCTAGTATGTATTAACAGCACAATATTATATAAAGACTGTGTTCTTGCTGCCTTCCTAAGTGAAGGAACTTCCTTTTTGCTCATCCTCAATCAAGGCAGGAGTGGCTTCCTTAGGAGCAGGGCTGACCCTGTAAGCAAATATAATGAGCTGAAAAAAGATATATTTCCACTTCTAAGTAGGAATGTCTGATCTCCATGAAACCAGATTGCAAAGAAATCAGCAGCCCGAGTCATCCTAAATTTCATACAGTTTATAAAGGGAAAGAAGAAAAGCCAATTACAGTGCTAAATATAAAATGACCCATGGAGCTGCACCACCAAAGTTGCTTTTGCTCTGCTGTGTATGGTGACCTTCGAATTGGTGAATGGGTCATTCCCTGACAATAGAATCTTTCCAAGTTAATTGATATGACAAAATAGCAACAAACTAACTACTCTAGTTGTGTGTGTGTGTGTTTAATTCTAACAACCAACCAAGAATATGTGCTCTTCTGCCATGCTAGTTTAACTTATTAAACAGGCAGCAGGAATCAAAATCAGCAAAGATAATGTATAACACAAGCACCTCAAATATAAGCAACTAATTTCAGCACTAATGGAAACTGTTTTCACATTTATTTCCCTGCTTTGTGCCCTTCTGTATTCTGGCAAATGGTGCCTCTGTTTGATTTAGAATCATGAATATAGTTTTCTGTTAAGAAAAGGTTTTCCATGTTTCTGGACATATTCCAGGCGACCTCTCTGAAATAAGGTATTCCCCAATCACTGTGTAAGGTTGTGCATCACTAGTAGCATGCTGAGGTTACATTTAAAATAACAAGAAGTGATTTAAAAAAACACAATTGAAAATCTTTTTAATTCCAGAAAATGAATTTATATTTTCAGTTGTCTCTCAGAATAGGTTTCGGTAGCATGTGCTCATTACACATGATCAGAGCATAGTTATAAACATATATCTGTAAAATATCAATCTAGATATATTTGAGTTTAGTGCTATTGCTTACACACACCCACATTTTAAAACTCAGGGGAGAGGTGAAGTTTCTGCTCATTTGATCTCCATTTAGTCATCTGGCATGTAACACTGACAGCACCTAGAAGGACTTGCATCCTTCAGAATGCCTTTCTAATTTCATGTTTTCCTGTGCTTATAAGAGTGCGATTCCTTATTCTTAGATACTGTTTACTTTTTCATTAAGTAGATTTGTACCACTTTTGTCGTGCTGATATAATTACTGAACAATGAGTGTCACTGCTAGGGGTTACTATTGGATTCTGCATGGTCTTTATGGCTATGTATTAGATGTTACAAGATGTTCTCTCTTCTTTTGTTTTATTCTCCTTAAAATAAAAATAAGTAAATAAATAAATAAACAAAAAGATGGAATATGAAGTTACACAAGCTGTGCAGTTCTTCTAGTGCAAAACATCAGTGGACATGTTCTTCAGTAACACCTGAGGACCCAGAGACTCCACCTATATCTACCAGAGTCAATAAAAAGAATGTCAGAAAGAATGTTGACTCCTTTGAGGCCTTCCTCTGCCTCCTGCGAAGCAGAGGTGGGCATAAAGGTGGAGGAAAGAGGTTTGTTTTTTTTTCCCACCTGTCCTACCTCTAGCTCTGAATTCTTTGACAGGATGTGATCTAATGACAGCTTTGTTCCAGATAGTTGCCAAGATACATGATCTCAAGCTCATCCCCACTTAGAACTTATCAAAACTTTACCAAGAAAAAGAAAACATTCAGCATGATTGTTTACAGAACAGGACTTCTCTCTTCTAAGGTAAGCCAGACTCAGAAAGGCAAATATCACATATCTCCCTAATATATGGAATCTAAAATAGATCCCCAGAAAGTAGAAGGGAGAGTATTATTAGACCAAAGAAGGGAAGAAGTGGGAGGAGATAGAGTGAAATAGGGGAAATCAATGTGATCAAAATATATTATACCCATGGAAACACCCCTCTTCCCAAAAGGGGAAACTACAGAAGAAAGAGGTGGGGAGTGTGATGATAAAGTATTTCAGGTTCATGTGCAAACCTGCTAAAATGATTAAATCCAGGTTAATAGTTCAAAGGCAGTAAAAACTGGAAGATAACAGTGCTTCCTCCTGTCATATCCAAATTGAACACAGCCTTCAAACTTACATAAATACAAATGACCGCTGGAAATGAAAATCTGGTTTTTTGTTTGTTTTCTGATTGTATAATTTCTTAAGAAACTGCCCTTCATTGTTTCAATAGGCATATAATTTGTTGGTGCCTTAAACACTAATTTAGTCTGTCCGTGGACTAACTTACTACTCTTTAGGTATGAGACCAGATCAGCAGAGGGAGAGTTACATCAACTGCCACCATCTACCTCTACTGCTACTGTGACTGATTTTCATGAATTATTTCTTGGTAAAAGAATGTCAATCTCAACCAAAGGATCATTTTAAAGAAAAGCTTGTCATCACTGTCCAGGACACTATCATACAACTCACACATATATTTTGTGTATTTTGTATGTTATGGATTTTATGGATCATGCAGTTATCCAATTTTCTCTTTTGAACTTAATGGCTGGAACTCTTTAGCCCATCTTTTGCAAGGGTATAGACTTTTATGACATTTGTTCTCTTCCTTCAATTTGATCACCACATTTTTATTTGCTTCTATCCAATTGCTCCAATTTCAATCTCCCTGTCTTTTTTATGGACACCTCTAGCAGTCTGAATCCTGCGTAACACAATGAGTGCCTTAGAAATAAACCTACCTCCAATAGTCACTTAATGTATTATATTTATAGTTCTTATACATTTCCTTTCCTAAACAAGAATCTCATAGTAATTTAAGTAAAATGTGATCATTTTAAAGTATCTATTAATATTGGTTTACAATAAATACTGATATTCTAGGTAATTTTTTTGCTTCCTTATTTATATTTCCAAATTTCAAATTTTTCAATAAATTTTACAATCTCAAAAAAAATAACTTTAAAGATCATTCATGGTAATTCTTTCCTGTATAATTATATAATAAAAATGTGAAAATTCTTAATTCA
Source organism: Hydrochoerus hydrochaeris (assembly GCA_004027455.1). Taxonomy (NCBI): domain Eukaryota; kingdom Metazoa; phylum Chordata; class Mammalia; order Rodentia; family Hydrochaeridae; genus Hydrochoerus; species Hydrochoerus hydrochaeris. Next base: position 28,518 of record PVLA01003902.1, read on the forward strand.
GAATTTTGAAGGTTAAAATAAATCAGCATCACATTTAAGACTCTGTACATGTTTATCCATATGTTCAACATGTTATAATTCTTAGTAATTCAATATGAATAACTGAATCATTTTAAGATTGGTCCTGAGATCCTAAATTTAAATTTTAACAGGTTCGAACTTACATAACGAAGTTCTCATTTCTGCATATGTGTTTTAAATCATCCTTTTTTAAGGATATAGTTTATATACTTTAACATGAAAAAAATCCAAATGGGTTGCAAGGCTTTGGTACTACCCAGGGAAGCACCTTTTGTTCTTTGAGTCTAAATGAACCAAATAAATGTTTTGCACCCCCACTGAATCCTATGATCAACTTGAGAGATGTCAAGTCACTTAGTAAATAGAAAAAAGTAAAAAAAAAAAAAAAAAAAACCTCCAGAATTTCGAAAGCTATGAACTGAATATTTCCAAAACAGAAAAATCATGCCTTAATATAAACTTTGGCTTTCTGTCCCTACCATTGTAAACTTTTAAAATCCAGTCCACAATGCTGAATATTTTGGTTGGGGTTACAGCCCTATAAATTTGTGGGCAATGGGAGGATTTGTGTTGACTGTCAGTCTTAACATGACTGCCATACTGAAGCAGGCAACCAGTAAGATTCTGAAGTCCAACTGTGAATATGTTTTAAGTCACTTGGCCATCCTAGAAACAATCCAAAGAAAAAACAAACAACAAAAACACTGAAAAGGAATTAGAATATCACACTGTATCCCAGTAATTCAACCACCTTGGTTCCTTTTTCTATACTGTTAAGTGGTTGAATCATTTGCCCTCTAAGAATCCCTCCAGAGCTGTAGTTCAATGCATTTCTGAATTGAGATAGTGTTCTCCTCTCTCTCTCTTGGGCTGTAACCAGCAGCCATCAAATGGTCATTAACTCTGGGTACCAATCATTGTGCTGGTACACAGAAAACTGACCCCGTTGGTTCCCCTTGGATTTAAAATTGTTGGCAGGAAACTCCCCAGAAGTAATTATTCCTAGTACACTGGTGTGCAACTGCAATTTATGGCAATTATGTATGATTAGTCATAGCTTCCTTATCCTTTTATGCATTAGGATTTAGCATTCAGAAAGGACAGTCATTACAGAAAGTCAATGTACACCAGAATAAAAATGTCTGTGCTTCCATTGAAGAGCATCTCTCAGTTTTTCCTGATAACTGTGGAGAAAGGAAGGGGGTCCTTGTTTTCTGCATCACTTATAAAATTGCCCACAACTCAGGCTGACAAAATTTTTGTCAAAAAGCAAAATACATTGAAATAAAATCCTAGAGGACCTTGAGATTAATTTTATGTATTTTATTTTTAAATTACCACTGATAAATATTTCTATTCTTTGAGATTTCAGCTGTTATCCTATGGCTTGTCTTTCTGTTTTCATTTCGGCAGATAATTGCCCGCTTCAGGATATTGTTCCTTTTTTTTAGAGAGAGAAATTTCTCATATCAGCTTGTAAGTGCTTTCTGAAATTAACTCTTGGCTTCCCACACTAGCAAAGTCAGGAGCTATTACCTAGTGAAGATCTGTGTAGAAAATTCAGTGGGTCCTTCTATTTTACCTTTGCACCAAATTTTAGTACATATACAGTCCTTGGTTCTTGATACTATGAACCTTACTAGGAAAATAAAACTGCATATACACAAATGGAATGAGCTGTTTAGGTGAACAATCTACAAATTGTTCTTCTTGCATGTAACTACCAACTCTGTAAAAAAAAAATCTTAAAATAGCAAAGCATAACAGCTGAATAAACATCTCTGATGGGATAAATGAATGAATAAATACATGAGAGTATTTTCACTAGCATCTTTTAAGTGATGGTAGAAAACAGTACACTTGAAGCTATAAGGAGAACTATTCAGTTGGTCAGAAAAACAAACATATTTCATTTCAATTTTCAATAGCCATACTAGCAGTGTTGAATTATAAGTTAATTTGAATGCTTTTTTAACCTTTTCAGATTAGATATCTACACATTTAAAAGATCTTTATAGAGAAAAGAACTGAAGATTATTTCAACTAGCAGAAAGAAATAGTTCTGTACCAATATAGATCATAGATATCATTTTATTCCAGGATCCCAAACTAATCATGCAGAGGTCAAATGTAGTTCAGATACACCTTTGTGTTTTAAAAATATGACTCAGGGGCCTTTAGTCAGGCCCTGTACTTCAATGTTCTCTGGACTTCTGTATTTTTTGATGTCTCTCACAGGCTGATTCCACAATTGTTCCCTGCCTGGAACATTGCATTTGTGACTTTATTTTAGTTCAGTACACTTAGGGTTTTTCACACAGCTGGAGAAGAACTAAAAGTTTTGAATTGATTTATTTTAATCCACACTATTGATGTATATTAAAGAAAATTAGAGCCAGAATGGATATGACTTTTTAGGACTACATCAGCACCCAGTACGGAGCCAGTTAGTTACCAGCATTGCTGGATAATCCAACAAACACAGCCAACAATGCCTTAGAATAGTGTCTTAATTCCTCAATGCCTTAAGAGGTTACTTTGCCCCTCGCAGATAGTCAATCATGTCTAGAGACTCTTTTTTTGTTGTCACAACTGAATGCAAGTGGGAAGAAATAGAGATGCTATTAAACATCCTATAACACACAAGAAAACCATCCACAGCAAGGAATTATGTGGCCTAAAATAGCAATAATATAGGGTTAAGAAACCCAGCTATAACCAACCAATAAGCCAAGCAAGGACACCAAAGCTACTTTTTGGGAAGGTTGAAAGTATAGTGAGAAGAATATATATGAGCTTCTGTGAGTCTTAATCTGACCTTATTCTTTGATCTCTGATGCATGAAATTTTATGATTCTGTATTTAACAAGTATTTAAAATAAAATTCATATAAGTAAATTGGCCTGGCCACTGGAGTCAGACTTCTGACTCTACCATTTATGTAATGATGACTTACTTAACCTTTCTCATCTGAGGACCTTCCTTCATTGCTTCCTCTGTATTTGGGGTAATAAGAATACTTTTCTTAAAGAGGAGTAATGACTTACATTAGGCCAAGTTGATCTAATGTTAACTCTTTTTCCTTCTCTTCTGCAACACCACAGAAATACTATCTGAACTTTACAGTTGAAGTAACTGAGATTCAGGCAACTCTTGAAGCTCTTGAAGTGTTGGCAGCAGTAGAAGGTCCTGGTAAACGGGGGCAGGAAAGAAGAGAGCCCAGCCACACCCCTCACCATGGGAATGATGTTGCCACAAACATGGCCATGCTTGACAAGTAAAAACCTCCAGTTTCAATGTGAAAATTTTCTCAGGCATAAGCTCAGAGCTTAAAATTTCTTAAAAACCAGTAATAACCTATAGGAGGCTTCCAAATAAACTTTTCATTTTTTTTCATCATTGATGTCTTTTATTTTCATGTATTAGTGTTTCATAATCTATCAAATTTTAGATGATCATACCACCACATAAATAAGTGATTAAAAATGGAAATGTAGAGAGCTTTACCATGAAATACTTAGTCCCTTAAACAAGTTATCAAAATTAATATCACCAATATTAGGACATTATTTGCCTCTTCATATTACACACTGAAGATGTTGCCCTGTAAATATATTCCTGCCAAAGAAAGCATAACAGGAAAACTAAAATCAAAGAACATTCTGCATAATTCTGCTCAAAATATGAAGGTCATAAGGATAAAAACTGAAGAATCATCATTCCAATTTATTAAAAATTAAAGAAAAACTAAATATAGCATTCAAAGTTGAATTGGATCCTGGATTAGAAGGGGAAATAACTATTACAGACTTTATTGAGACCATTGATAAAAATTTAAATAAAGACTTGGATTATATTATGGCATAATATCAAGATTTCTTGCGCTGATCTTCTTAATTTTATTACAAAATGATTTTTAGGAACATGAAATATTAAGGGTTAAAGGTAGTGAATGCTGGCAAACTATCTCTCTAAAGACAACAAATAATGCTTTCATTCTTTTGTTTTGATCAGTTTTATACTGTTGTTTGAATTCACTGTGTTTGAAGATATGGACAACTATTTGGGGGGGGAAAGGGGACATTGTGGTAGCCACTGTTGATTTCCTGTTGTCTTGTTTTGAAATCCTGTGTTGCTTGCATTGTTTTGTTCTGATCTGCTTTCTTCTGTTCTATTTTATTTTGTTTTATTCTCTTTAAAATAAAAAACAAATAAATAAAAACAACAAATAACAAAAAGCACATATCATTTGCTCATTCTGTAGTATAAATATTCCCACTATAGCCAGTTTCAAGCTACCAATGTGAACTATGTGTTTTTAAAACATAATTCACATGTTAATAATGAGTATATATAAATTTATGCATAAAATGAGAAAAATAAGCAAATATTATAAAAGGTTAATCATTTAAACTCTAAAGGTATAAAACCATTAAAATCAAAAGGAATAAAAATGAATTTTTGTATTACACTTGCAATGTTTCCTATAAATTTAAAATTGCATAAAAAAATTAAAGTTCAAAAGCATTTACATGGGCAACAGTGTTGCCCAGATGTTTCTCCAGATCATTGGAATATTTTGCAATTTTGTTTGGCAAGAGCACTATGACCTGATTATAACCCATATAAAGGTCATTTTCGTGTCAGACTTCAGGGACATTGAGTAAATTGCCCAAGGTCAGTGATATTTTATGTTATACTGGAGGTTAAATGTTAAAGTCAATAAATCTTTTGTAGAGTCAAAAATATTCTTGGGAACTCTAATCTCTTCCATTAACACATAATGCTACTGCCTACAGAAGTCCAGCTCAGGCAGTTTTTCCACCAACCTAGTGCTATTTGTTGTTTCTTTAGTACATGTAGGTGAAGAAGTTTAGGGATCACACTGTAATTAAAAACAAAACAGCAATACCCATTCCTTGATCGCTTAAATACTGGACCCACAGTCTGCACTGAGAGATGTTTAGTGTGAGATATGCTGAGAGCACATTCAACCAAGGGGATAAGAGTTTCATTGGTCTCAATCCTGGGCATATATGCTCACTGAGAGAAACAAATGGAATAACAATCCTGTTTAAAGCCATTCTCTCTCTCATTCTCTCTCTCTCTCTCTCTCTCTCTCTCTCTCTCTCTCTCTCACTTTCTTGATTTATAAGGTTTCAGAGAAGATTTTGTATACCTCTAACTGCAGACACATCTTCTTTCACTTTCACTACTTCATATTTTTTTTAGTATAGCCTAGGGCGGGGGACCACTATGGGAAACCCAGCAGTTAGGGTTGGAGAAAGAGAGAGACAAGCAACAGAAAAAGATTGGAAGAGACAGATATTAGTCCAAATCATAGAAGTTAAAACAACAGTAAATTTAAGAAATTGGTAATGAATAATTACATAGGATGTTATAAAAGGCAAGAAAATGAAGCTTAAAAGAGATAATAGGATTGAGCAACTAAGCAATCCTTTGGTTCATCAAGGAAGAAATTAAATATAGTCATGGGAACAAAACCCAGATGCAAGTGCTGAGCAGATGTTGAAGAAAACAAGAGTGAATATCAAATATTGTTTAAAGATTGTAGAGAAACAGAAAGTTTGGAAGGGTTATCAAGTCTTCTGCTTTGTTTTCTAGACATTTATTTTTTAAACTCCAAGTGTTCCATTCATATCTCAGAAAGGCTTTGCAATTGCCTGTTTGTATCCTCTGTTTAATAGTGTTCCAAAAATATCCTTTACTTTATTTTCATTTGTGATATGAAACTATGCCCATGTGACCTGTCATTCTGAAGAGAAATATGACCTTGAAGAAACAGATTAATGTGTGAAAACAACTATATATAAATCCAGTTAGAGATTATAATTGTATTCTTTATGGGTGGTCTGAATTAGTTAGCTTTCCCATTGTTGGGACAAAATATTCAGCATCGACAACTTTAAAAAGAGATTTCATATTATGGTATCAGAGGGTTCAGCCCATAGTCAGCCAGCTCCAAGACAGGAGGACCTGGCAAAGGACAACTGGTCAACCCATGGCAGACAAGAAGTAAGGCAGAAGAACAGCAACAGAGAGAAAGGGATTTGGGCCAAATATAGTACCCAAGGTCATGTTTCCATAACCCACTCAGACACATCCACTATAGGTGGCTCTCAAGTCAGTCAAATGGTCAACCCAGTTTATTTGTCACAATCTCTACTTGGATAAAGACAGAGATATCACCACTGATTTGGCCCATCAGATAATATGAGATAATATCAAAAGAGTGCTTAGTCACTCCACATAGTAGAGTTCTATCCTTATTGCATATTGCATGTAGTCATACTTTCATGGGACTGGCTTCATATTGTTCAGAACCTGGAGTGTCTTCTGAAGTATAAAACTGTATAATATACATTAGACTTTGACTTTTTCCATTGTATCATCTATGCAACACTTCAACAAATAATATAATTACAGCTCAATAAAAGCCACCATGTTCCTGGCCCCATATTTATATTATGATCATTTTCTTCTTAGTACATTCAAGTTTCAGAAGTACTATCAAAAGAAAGCATTTATTACCCTGGCTTTAAAGCATTCAAACTAATAAAAAAAATAGCATTATCATTTATAGGTAAAGATTCCTGTGGTATTAAAAAACATTTATTCCTGCATTAGTAAATAAAACACAACTCTAATGTTTTTAAGAAGTAGCAATGGACATTTTCAGAAAGTCCTACCTATTCCTAAATCTGCCCTAGTGAAAGCTACCCCATCCATTTGACAAGAACCATTCTTGTGATTTTTCTCCTCACTACTTTGGCCTCACCATTTTGTTGCCAACTGAAGACAGCCTTTATTTCCTATTACAGTGGAATCATATTTTTTGGTTCAGGGAAATATTTGGTTGCAAACAAGCAGTTTAGAAAATACTATGGTATAATTGTAGAAAACTATCAATGTATTAGAATATTGTTGAAATTTTTGCAAACTTGCATCTTACTGATGCCTGGAGCTTTCTTCTTAAAACATGTTATGGTTTGAATCAAAAATATCTCCCAAAGCCAATCATGGTTGCACACATCTCTAATCTTAGCCATCCAGAGGAACAAGTCAGGTAGATCACAAGTTTGAGCTCAGCCTGAGAAACTTAGTGACTTAATAAAACTATACGTCAAAAATAAAAATTAAAAAAGGCAGAAGATAAGAGTGAAAGCTCTGGCCACAATCCCCAATACCCCAAAATGAGTTCTCCCAAAGATTTGTATGTTCAGAGGGAGGACTTTGGCTAGGTTACTAGATTATTAGCCCTCACTGATGAATTCACAGCTGAATATGCTGTTAAAATGTGGGTCCTGATGGGAGGAAGTATGTCACTGGGGTGTAACACTGGAAGGCAAGGGTATATTCTTATCTCTGACCCCTTTCTCTCTCTTCAGCTCTTCTCCACACTCTCTGCATCCTGGCTGCCATGAAGTGATCAGCTTTCTTCTGCCATGCCCTTACTCTATATTTCTTCCTTGGAGCCAACCTACTATTGACTAAAATCACTGAAACTGAGAAGCAAAATAAAATTTTCTTCTTTTAAATTGTGTATATTTTTCTTCCAGCAATGGAAATCTGACTGGTACAGAAAATTGGTACTGAGAAGTAGATTTGTTGCTATGACTACACCTGACAATGTGTTTCGGAAATCTTTGATCTGGTTTTCAGGAAGAGTGTGGAAAAGCTTGGAGAAGCAGGCCAGAGGAAAGTCTTGAATGCTATCAGCAGAACTTCATGGCCAATTCTTGTCCAGGCTCAGAAGACCAAAATGCTGAAAGGAATAAGAACAGTAAAGAATGTGTTCATGAGACTACAAATGAAAATGAGTACTCTGTTAGAAATTAAACAAGAAGCCATTCATATTACATTTTGTCCAGGAATTTGTCTACATTTTGTCCAAAATTTCTATGAGGTTGGATTTAAAGGTGAGAGACTAGTTAATCTGATAAAGGAAGACAGCACAACATTCAGGCAGTGGTCTAGGTATTAATGGCTGTTTTTAGCCAGATTTAGAGTAAGGACTCAGGAGTGAGAAGAACAACAGAAGGATTTTTAAAACTTTCAGTTTGGGCAGACAATAAGAACGTGTAAAGTTGAAACCAACAATATTGTGGTTGTTAAAGAGATTAACACCATTAAAAGGAATCTAAATACTTTGCACTAACATGGTACAAAAGATGCCTCAAGAGCATTTCAAGAATTGGCCAGACTCAGCTCATTCATTGCAGATACATGGATTGATGTTTTCAAATAATATATTTTTAAGTAATAATATTTATTTTCATATGGTCTTGATGTTTTCAAATAATAGGATTTATCCTGAAATGTACAGATACTATTCATAAGGGAAAAAAACCATTTTTTCTTCTCAGTCATTATTTCCACCCTGAACTACAAGATAAAGACCAGAGTGCTAGGTAACACCAGAGTAATTTGATGCTTTAATGAATAATTTGTGAAAATTGGTTTAAAAATTCAGCAATTCTTCTTAGAAACAAGTAATATAAAAGCTAGAGCAAAATATATTGCTTTGCAAACTGCACCATTTCCTTAAAAATGAAAAGAAAAGTAAATATATTGAAGAAGCTAGTGACCATAAAAGCACCTCCCCCCACCACAAAAAAAAAAATTGTCCCTAGCGCTACATCCTGTAAAGCATTTGGCCATCCACCTACCATCTGCTTCCAGGGCCCCAACAGCTGTATCTTGCAATGCTAGCAGAAGTAAAGTGCCAAGGTTTCAGCACCATACCACTGGCTACTATAATGGGAGTCTATGGCCCACTTATACAGTCCATTAATAAATCTCAAATATTTAAACCCATATTAGACTCCATGTCTTTCTACACCACCCTACTTGCTCCCTAGCATAGTCCCTCTATGATTTATAGCACACTTCAGGAGGCCTGGCCTTTATATATTTCTTTGCATTCCTGCAGCAATCACAGCAGCAGCAGCCGCCTTGCTGTAGCAGAGGGTAAGGGCACCTTCATGATCTCTCACTTAGAGCTAGTTGGAGTAGGGTCTTTCCTTAATCTCTAGGACTCCTTGACAAGAGAGATAAATGCCACTGCTCTTTGTCTGGTATTTGTTCTGATCAATGGAAGAAACCTGGTTGTAAATTGCACTGAACAAACAGCAATGCAAGAGTCCTGGTGGAACTATCTAGCATTTTGTTTGTTCTTATGTTAATTTTCTTACCCACTTAATATATGCATGAAAACTTAATCATTTTTAGCCTGCAGCTCTTCAACAGCAGCAAAGGCAGACAGAAGGAAAAATTTGAAAGCTGTGTACTCAGCATAAATTTAATGGGTCCAAACAAATTTCTTAAGCACCTGTTGGTCTTTAAGACCCTTAGCAAGCCATTCCTCTTCTTCCCAGGGGACCTCAAGGAGATGATTCCTGGATTACTTGGGTTTTTCATGGTCTTTTGCGCCCGATTCCACAGGTATAATAATGCACCAGATCTATTTATTCTAATAGCAATAAAGAGCATGGATCCATGTTTCACGCAACTTGAATTCCAAACAGAAATGTTTTGTAGAAATTCAATACTGATAAAACTGATAAAATAAAAATACAAAGTGGAATTTTAAAGGAGATATCACAAGGTGGGCTGAAAAAATTGCAAAAGATTTAAAGGAGGCTGGTATTTTTTTGTCTGTTTTGTTTCCACTAGTCTAAGAAAAAAATACAACTTCCTTCAAAGGAGGTATGGTTGTTGTTACCCTTTTTCAGAATACTGCATCCGTCTGGTACCTGAGGGGAAAGAGAGGATGTTGGAAGAATCTCTTACTAATCACAGTAATAGCTGGGGTTTTTTTTCTCGTTTAAATTGGACTTCTTTTCTTTGCTTAATAACAATAACAGCAATAATGATAGCAATAATGCCTAAGGCATATGGAACACTCAGCTTCATGCAAGATACCACACCAGCCTATGTGCTGTATTTTTCCATACTGCTTGCATTGAATCTCATCACAACTCTACAGTGCAGTGACTGCATGCCTGTTATCCTCATTTCAGACAGGATTCTAATTTAGGGAAAGAAACGTTACATAACTTTCTCTGGTTCACACAGCTAATAAGTGGTACAGCTGAGATTTGATTTCAAACTCCATTTCCCAGCTGACTTCAGAGTCCATTTTCCTACCCTGGCCACTAAAAACTTATGACAGTATTTTTCTTTTTCTTTTCTTTTTTCTGATAGAAAAATATTGCTAGCACCAGGGCTATTTCATGATATGTGAAGACTTTCTTCAAGAAGCAACAGTTTTATTGGCAGATACCATTATTTTCAGCTTTCCTAATATGTTCCAATTTTGGGGAAATTCCCCAGAATAGGAGAGAAAAAGTGTGTTTTCAAGCACATCCTCTTACATTGGGTGTATTAAAATGGCAAGGGTGCTTGAAAACATTCTTAGGCATTTATCTTAAATCTAAGAACTCTCTAAAACCTTTTTTTTTTTTTGTACTGGGGATCAAACTCATGACCTTTCACTTGCCAGGCAGGCACTTGAGCCACTGACCTATATCCCCAGCCCTCTAAAACCATTTCTAAATGGGAAAAAAATATTTGGATTGAGCTTATCTTTCTACTTATAATTAAGTGACAGGTTTAGTTGCTTCTTAACATGGCTTCCAGCTCTTGATAGTAAAATTTATGAAGGAGAAACAAATCACTTACTGAGACCTCCGAGTAGCTTTTCCTTTTCCCAGTGATAAGAGTCTGAATCTTTATTTCAAAGTGGGAGATTACAGAGTGGCAAGGAAGATATGTGAACACGGGCAGTCTCCTTTGAAGCAAGCTAAAATTTGTCTTTTATCTTAGAAGGGATAACTTTGAGTGAGGCATTTTAGCATGTAGGTGTGTATTTTTGCCTAGAAATAGAAAAGGGAGGTCTTTGAAACAATCAAGTTTTTGTTGGACTTTTTCTTGAAAATATAAATTTGAAGTAACATCCCATAAACATCTTTGAGACTGAGTGATTCAGGTTTGGGAGAAGCATATGTAAATGCTAGTGAGTCTACCCTACGGGAGAGAGTGGGTTTGTTTCCTGGAATGACAAGCAAGTTTGTAGCACAGAAAAATAGGAGGCGACACTCTGAAGTGCGATGGAAACATGAGCACAGGGTCTCCTGTTTGTATAAGAGAAGTGAAAACTGGCTCCTAGGGCAGTGCTTAGGAAACAGCCAGCTAAAAAGGATCCCTTGTGAAGAGTCATGGCAAATAGACATTCAGAGTAGTATTCAATTCCAAGTTTCCTTGTGGCAGATGTTATGCATTACCCTCAAGTCTTATGATTTAAAAATTTTTAAGAAGCTGTGTTGAATCTCAAAGTGGAAAGAAATCAAAGTTGCCTAAAGTAGATGCCTGAGACTGATGATGGCAAGCAAAATGTCAGGAAAGTGTAAAAAGGACGCCTCTCCCTACATCAGGATTATTTGGTTGGAAGCATCTAAGGATTCAGTGCAATGGACAGAGGTGGTGGCCATGTGCTGTCCTTACCGTTTGCACCAACTGGAAAGCGAATCTACTCTCACCTATGATGGATTATCTTGCTTATGACAATTGGGTCTACTACTGACTGGAGGAAAAACCAGGAAAGAGGAAGGGAGAACAGAAAGAACACAGTATCTAGATTTACATGGCTCTTTTTTCAATTTTAAAGGGCAGAGCAATAATTCCCCTATGGGTAATAATGATATCCTGTATTTATATAAAATTTTAAATGATAAATTTGAAAAAGCAGTAACTTTTTAGACCTTACTATTTATAGTTATTTTATTGATCTACACAAATCATTTAAATTCCACAGCCACTTCATAAATAGACACTATTATTATCTACATTTTACAGATGGAAAAACTGAGGCCATATATATATATATATATATATATATATATATATATATATATATATAAAACTACTCCCAACATTAAAAAGCCAAGAGATGAGGGAGTCAGTTTGACTCCAGAGAACAACTCATCATCACTACACTATAGTGCTTCATGCTCCAAAAAGTACTTCGTGCTCCAAATAGTACTACCTAACCTAGAAAATGCATTTGTAACATAAATTTTAAAAGCTTTGATTATCTAGTCTCCATTTTTCATAGATGGACATTGCTCAGGAAAGTTATATCATTTGTCCTGGCTTACATGATGAATTATTGGCATAGAAGAAACTAGAATCCTGTAATCCTGACTCCTAAGTTTTCCCATTCCCTCATAAATATGTAAATATAGCAACATTAATTATTTATATGGAAAACATTTTGCCTTTTCATCTAAAAGAGAATTGAGTGAAACAGGGTCCTGACTCCCAAGAAATTTACATATCTCAGCACAGATATGTAACCATATCTAATTGTTTTAACCAATGTTTGTTGATTATCAAATATATACTAGACATAGACACCAGACACTGTTCCAGGTGCTGGGTATGAGAGTGATAAAAAGTGGCTGCTTCCCTCTTGGAGCTCATAGTGCTTGGAAAGAGGTTCCCTCTTGGACTCAGTGCAGAGGAACAAGACAGAGTTCTCTATGCTGTCTCAGTGTAATAGGGTGAGCAGTACATCTGGGAATCCTCCCAGAAGACAAATGCACTTGGATGGGTAAGCAGAAACTTTTCACTTGAGAAAGAAAGAAAGGTAACTTAAAAAGTAAACATCTGTGTGACATAGAAGAAGGACATCTTAGTTAACGCTTCCTTTGCTGAAACATAATATCCACAATTTGAAGTGGCTTGAAATCTCGGAAGTTTCAGTCCACAGTCCTGGCTCCAAGGCAGAAATCATCACAAAAACCAAAAACCAGTCCAGACCATTTGGGGAATGGATCAGTGTAGAGGAGCATGGCCTGCTAGGCATTGAAGAGGAGAAAGAAAAGACTGGAAATGTAGTCAGAAGCCAAGATGTGAAGAACCTTCATTGATCTGTTAGGATGTCGATAAGGAATAAATGGTTGGCAAGGGAGAAAAATGCAAATGCCAGAAGGGATGAGGCATTTGAGCTTTGTAGGATGAATTCCTTTCTAATCTCAAGAGCCACCTTTCATGCACAAGACACAACATTTCTGCATTATTTCACAAACAAAACAGTCACAAGGCAAATCATTTCATTCTAACCAGAACCAACCAACCAATGGGTCCGAATCATCCATAAATGATTCCCAGACTTTAGTTGTGATACCTACATTTGAACTAATTTGCTGCAGCACCATCTGCTTAAAAACTGTCCTCACAGGTGGCCAGCTGCCTGTCAGACACTGCACATTTGTCATGCACGCTGTAAGATAAAGAGAAAAAAATAGCTCCCAAGACTATGTACTTTTGAGTGTGCTTATGTAAGAGAGTGACAATAATTATTACCAAGAACAAGGTCAACCACTTTTATTAAGCATTGTAGAAAGATATGAAAGCACAATGGTGGTGGAGTGGGTGAGCAGGTAAAGGGGTATGAAGGATAATTGCAATTAAGAAAAGACAGAAAAATTAGCATTCTCTGTTCTGATTTCTACAAATGTATGACCTGCCCTCGTTTTCTCCCTCAGAAAAACAGTTGAAGGCTGGATATTAGCAGGCAATGCATTGCTTTTTGCCTCTGTTGTAGGATATAAAAAAGAAAAAGGTTGTGTGTGCACATGCATGTATCTGTGTGTGCATGTGCATGTGTGTGTACAGTTTGGTACACACATGTGTGGTCATGTGCATGTGCCTGAGTGAATAGGCAGTTCAAAGTTCTGTCCTTCAGAGTCAGCTAACCAACAGACATTCATAGGATTCTTCCTAGCCTACTAGCTAATCATCAGAAGAATAACTAAGATGTTAAATATAGCAAAATGCTTCATTTCCAAGGAAGGACACATATAATAATTTATCACTTATTACATAAAATGAGAAAGAAAGAAAAAATAACCTGTCAGTGAAGGTGTGTTTTTGTTTTTGCTTTTGTTTTGGGGGTTTTTTTTTCAGGGTAAAGAGAAAGAATTAAATTGAACTATTTCTGGAATATAAGCTAACTGAGGAACATTTTTTTCCCAGAGGAGGGAAATGGGGGAAAAAAATAGTAATCAAGATATATCATGAACAGGTACAAATTCCCAATGATGAATGTGATCATTATTAATATCTAAAATGTACCAGTAAACCTAATTTTTTAAAAAAACTTTCTATTCTCATTTAGGGTTTTCCATAGTTAATAGTCCACTGTGGCCTCATGTTCAATAAATGATTTTTGTTTTCTTCAAGAGAACTAGTTGGTTGATTTTGAAACTATTCAGCTGGTTCAATTTTAGAGCAAATGATTTACTGCAGATCCTCAGAATTGCTCTTTTATTAAGTTTTGCTTTGTTTTAGGGAAAAGCAGTGATAACTGGTGTTTCTGATCCCCTGATCAAGTAGATAAAAGTAGATTAAAGGGTAAGAAACATTTTTCTTATCCTTTTCTGTGCCTAGAAAGAAAAAGTTTTGAATGCTGCTAAAATCTCTCAAGGTCACAGAACTGTACTGTTGTCTTGTTTTCCTTGAAGGTCAGTCTGCAAAGAGCTCAGCACCCAGGAAGCAATTCAGTTCTGTTTAGGAACTGTATCTGGTAATTACACTCTCCTTAAATCTATGCCTGAGTTGTAAATCGAGGAGAAACCTTCCTGCAGCCTCTCCATGATCCCATTTAAAAGGGCACTTACAAAAATTCAAGAATCTTCACGGTGCAGGTAACTGATATTTAGGAAGATTGCAATTAAAAGTCATTAGATTTAATTATGTGGAAGTAAGTATTCTTCTTTTTCATGTTAATTATGTGGAAGTAAGGACTCTTTCTTTTTCATGGGTTTGTTTCTTTGTTGTTGTTGGGTTTTTTAAAGACAGGGTCTCACTATGTGTTTCAGGCTGGTCTCAAACTCACTATGTAGCCCAGGGTATCCTTGAACTCATAGTGATCCTCCTGCCTCAGCCTCCAGAGTGCTGGAATTACAGGTATGCACCACCATGCCTGCCAGCACTTTTCCTTTTTAAAAAAATGAAACTAAGTAAAATCATTCATACTATGCACATTGTTCGAATGAATTTTTGAACATACATAAAACAGGGTGGCAATATTTTTTTCCAAATTCCACTTTATACTACCTCTATATAAGAAAATAAAACAAGTTATTGTTAGGAGTAAATAAATGAGTTTTTAATCTTACAGATTAAAGATTAAATAGGTAAATTTTATTTCAACTTCCCTAAATCCTTAGCAAGTATTGATACATATTGAACTTACATACATTAAAATTCCACAGCAAAGAACAGAACCAAATGTATGCCATCTATGGACTTTGCTTTTCAGAGTATTTTCTGCTTGGAATTGTACTGCTAGTGTTCTATAACTCTACCATGGTGACCCTGACCATCACAAATGCCTTCATAAAAACATAACACCTTCCCCACCATGCACATATTGTCATTCAGTCATTTAAAAGATAAATGTGGATGTTTCTTCAGAATTCACAACATGATATTTTAGGCTGTTGCTACCAAGACAATTGGACTTGAATTTGGGATGAAACAAATTCAGTTCTTTTTATTGAGGTCATAAAATTGACTCATTTCTCCCACTCCCAAGGTAACATAAATTTCATAATTTGTAGAGTAAAAGAAAGTGGAGAATTTGCTGGATTAAAATAGACCCTCTAATTGGGCCTGACTACTCTTCTGCCCCTGCGGTTTCCTTCTCTTCCACATTTCCTAAGCCACTTCTTTACCCTTCCCTGGGCTCTGCTTCCTCCCTCATTTCTTCCTTTGATAACTGTTCATGGAGGGATCAGAAATTCAAGTTCTGCTATTCCTTAGAAGTACATTGGTGCCCCCAAAGCAAACCAAACAAATCAGAGCAATCAGTAAAACACCACATTCTGTAATTTATTTTGGAGTAATCTACCAGGTGAAATTTAGGGTGAAAGTGCTTTTACATTTTCTTAGCATGTAAGCTTAGCTGGAAACATTTTCCTGTATATGTTGAAGTTTCATAATTCTGTGAAATGATTTAGGGAGCAGTTACATGGAAAATGACAAAATCTGTTTTACTTCAACAATAGATTTCTGGACAATTGAGTTTCATCATAGAGCTTCTCGAGGCGGTGGAAACCATTGCAGCACTTCACAATGCCATTTGCGTGTATTGTGGACTGTCTTGTGAAACCAGGAAAACACTTTCATTTTGAGCATCTAAAGAGGTCCCTTGTCTAACTCAAGCTCCTATAAGAAGATGAGGATGATCTTTACACAAGAGATTGGAAAATTCTGTATGTGCTTCCCATGTTGTATTGCACAATTCAGTATAAAAAGAGAAAAACAATTCGGGGCAAAAGCTTAGTCTCTAAAGAATTTTTAAAATATAATTAATCTGGAAGAATCTAAGTTTATGTTGTTTTGCTTTGCTTTTCTGTGACTAACTTTTGTAGGAGTATAAGTGCTTTTGTTAAAAAGCTTATTATTTCTTCATCTGAAGCCCCATTTACCCTGTTTTTTAGAACAGCCATGCCAACTGTGTCCATAATAATGAGAAAAAGTCCATGCATCTCCCTAGAGAGATTACATGAAAAAAATTGTTTAACCTATCTTCTTTTTTAGTATGTGCTTAAATTATGGAAAAGTAAAGTAAATAATTTAGGTATTTAACTCTGTCAAGGCCAAATGGAAACACACAGCAATCATTCTTTTGGGTACCAGTAATTGAACTCATGGCCTTGCACTTGCCAGACAGGTGTCATGTCACTGAGCTACATCCCCTGCCTCCAGTAATCATTCTTGAATAGACATTAAATCAAAAGCAAATGTCCCTTTCCACTCATCTTCTAGGTCAGGGATGATGAATGGTTATAAGTACCCTAAAATAAGAAGAAATGCTGAAATAGTCACATTAATTTTTCCCTCAAGGAAAACTTCAGATAAGGTAAATCCTTCTGTAATACCTGGAGATAGATTTGAAAGATCTAATAAAATAATATTTGCCAATCAGTAAAAGGATGATATGATTAGGCTGTTGCCACTTAATTTTGCTTGAGTCCTTGGTTCAGGTAACAAAGAAATATACACTGAGCATGAGAGAAAAAGTGGTCAGACAAAAAGATAATTGATTTTATTCTCAAGGAGTTTGGAGGATTCTATTAGATACCATTTATGAATGTATATTTCAGAAGCAAGATGACAAAGGAACAGATAATACTTCTAGGAACACATATTTATGTAGTGAAAAATTTGTTCTTTAATGGGAAATAATGTTAAAATACATTTTGATTTGTAATCTTTTTATTTTAACTATTGAACAAAAACTAGGAGACCTATTTAATTTTAGCACTGCAAAAATTACCTTTTAGTTAAGCTGAAAATCAAATCAGTTACTTTGATTTTTGTGTTTTTTCCCATATTAAATAACCAAACCATTGTTTCTTTGTTCTTAGTCTGTATTAAAAAATTGACACAAAAAAATGGAAACATTGTGTTCACGGGTTAGAATACTTATATTTACAATGTCAATACTACCCAAAGCAATCTATAAATGTAAAGAAATTCTTGGAAATATTCCAATAGCATATTTGAGAGAAAGGAAAAATTCATACAAAACTCAAAGGGCCTCAAATAGCCAAACTAACATTGAAAAAGAAAATTAACCTTTTATGTCTCATTTCCTGATTTCAAAACTTATTTCAAAGCTACAGTAATCAAAACACTGAAGCACTGGTCTAAAGACAGACAAATATAGATATAGATAGATATGTCAGATAGATCTATAGAGAGCTCAAAAATAATCTTTACAATTATGGTTAAACTATTTTTGACAAGAATATGAAGATCATTCAGTGAATTAAGGGATCACTTCAATAAATGCACAGAAATGTTAAATCCTTACCTAATAACATATAAAACTGATTCAAAATGGACCAAAGACCTAAAGATAAGAGCTAAAACCATAAAAATCTTAGAAGAAAATATATGTTAAACTTTTTTGATGCTGCATTTACTTTTTAGATATGATATCAAAAGTACAGGCAACAAATACAAAAATAGATAAAAGGAACTATATCAAAATTGAAAATTTTTGTTCAAAGAAAAACAGGATTGCAAGATGGCCAACTGAGTGGCGGCACAAGAGAGCCTCTCTGAGGAAAAAAAAATAAAAACAACTCAGACGCTGGAATCTGGCAACCTGAAGAAAGCCAGACAAAAGGAGAGGAATTCTCATGACCCAGGAAGAAACTGAGGAAAAAGAAAAAGAAAAAAAAGAAAGAAGAAGAAGAAGCACAGACAGAGGGCTGGAGCTGGGCAAGCCTGATGGCTGTACCCACACATCTTAGAGTCAGGTAACTCACAATCGAGCTGAGATCGCGGCCCTGCTGAGAGCAGGGATTGGTGAGCTCCACACCCTTGGCGGGGGGAGGCCCTGAGACGGGGAGTGGAAATGGCCAGTGGAGCTGCACTAACTTTGGTGAGTGACGGGAACTGGAATCCCCAAACCGGAAGGACTGGCTGGGTGACATTTTGGAGCTGGGCAGGGCCAACTTGAATCGGGGCCCTACGCAGCATCTGTTGATGACTCCTAGTCCAAAGCAGATTGGTGGGATCTGCTTGGGCAGGGCCACGGCCCCTGGTTGAAACCCAATGGCCAGGGACAAGGCTTTTCTGGGCCAGTGGCATCCTCAGAGAACACACAAAATTGTTGAAGAGTAAACTGGTTGACTGGAGTAGGGGCAGGAGCCAGCTCTCAGCCTGCAACTCAGATTCGCAGTGGACTGGGGGGCGGTGCTTCCCTAACAAGTGCACTGCAAAAAAAACTATAAGCAATATGAAAGGCCCAGAGACCTCCACCACCCACCTGTCTGAAGGGGGCCAAAAACATGACAAGACTGAGAAAGAGCAAAAGGTCCCCTACTGCGGAACAAGGGAAAGTGAGTCCAACAGAGGTAAATGCAGAGGAGGTTGAGAGCAGCAAACATGTAATGTCAGAGACAGCCTCATAGGAAATAAAGAAATACATCCATGACCTCATCGTCAAATTTAAATCTGAAATTCTAACTCAGGTGAAGCAAGATATAAGAAGATTGATAAAAGAAGTCCTGGGTAATCCTCAAGTAGACACAAAAGAAAGAATAGAGGAACCCAGAGAAAGGAGAGAAGCCTTTGATGAAGAATATAAACAAAACCCAGAATATATGAAACAGATCCAAGGAGCATATCAGGAAATTAAAAACTCCATTGAAACCTGGAAAAACCTTTTAACAGAAACTAAAGACAAACTTTCAAAACTTGAAGATAGATTTGTAACATATGATCACAAAAGGAAGGAGCTCTTAAAAATAACAAGAAACCAGGAAGCAATGATACAAAGGCTAGAACATGACAGGAAGATTTAAAACCTAAGAATAAAATATGTCAATGAAGATGCAGGGACAAATACAAATGAAATTAAAAGTCTGTTCACAGAAATAATTAAGGAAAACTTCCCAAACATAGGTAATGGAAGTGAAGTTCAGAAAAATGAAGCATATAGAACTCCAGCCAGCTACAACCAAAACAGATCTACACCCAGACAGGTAATACTCAGATTCCCAGAAATCCATCACAAGAACAGAATATTAAAAGTGGTCAGAGAAAAGAAACAGATTACCTATAAAGGTAAACTCATCAAAATCACAGCAGACTTCTCAATGCAAACCATCAAATCAAGAAGAGCTTGGAGCGAAATATTCCAAGCCCTGAAAGAAAATAACCTCCAACCCAGAATGATGTACCCTGCAAAACTGTCTCTCAAAATTAATGGAGAGACAAGATATTTCCATGACAAAGAGGAACTGGGGGAGTTTGTGACCACCAATCCAACCCTGCAAAAAATACTGAAGGACATTCTAGAGAGAAAGAAGAAAACCACCAGGGTTCCAGGAACAATGGCAGAAAGGCCTCGAAGAAAGGGACAGACAGTGGAATGAAGGAGAAAAGTAAACAAATAACAACAGAAAACTAGCATGGCAGAGGTAAAACAGAGAAGATTGGTTATTCACTGTTTTATCGTGACTGATTTTATTTGAATCTGGTATGCTTGAGAGTGTCAAGTTTGAGAATAGGGGCAGTTGTCCCTATTCTCTGAAGATGACAGGATTCAATAGGATACCCTTTCTGGTTTGATTGTTATCTGCCTTTGAAGTCCTATAATGTCTCCAATGTTTAGATTTTATTAATAGTGTAAAGCAATGCCAAGTTTATATTATATTTGACAATATAAACAATTTTATTGAAAATAACAAGAGACATCATAGTAACTACCATAGATCACCTAGTGTTGTGTTTTTGTATGTTCTTTTCATTTCGTGTTTTTCTAGGAATTTGTATTGCTGACTTGTTTTGATCTGTTTCTCCCTCTAATACAGAAAGGCTAGGTATATGTGTAGAGACTTATACATGTGTAGAACTTCTAAGTAGTTTACGAGAATGGATTATAGTTATTGTAAAGGGAAAAAAAGGAAAGGAGAATATTCTAAAGGATATAACTGCATGTATGTTTGAGTGTGTGGAATTAATAACCATGTTGCTAAAGTTTTAGTTGGATGGATAAGCAAAACTGACTGCAGTCTCACTATTTGGATGTCCACTTTGTGGACTTTACTTTTGTGACTTGAACAACTTCATCTAAGAGGAAAGTATGTAATTATCAACTAGTGATTTTTTACTTGTTACTATTTTTGTTTTTTTGTTTTGTTTTGTTTTGTTTTGTTTTTGAGATTTTGTATTGTTTCTACCCTCTTCTGTTTCAAAATTTTTTCTTTCAAAAAAAAAATTTTTAAAAAGCAAGAGGAGGTAAAGAAACTGCTCTAAAAGAGATAACTGTATGTATACTTAAGTGTGTAGGATTGATAACCATATTACTAAATTTTTGTTGGATCAGTGAACAGAACTGTTTGCAGCCTCACTTTTTGAATGTCCACTTTTTCTGCTAATTTTGTAACTAGAACAACTATATCCAAGAAGACAATATGTAATGTATCAAATAGTGATTTCTTACTGTTTATTTTTTTTTTGAAATTCTGTATTGTTTCTACCCTTTTTTCTGTTTTGCTTCCCCCTGCTCTTTAAATAAAATTTAAAAAAAAGAAGTAAAGAAAAACAGTTAAGGGAATGGTAAGCAAACTAAAAAAAAAAAAAAAGAAAGAAAGAAAATATTTGTGAATCATATATCTGATAAGGGGTTAAGTTTAAAATAAATAGAATTCCTACAATTCAACAACAAAAATACAAACACTAAAGAAGGAGCAAAGAACTTCAATAGTCATTTCTTCAAAGAAGACATATAAATGGTCAATAAACACAGGAAAAGATCCTCAACACTACTAATTACTAGGGAAACAGAAATCAAAATCAAATGCAAAATCAGAATGAAGAGCCACATTAAATCTTCCACAGTGCTTAATATAAAAATAAGAAAAGAAAAAAATCAGGAGAGTGTGAAAAATCAGGAACACTTGTAAATTAATAGATAAAACATGGTACAGCACATACATACAGTGGAATGTTTTTTAAACTTTAAAAAGGAAGAAAATTATGACACATTACATCTGTGAGGTTACACTAAGTGAAATAGATCAATTACAAAAGACAATATATGATATCACTTCCAAGAGGTTTCTAGAGCAGTCAGATTCATACCAGAAAATAAAGTAATAGTTGCCAAGGGCTAGAAATAAAAGGAAAGACTGGAAGTTATTCTTTAATGGGTACAGAGTTTGAATTTTGCAAAATGAGAAAAGTTCCACAGTTCACACAACAGCATGAATGTATTTAACATTACTGAACTGCATATTTAAAAATGTTTAAAATGGAAACTTATGTTTTGTGCATTTTACAATTTAGAAAAAAGAATTTGGGAATGACTTTTATATCTAGGAATTTGTTAGTAGTGTCTATAGTTCAAGGATTTCCTTTCCCTATTTTTAAAATGTGCCTTCATCTACAACTACAGTTCCCCAAGTAATCTGCACACACAGAGAATTTACCTTGTATCCTAGACTCTGTTACAGTCGAGATAAACCCCATGAGGTAAACCAAAATTAATTCTTCTTTTAATTGAGGACAAAGGAAAATGGGAAGC
This sequence comes from Hydrochoerus hydrochaeris, assembly GCA_004027455.1. NCBI lineage: Eukaryota > Metazoa > Chordata > Mammalia > Rodentia > Hydrochaeridae > Hydrochoerus > Hydrochoerus hydrochaeris. Next base: position 50,677 of record PVLA01003902.1, read on the forward strand.
CTAACTACGGTGACAGACCACCAGAACAACAAATAGGATGCAAGTTCGTAGAGAAATGTTGTACTGGGAATAAGATCTGAGCTCAAGCTTCACAACATTTAGACCATTTTTTCAACACATCTCTTAAATTATATCACTCATTTCTTTCACCAGTAACTTGGAAGTTAGGGGCTAAATTACCTTTAACATCCTTTCCAAATATAATTTCAATATGCATAAGGGAATAAAAATCCTGGTACACCCATCTTATCTCAATGACAGGCTATCATATTGCTGAACTTTTTTAAAACATGCACTGTATGCTCTATTTTTAATAGATAATATAATATATTAGGATAGGCTTCACCCTTTCACACTCTTCCTATGGAGAAGTAGATTTTACTTACTCTCCACCTGGCTCAATCATAGTTGATCTGTGATAGTTTTCACCAACACGATACAGCAAAAGTGACACCATGCCAGACTCTGAGCTAGACTTACAATTGAGAGCTCTTGCCTTAGTTTTTGAAACTCTGGGCTACCATGTATGAAGTCCAATTACCTATACATTAGGCCACATGAGGAGACTCTGAGGTTATGTGGAGAGAAGAGCCCAAATGAGCCACCACCAATTTATGAGGCGTGTGACTGAAACCACTCGGACCATCTAAATGACCCTCAATCCAGTCATCTGAAACATCGTGTAGAGCAAGTAAATTCATCCAGTTGAGCCCTGCCAAAATTATTGATTCACAAAATCATGAGTATAATAAATACAGTGAGTGTAGCTTGTTATGAGCAATAAATAACCATAACAAAGGATTTAGGAATTTAAGTGATGAACTTTCCAAACTTCTACCATCCTTCAGGAGAGGTTATTGGGATGAGATGTTGAAGGACCAAAGATAAATATATGTAATTATAGGTGGATGTCAAAGAAGAAATGAATTTTGAAAAGTTAAACTCTTCTCATTTTAGCATAAGATTAGCCACATTCTAGAAAATGATCACATGGAAAAGGATCAGCTCAGCACTGATTGTGAACAATAGTTCATTTTACACAAGGAAGTGTTAGTGAGAATAGGGGGACATCTTGCTGATGCTAAATTTCCATGCTTATTTTTGCCTGCAGTAACCTGACTCTGCTCTCCGAACCTCAGACCCCTGACCACTGTTCACAGGGTCATCTGATGAAGCTGACCTAATAAATGGTAACTGAATGTTGGAATGGAGTAGGGAAGTGGAAAGTGACACATTAGAGTCACTGATAGAGCATGGGAGATACTGCTCTTTGCTGAGACATGCAATAAAATCTCACAATTACCTATGCTTTATTCTGTCACCCAGAGTGACTCCTGATGTAGCTCAGGAAGGTGATGGAAAAGTTGCCAACTTCTAGCACTATGCAAAGAAATAGAAAAGAAAGTTGAAAACAAAAAAATACTTCTAACTCCAATCCCTTGAGTTCAACCAACAACAGAAGGAAATGGACCCTCCATATTAAGACCACCTCTCATTCCATATGCAAACCCAGGGGCTCACATATCATTTATCCTTAGCCATGATTTATAAGTATTTGTTTTGGGCATTTTCAGAGATCAGTCCCTGACAGACCTATTATACAACAAGCAATTTCATTCAGCTTGGAAATTGTACTTTGTAATTACACTATCCTTCAATAGTCACTCTGACTAGAATGTAAATAATCCAGGGAATTATATGGCTCAACACACTTATACATTTAAAATAAAGTTGGATGTAAAATTTAAAACAGGGGATATGAATTGATACCCCTGCTGGTTTCCTCCATAATCCCTGAACTCATACACAGGCATTTCAATTACTTTGGCATATAATCTTCTAAATTCAGTGTTTATTAGCTGTTTTCTTTCTTGTTTTTTTTTAAATATAGTATTGGTTTAGGAAAAATTCTATTTGAATGTGGTTCTTCAAGTCCTCATGGAAATGAAAGATTCTCTTATGCACAATTAATAAATATTATTTTGGCTTAATTCTAGGTTATTTTCCTGTATTTAATATTGTACTTGATTATCTATAGCCTTAATTTCTTCATTTGTTAATATTCAGTTATATATTTAATATCAAACTTGTAAGATTATCATTAAGGTTAGAGATAAAATATATAAAGATACAGAAACAAAACTGAACAATCATTACCTGTGGAGCTCTGGATGAATAAATTTGACCATTCTAAAACTCAGTTTTCTCATCTATTTTATAAAGGCATTATACACTTACAGCACAGAATTTTGTGAGAATTAGGTGAAACTATATGTATATATGTAAATATCTTAGCAAGTGCTTGGGGAAGTTGGCAGGATAATGATATATCCACACAAAGCAGTTGCTACTGTTTCTAATAGTACTGAATTTAGAGAAGATTAGATAAATTCTACCCAATATGTATTCCATAAACTGAACCATGTGGTCTTATCACTGTTGGTTCTGACATAGAATTTATTCATTCAAAAATAATCCAGGTTTCAAATGTGGTAAGGGCCTGAATCCATTATAAAGATGATCAGAATAAAATGACCCATTTCCAATGGCTTCGCTTGGCAACCCTCAGTCCTAGTTTACATTAGAAACAACTCTGGATTTCTCTAAACTGACAGTGATATACACTCCACCCCTTCTTTGTCATTAGCTCTGGACTATAGCAGCTGTGCTATATGACTGTGCTGTGCAGTCCTGAGAGCCACACATTTAGTCAATAGACACATGTCTCCTGGATTGCAGATGTCACAGCCAGGGACCTTGTGCTGAATAGATGCCTCAGCAAGGAAACAACAAATTCAAAATTCGTATATTTTGCTGCCCTTCCCTTCTAAAATTCTATTAACTCAACAGCTATAACTTGATTTTAGGATGTAGAATTAGCATAATCTCCATCTCTGAATAGAATACAGAAAATCAAATGCATATGTTGGTTGTTCATGGATATTAGTTATTCATCCAAAGGTCAGACATTGTAAAATAAATAAATAGTCTTGAGGTTAAACCAGTAGTTATCATTGGGAACTCTGAGAATTTTTAAGGCACCTCAGGTGAACATGCTTAGAGTAAGAGGACTGAGTAGATGAGGTTCAAGACTTTCCATACCTTAGTCATTCAAATTAGCTCTAAATGCACTAATTCTACATTTTGGCTTGGTTTTAGGAAAAATAGAACAGTTAAAAAAAAAACCTAGAAGTTCTACATAACTACTTGTTGATTCTCTCTTTACTGTAGACCCCCAAATTTTTACAGGTTTGTATCACAAGGTAAAATGATGGTTTGGAAGCTTTCTACTTGTATTGAATCATGATAACAATGTCTGCATAAAGAGGGTTAAAAAATATTTTTAAAGTACTGAGTTAATATTGTGTCATCTGCATAGACCAAGAGAACTAGGTTATTGTCATAACCCTGCTTAATTTTATAGTGTGCAAACACAGCAATAGCATGAGGCTTGCTATATTTAACTTTACCTTCACTATAGAAAACCCAAATCCTCCAGTAAGACTTCCAATAGAACAGTAATGACAATAGGGAATTGAAGGTCCTGACCTCTCTTTTTGGGAAGGCTGAGTGGGCCCAGGAAGGACTGAATACCAAACATATACCAGCTTTAAAGAAGAGGGCTGATTGGAAATCGCTCCTGAGAGAAGATCAAAGGTTGGGGCTTTGTGGAGAGAGGAACAGGATAGTTTTTAAATCAGTTTTTAAATCATAAGGTTTTGTCAGTCAGCTCAGCACAAAGTATCAAGGCCTTTGCCTGGTAGAGAATAATTTTGACACACAGAATGAAATGGGAAAATGGGATGTAAGAGGGAAGTCTAATGAACAATTTTGTGTAAATTTTTAAAATTGAATTTGTTTCCTTTTTTAACAAAAACTTAATTAATAATAATAGTTAATAAAGTCAAAAGAAAAAGTGGTAGCAAGCAGTAAAGATGTCCAGATAAGACTCACATATAGCTCAAAGGCCACCACACATCAGCCATGTCACATTACATTTTCCAAGGATTTGCTTTTTAGAACGCAGCTCTTATGTATTTAAAGTAGAATTATTTTAGGTATGTGGTGAGATGCTTGATGTTAAATTCTAGGAATAGTACCTCTAGATGAACAGAGACATCAATTTCCTTCCTTTCCTTACATCCAAACAACTAGATTTAAAAAGTGAATGGTTAACTTAAAAACCATCTCTATCCATTGGCTTCCAACGTATAATATCATATGATTATAAACAAATAACAACAATAAATGATCAAATGTTCTGATTATTGATTGGATTGTGTTTGGCTTCTTGCCTAAGACATCTACTGAAATGGATAGTTGATCCTTGCTACTAAGAGCATGGTCCATGAATGGCAGATGAAAAGCTCCCAGGAGGTTGGTAGAAATACAGATTCTCACATCTGACCTCAGACTTGCTGAATCAGATTGTGCATTTTGGAAACATCCTGAGGTTATCTGTGTAGACACTAAAGTTGGAGTCACTAACTTTTAGCCTGACTCTACACCACCCAAAGAATACTTTGCTCTGTTTCAACTGGCTATAGATCTAACTTCTACAATAAAATCTTTAAGATCCAAGTTACCACAAGAAAATGAGCTTTATTTCTACTTTTGATGTCATTTAGATGCAATGAGCTCTTAGTGGTTTTGTCCACCAGTGGAAGGCTTGCATATGATTTTTAGTTTTTGTTTTTCTGTAATGGATATTATAATATGGTCAGCCTACTGAATTCAAAACTTTTAAAGTAATACTGAAAAAAATAACAATTTCTTTTCTAAATATAAACCACTTTCTATTGCAATTAAAATTTATGTAAGTAGTTTAAAATAATTTAATTCAGTTTATGTGAAGGGAATTTTTTCCAATCTTCAGCAGTTTTAATTATATGAAGAAAGTTTGCCTTAAATTCTTTTTATTTTCCTTCCTCCATCCATCAGTGGACCCAAGAAATTTGCATTAATCATTTTTAAGAATGAAGAACTGAGCCAGATCAAAAGGAAAACTTAAAGTCTAATAAAAGGACAAGGATCTCTTCACAGGGGTTTAGCATTCAGAATCTAATATTTAGGGGGCACCAGAAGATTCTCATTTTCCAGACCAGTGAAGCCAAGGTAACACTGAGGCACTGAAGCAAGGAAAAAAGTCAAGGAGGCAGACAGTCAAGAGACCCTCTGTCTGCTCTAGAGTGGAGGCAGCATAGAGAACAGGAATTAAAATTTTAAAAGTTTGGATTTTTTATACAAGCCCTACAATGAGCTATTTGTATAACTCTGGACATGATAACATGTTTATCAAAGACTCAATATACCTTCTATAAATTGAAGTACCACAAACCTCCCTGAAGTACGAGGTGAACCAAATTACAATGAGTAAATGTATGTAAAGCATTCAGAATGGTTCATGGGAAGTAGGGAGAGCACAGTAAATGAAGCCATTCACATCACTCAGTAGAAAGTGAGACTTTCAATAAAGGATGCTAACTACACCTCACCCCATCACTGCCAGGTGTTCCAGCCTCACATACCAACACGGTGGAAATTTGCATGCGCTCTGACAAATAATCCATTGAAGAATTTAGTAGCACCTTACTTTATGCATCACTTAACTTGTCCCAGGCACTTTTCAAAGCACTTTATGTATTTTCCTTTTATCTTTAAAACCACACAACTATATATATCTGCTACTACTATCCCCATTTGAACTGAAATGCAAAGTGCAGAGTTAAGTGCTTTGCCCATGGTCGCACAACAAAGTGGTGTAATGGGCAGCTGTAATTTTCAATTTAGCGAACTTTTGTAATGTTTATTGAATACATGATGGCCAGTTTTATAAGTCAGCTTAGCTATGCTATTATGGTGAGTTCCTCAGTCAAGAATGAGTCCAGATATCACTGTGAAGGTATTTTTATATGTATTTATATTTTAACTAATAGATCTTGAGAAAAGCGGGTTACTCTCCATATTGTGCATCAATAGGGTCATCAGAAGCTTTAAGAACAATTATTGAAATTTGTTGAAGAAGTAATTTGGCCTCTTGACAGCAACACAGAAACCCTGACTTCATTTCCAGTCTGCCTAGTCTGTTTGGAATTTAGACACAAAACTGCATTCGCCCTAACTCGAATTAGCAGTGCCAATTAGCAGTGCCCAGCAGAAGACAGAATCACTATCCCCATATGATCACATGAGCCAATTCCATACAGTAAATAAAATAAAATCAGTAAAATAAAACATCCTATTGGTTGTCTTTCTTTAGAGAATGCTGGCTAAACAAATGAGGATATACATTTCCTCTCTCTGTCCACTGAGACTGAAAGACACAATGAAAACCATACAAAAATGGAGGGAAAGTTGAAAATGCTCACAGTGGTAACAGCAGCAATATCCAGATATGCTGTGTCAGACAGAAGTCTAGTGGCAATGGTCTCAGATCTGCTTCCTCATCAGGTCATTCCTGGGCTTATCACCTTGACTCACTTTCTTACCGCAAAGTGTGTCTTTATTCTCTGAACACTTCCTGATACCACTTTTGCTGCTTTTGGATAGATGCTATTATCATCTTCTACCCATAGAGTCCATAGATGCTATTACCATCTTCTACTGTTGTATTTGCAAAAGCCTAGCTGGTTCCAACCCCTTGCAAACACAGAACCCTGACTCTCCAAGTGGGGAGAAATAGTGGTAATCTGGGAGTCTCACTCCCTGTCCTTCCAGTCAGCTTCCTAGCACATCTCCTCAAGCTACTAGTTTGGAAAGAACCTTAGCACTGTTGCAATTTTATAGATAAGAAAACTGAAACAGAAATAATGAATTAAAATCAGGGATTCTAAAACTCGTCAGAAATGATGACTAAATAAGAAATGGGTCCAGCTTACAATGGACTGGTTCAATACATATGCATAATCCCAGTATATCAAAATTAGAGGATGAAGCAGCAAAGAGACAAACTAAGAATGAATAAAAACCTGAAAGGAAAATAATTTCCTTATGCTTCAGGGAAAGGACCACTTATATATTGCACATACTCCTGGGAAAATTTAATCAAAAAGACTCTAGAACTCCAAATTGAGAGACATTAGTCACAAATAAAGATGGTAGTGAAGGCCTAGAATAGTCCTTTCTTATCCATGAGGGATGCAACCCAAGACCATCACTCCAGGGGATGACTGAAACTGAGGATAGAAGCAAACCCTATCTGTACTACAGTTTTTCCTTCTTAAGTCAAGAATTTCTACTTTTTTACCTAAAGTAAGCATTTATAGCTTCTTCTTTGCCTATTCAAATGTCAGAATCACTGCTCTTGCCCTTTGGAACCATTATTGAGTAAAATAAGAGTTATTTGAATGTAAGCAGTGTGGTGCTTTTTAATCCTCAGTTTCCCTGAGTGCCTAAGGCATGCTTTGAAGTTACTCTTTGCTGCCTCACAAACATCATCTTCATGATAATTTTTAGCTAAAGTATGCCATGTCCAAGAGGTAAGGGCATGTGTCTGTCTGCCTGTCTGTCTGTGTCTGTGTCTGTGTCTGTGCAGGATGCAGAAGGAACTAATTTCACAGATTGGGATACTCTATTGTAGAAGAGACTCCAGAAGTAATAAACAATTAGACCATTCACAAAATCTTACAAATATTTTTAACTTTGAAACAAGGATCAGTGAGAGTCTTGAACAACTTTCACAAAAACCGAAATGTTTTCACCAAGTTGTACTTAGTGAAACAGATTAAGTGCACTTTCTTGTTTGACATGTTATCATTTGTCATCCCAAATTATCACACTCCCTCTTGGGTTTAGAGGAAATTAGATGAAGCAGGACATGGCTGTGGAAGTAGGTGGCTTTCATTTTTCTCCATATAGTCCATCTGAAACACAGTTGCTTTCTTTCCTTAAGAATTTGCCATTTTTAAGAAACTAGTTTTGCTGCAGCTGGATACTTTAAAGGAAATTCTTAACATAACTGAAGCAGATTTCAGTGAAATATCTAGCAATTCCTTTGGTCTGCGTTACTGCACATGCCCTCTTATAAATGAAAAATAAAAAAGCAAATATTTCTGTTTAGTTATGCCTATGTAAATAAGTCTTTCTCCTTGGAAATGCCTTATTTCCTCTTTCTCAATGGAACTGAAGTTCTGTCTTCCTTCCCTTTTGACTTCTGAAAGTTTGTCTTTAGAAAATAGATTACTGTTTTCCCTGAACTGAGAAAAAATAATTCTTTTCATTAAGTTATTATTTACCTTTTATGTTTGCCTTTTCTTCTCTCCTGTCAGTACATTCCATTAAAAAAATCCTGTTCAATAACTAGCTGGCTGAGTTCATTTTCACATAAATTTAATCATATCACAGCAGCTACTTGGCACAGAATTCTACAAAATTCACTGACCTTGAAAGCCAGATAGGTGTGAGCAATGCTCTAGCTTTTCAAACCAAATGGAGAAATATTTATAACATGATGTTTTTCAGATATGGGATTTGCAGTACACAAAAAAGTACCATAACTATTTATTAAGAGCAATAACTTTATTCCCTTTGGACCATGGGCATGTTATTTTGATGACAATCTGCCAGTAGTCATTTTCTACAAGCCTCATGCCAGTTGTCCAGTAACATAGGCAGAGATTCCTGAGCAAACTTCCTGTCATTATGATCCATATGGCCAATCAAAAGTGAATGGATGGTTGTTTATGTCACAGAGTCACTCAGCCTGTCCAAATCAGGGAATCAGGAGACAGTCTAACCATGTGACATTTTAAGAGCATTTTCATTTTCTTCATTTGCTGGTCCATTTACTAACATCTCTTCAAGCCCTTTCTAAGCATTTATCCTATGATCATATTTCTAATCTTTAAGATGTTCTTAAAGGGAAAAAAAGAAATAGCATATTTTATAGAGAGAAAGTAGAAGAGAGTCAGTAAACTTGTGGTCCATTCAATTTAAGAATTCAATAGAAATAGAAACATCATCTTTATCATATCTGTGTTTTTTGGGGACCTGCCAATTATTTTTTTATTTTAAAGAGGATAAAACAGAATAAAACCAATCACAATAAACCAGTGAAGAGACACGGGACTTTAGAACATTACAAAATCAACAATAGTTACAATAATGCCTTTTGATGTCTTCAAAATAGCTGCAGATACCTTCGGACATAGTAAAAATCAAACAGAACAGAATAGAATAGGAACAATAAGAACAAAGCAATGAATGCAATAAAAAAACTTCAAAACAAGCCAATAGTACATGCAAAATTGCTCTTGCTATCTTTGAAACAGGTATACCTGCTGTCAGATTTGACATAATCAAACAAAACAAAAGAGAATAAAATCCAATCCAACAGAACAGTGGAAACAATATAGGACTTCCAAAACAAGACTGTAGAGAATTAATAATGGCTACAGCCCTCAGAAGGAGATGCCTCCTAGATGCTACACTGTGTATCGCTATCCTCTGAACCTATAATCAAACCACTGGCCCTAGACCTGCAACGTTAGTGAAACACAAAAGTGCCACAGGCATCTAATTGCATTTCATCTCAATAGTTATCATCACAGCCTGTGTTTCTATGGATAAGTCTGTCACTTACTGCGGGGGGGGGGGGTCAGAGGGGTACTGCTTGTTTGCCAGCCCATGCACCAGAAGGGGATGGGGTCTGGATCTTCCAGTCCAGCGGTGGTCCACACATGGTGCTGATACCCAGTCTGGGCTTGTTTGCTGGTATGGCCTTGTTCTCTCTCCCCTCAGTCTGTGAATGGTACTGACTCACAAGGAAAGGCTGAGGTCTGACTATTCTAGTCCAGCAGTGGCCCATGCTTGGCACTGATTTCCAGACTGAGTTTGCTTGTTGGAGTGGCCTTGTTCCTTCTTCCTCCCACTCTGCAAATGATATTGACTCACAGAGGAAGGCTGGGGTCTGACCTTTCCAGTCTGGCAGCAGTCCACACATGGCACTGGTTCCCAGACTGCAGTAGCCACAGTTTTAATGAGATAAACAATAATCTGCTCTGGAGCACAAGGTGAATTCCAGCACACAGGGAAGCTTTGGAACATCGCTCCTAGCTGGTAAGACACCACTCAGCATCATAAATTATCAGAGGCCACACAGGAAGTCCCTGTGGGCCTAACTGGGCCACATCCAGTTACTCCTGGGCATGGACAGCTGCCTGCATTTAGACTCATGCATGAGGTGATTTTCAGCACACAGCAGCTTTGGAACATCACTCTGAGCAGGTAAGAACCCACCCAGCCTCCAAAATCACCAGAGGACACACCAGAGGTCCCTGCAGGACCTAACAGGGCCACACCCAGCAACCCCCAGATGGTGGACAGCTGCCTGCCTCCCGCCTCCTGAGCTGAAAGTGAATGAGATGATTTCCAATGCATGGGGAAGCCTTGGAACATTGCTTGGAGCCCAGAAATATAGGAAAATGACAAAGCAAAAGAGCAAAATCCAATCTCAACCCTCCAGCCCATCCCAAGCAAACCTAGGAGACATGAACATAGAAGAAAATATAAGCCATACAACTGAAATACCTGAAATGATAGTAACTGTAGTAAAAAAACAACTGCAGGAAGCTATAAAAGAACTCAGATGAAAAATGATCTCCCAGGTAAAAGAAGAAATAAAAAATGCAATGAAAGAAATGCTAAACACATCCAAAGAAGACATAGTTAAAAAATTAAAGAAACAATGCAAAAAGATGGAAACCTTGAATGAACAATATAAGAAACAAACAATGCATGAAGAAGATTCAAAGAGATATACAGGAAATCAAAATCTCCATTGAATATTGGGAAAACTGCCTTAAAAAAAGTGAAGGTAAAATTTCAAACCTCGATGACAAGATTGCAGCTAGTGAACAGGAAAATAAAGATCTTTTAAAAATAACAAGGAATCAGTAAATAACAATTCAACAGCTGCAAGATGATGCAAAGAAAAAAAACATAAGATTGATAGGTATAAACGAAAAAGAAGGTGACAATGCAAATGATATCAAGAGGCTACTTACAGAAGTCATAGCTGAAAATTTCCCAAACAAGAGAACAGAAACTAACATACAGATTAGTGAAGCATATAGAACTTCAAATAGCCATAAACAAATAAAACTACACCCAGACATATAATAATGAACATCCCAGAAATCCAACATAAGAATAGAATATTAAAAGCTGCTAGAGAGAAGAGACAGATCACCTATAAAGGAAAGCCTATCAGAATCACACCTGACTTCTCAACACAAACAATGAAGTTAAGAAGATCATGGAGTGAAGTATTTTAGATGCTAAAGGACAAGGATTTCCAACCTAGATTGATGTACCCTGCAAAACTATCCTTCAAAGTGGATGGAGAAATAAGATACTTCCATGAAAAAGAACAACTGAAGAACTTCATGACCACCAAACCAAGCATGCAAAGAATACTGAAAGACATTCTAGATAGACATAGGAAAAAAACCACTAAGAAAGGCAAACAAACAGAGTGGAAAGGTAAAGAACCAACAGCAAAAGATAACATATCAAAAATAAACTAATATATATCAGTTATAACCATTAATGTAAATGGCCTCAATTCACCAATTAAAAGAAACAGACTGGCAGAATGAATCAAGAAACAATATCCAACCATATGCTGTATACAAGAAACCCATCTAACCCAAAAGGATAGGGAAAAAATACTCCATGCAACAGGATCCCCCAAAAAAAGTAGGGGTAGTTACTCTGTTTGCAGACAATGTGGACTTCAAACCAAGAATGATCCAAAAAGATAAAGAAGGTCACAACATACTAGTTAGAGGAAAACTCCAAGAGGAATAGATAACAATCTTAAATAAGCACCAAATTTAGGAGCACACAGCTATACAAAATAAATATTAACAGAAATGAAAAACCAAATAAGCAATAACATGTTTATAACAGGAGACCTTAACATGCCATTGACATGAAGGGACAGATCAACTAGACAGAAAATCAGCAAAGAAATAACAGAACTGAATCACATTTTGTGAACAAATGGACTTGGTGGACTTATACAGACTGTTCCACCCAACAGCATCAGAATATACATTCTTCTAGCAGTACATGGGACATTTTCTAAAATATACCATATTCTAACCCACAGAACATGCTTAAGTAAATGCAAAAGAATTGAAATTATCTCATTCATGTTATCAGATCATAGCACCATGAAACTAGAAATTAATGACAAAAGAAACTGCAAAAACCCCACAAACACATGGAGATGAATAATACACTACTGAACAATCAGTGGGTCATGGAGTAATTAAAGAAGAAATTAAGCAATATCTACAAGCAAATGAAAATAAAAATACAACTTACCAGAACATGTGGGATGCAATGAAAGAAGTCCTCAGAAGAAACTTTATTGTGGTGAATTCCAACATTAAGAAAGCAGAACGAACACAAAAAAAAACACGTGATGCTTATCACAAATAAACACTGATGCTACACTTGAAACATCTAGAAAAAGAACACCAAGTCAGGCCCAAATCCAAAAGAAGGGAGGAAATTATAAAGGTCAGAGCAGAAATCAATGCAATAGAGACTAAGAAAACAATACAAAGAATCAATGAATCAAAGAGTTAGTTCTTTGAAAGAATAAACAAAATTGATAGGCCTCTAGCCAACCTTATTTAAAAAAGGAAAGAAAAAATTCAAATTCATGCTATAAGGAATGAGAAGAATGAAATCACTACAGACCCAGTGGAAATACAGAAAATCATCAATACTTATTTTGAAAACCTCTACTCTCATATGCTTGATAACACACAAGAAATGGAGAGATTCCTAGAAACATATGAATTACCAAAGCTGGGTCAAGAAGATGTAAAACTGCTGAATAACCCAATTTCAATTAACAAAATTGAAAATGTAATTAAATCTTTACCAACAAAGAAAAGCCCAGGTCCAGATAGATTCACTGTGGAATACTACAAGAAATTCAAAGAAGACTTAATGCTGATGCTCCTCAAACTCTTCAGTGAAATTGAGTGGGAAGCAATTCTCCCTAACTCATTCCTAGAAGCAAATATTACTCTAATACTAAACCTGAGAAAGACCCAACCAAAAAGAGAACCACAGGCCAATCTCCCTAATGAACATAGATGAAAAATTCTCAATAAAATATTAGCAAACAATGCAGCAAATCATCAAGAAGATTATACACCATGACCAAGTGGGATTCATCTCAGGCATGCAGGGATGGTTCAAGATACCAAATCAATAAATGTAACCCACCATGTCAATAGAGCCAAAAATAAGAATCACATGATCATTTCTATAGATGCAACAAAAGCTTTTAATAAGGTCCAACACTTATTTATGATAAGAATCTTACAGAAAATTGGAATAGATGATCTTTCCCTCAATATGATAAAAGCCATTTATGACAAACCAACAGCCAGCATCATGTTAAGTGCTCAAAAACTGAAAGCCTTTACCCTAAAACCAGGAACAAGACAAGGATGTCCATTACTGCAACTCCTATTCAATATAGTGCTGTAAATAATAGCCAGAGCAAATAGACAAGAGAGAGAAATAAATAAGTATAGGAAAAGAAGAACTGAAATTATCATTATTTGCAGATGACATCATACTCTACATAGAAGACCCTCAAAACTCCATTGAAAGACTCCTAGGTATAATAAATAAATTCAGTAAGGTAGCTGGATAAAAAGTCAACACTCAAAAATCAATAGCATTCCTATACACAAACAACAAAATCACTGAAAGAGAAATGAGAAGGCACAACCTTCACAATAGCATCCCAAAAAAATGAAATACTTAGGAATTAATCTAATGAAAGATGTAATAGAGTTGTACAGGGAAAATTATAATACCCTGAAAAAAGAAATCGAAGAGGACCTCAGAAAATGGAAAGACATCCCTTGTTCATGGATAGGAAGAACAAATATTGTGAAAATGTCCATTGTCCCAACTGTTATACAGATTTAATGCAATTCCAATCAAAATAACACTAGCATACCTCACAGATATAGAGAAATCATTCCTAAAATTCATATGAACCCAAAGAGATCTAGAAGAGCAAAGGCAATTCATAGCAACAAAGACAAGGCAGGGTGCACCAAAATCCCTGACTTGAAGTTATACTGCAAAGCTACTGTAATAAAATCAACATTGTTCTGTAATAAAATCAACATTGTACTGGAATAAAAACAGATCTTAAGATCAATGGAATAGATTAGAAAATACAACTACAACTATAAACACACTCAGCCACCTTATATTTGATAAAGAGACCAAACATATTCACTGGAAGAATGATAGTCTCTTTAACAAATGATGCTGGAAAAATTGGCTCCCATATGGCAAAAACTAAACTTAGACCCATGCCTATCACCATGTATTAAACTAAAATCCAAATGGATCAAAGATCTAAATATTAAAACAGAAAGACTAAATCTGTTGGAACACAAAGTAGGTAGAAATATTGAAGATATAGGGGTAGGTAGGGAATTAATGAAAAAAAATCAAACCACATGGGAAATACTTCCCAGAATCAAAAACTGGGATTACATCTTATTAAAGAGTTTTTTCATGTTGAAAGAAATCTCCAGCATAGTGAAAAGAAAACCCACAAATTGGGAAAAAATCTTAGTCAACTGTCCCTCAGACAAAGAATTTCTATCTAGAACATATAAAGAATTTTTAAAAATTAGACCACAGAAATTCAAAGACCCAATCCAAAAATGGGCATCTGAGATTAATATGCAGTTCTCAGATGAAGAAATACAAAAGGCAAATAAATACATGAAAAAATTTTGAGCATCATTGGTCATTACAGAAATGCAAATTAAAAACACACTGAGATTCCATCTCACTCCAGAAAGAATGGCCAGGATCAAGAAAACAACCAACAACGAATGCTGGAGAGGCTGCAGTGGAAAAAAGGAACTTTTCTGCACTTTTGGTGGGAGTGCAGACTGGTGCAACCACTGTGGAGGTCAGCCTGAAGTTTTCTCAAAAAGCTGGGTTGCAGGACTGGGGATTTAGCTCAGGGGCATAAGTGCCTGCCTTGCAAGCACATGGTCGTGACTTCAATCTCTGGTACCGATAAAAACTTACAAAAAAAAAAGCTGGGTTTAGAAGTCCCATGTTAACCAGCTATTCTACTTCTGGGCATAGAAGAATTGAAAACATCATATTACAGTGATATATGTGCACCCATGTTTATATCAGCACAATTTGTAACAGCCAGATCTTGGAAACAACCTAAATGCCCATCAATTGAGGAGTGGATAAAAAAGATGTGGTATTTTTATACAATCAAGTACTACTCATCTATAAAGAATGATCACATTGAGATATTTATAAATAAATGGATGCACCTTGAGACCATACTCATAAGTGAAATAAACCAAACTCACATGTGTAAATACCATATAGTCTCCCTAGTGTAAGAAATTCTAAGAGTACATACATATAAATTCCTCAATAAATCCAGTGAAAGGATAAGAATCTGATCAAGACTTGGTGGAAGCCACATCAGGGGTAAAGTGCTTGTAACCACCCCCGTGGGCACACCCTGTCACCAGGAACTTAGCAGAAGCCTGCATCAGGGGTAAGCTGCCTAGAACCTCCCCCGTGGTCCTGCCCTGCCACCAGGAACTTAACAGAAGCCTGCCTCAGGCATAGCCTGCCTGGAACCTACCCCAGGGCCCGCTCTGCCACCGGGAATATCAAGGGGACCTGCCCAAGACTTAAAATTGCCATGGACTGCTTCTGCTGGGCCTGCCCTCCCACCTGGAACATCAGAAGACCTCAGCAGGCTCCAGTTACTGTGAAAAAATTTGGAACTTTGCTCCCAGGCGGGGAACCTTGGACTACAGTGGATTAACAGTCTCTACCTAAAATAGAGGTATACAGGGGAAAAATAGGGCCAGTAGCAAAATCCCCCTCCAACTAACTGTAAGACTTTGGTGAGTCTGAAAAGTGTGTGTGATCCCCTCCTACACACAGAAAATATCAGGCAGAGTGAAAATGACAAAGCAACAAAGCAAAATGCAGTCTCAAACATATAGCTCACCAGAAGCAAGTATAAGAGACATTGAAATAGAGGACCCCAAAAGTAAAACAGCAGGAATCTCTGAAAAGATAGCCAGTGAAATAAAAGAACAACTGCATCAGGCTATAGAGGAAATCAAACTAGAAGTACTCTCCCATGTAAAGATTAAAATACCAACTTTAGTAAAGGAGTTGTTGAATGCAGATAAAGAAGAACTAGAGAAAAAAGTACATGAGCATGGGAAACTGATTGAAACTTTGAATAAACAATATAGAAAACAAGCAGAATTCATGAAACAAACTCAAAGAGACATCCAAGAAACAAAAAATTCTATTGAAAGCATGCAAAACTGCCTAAAGGAAGCTGAGGATAGGATTTCGGACCTTGAGGACAAGATCACAGTTAGTGATCAGGAAAGGATAGAACTTTTAAAAATAACAAAGCAGCATGAAATGACAATCCAGAAGCTTCATGATGATGCCAAGAGCAACAATATAAGAACAATGGGCATTAGCAAAGATACAGGAGTGTAGGCAAATGACATATGTAAAGTATTTACAGAAATAATAGCAGAAAATTTCCCAAACATGGTGAAAGAATCTGATATGCAGATAAGCAAGGCATATAGAACACCAAACAGTCACAATCAACATAAAGCCACACCCAGACACATAATAATTAAGATCTCAGACATACAGCATAAAAACAGAATATTAAAAGCTGTCAGAGAAAAGACACAACTCACCTATCAGGGAAAGCCCATTAGAATCACGGTAGAATTTTCAGCACAAACCCTCAAGTCAAGAAGAGCTTGGACTGAGGTATTTGAAGCCCTGAAAGAAAACAATCTTCAACCCAGACTGATGTACCCAGAAAAATTTTCCTTCAAATTTAATGGAGAAACAAGATACTTCCATGACAAAGAACAACTGAAGAAATTCATGTCCACCAAACCAACCCTAGAAAGAATACTTGAAAGACATACTAGACAGAAATAAAAATAACCACAATTCCCAAAACAACAATAGAAAGAAACATTCAGGTAGGATGCGCAATTAAATAAGGGGAAAAGCAGAAAGCAACCAACTGGAACATAACATGGCAAAGTCGAGCCAGTACATATCACTGATATCCATAAATATAAATGGTCTCAATTCACCTATAAAAAGAAATAGATTGACAGAATGGATCAAGAAACAGGACCCCACAATATGCTGTATAAAAGAAACACATCTGACCCAAAAGGAAACTCAGAGATTAAAAGTCAAAGGATGGAAAACAGTATTCCATGCAACAGGAACCCACAAAAAAAGCACGGGTAGATATTCTATTTGCAGACAACGTGAACTTCAAACCTAAAATGATTAAAAGAGATAGAGAAGATCACTACATACTCATTAGTGGAAAAATTCAAGAGGAAGAACTAACAATTATAAATACATATGCAGCAAATACAGGAGCACCCAACTATATAAGACAGATACTAATGGACATGAAAAACCAAATACACAAGAACACAATCATAACAGGAGATCTTAACAGCCCATTGTCACAAAGAGATAGATCAACTAGACAAAAAGTCAGCAAAGAAACAACAGAACTGAATCATACCTGTGAGCAATTGGACTTAATAAATGTTTACAGAGTGTTCCACCCAATCACATCAGAATACACATTCTTCTCAGCTGCACATAGGACATTCTCCAAAATAGACCATATATTATCCCATAAAACATTTTTGAGTAAATGCAAAGGTATTTAAATCATACCATGCATAATATCTGACCATAGTACACTGAAATTGGAAATTAATGGCAAAAGAAATTGTAAAACCTGCATAAATACATGGAAACTAAATTACAGCCTTTTTAACAACCAGTTGGCTACAGATGAAATTAAAGAAGAAATAAAGCAATACCTACAATTCAATGAAAATATAGAAGCAACATACTGTAATCTGTGGGATGCAATGAAAGTAGTCTTAAGAAGGAAATATATAGCAATAAACTGTCATATCAAGAAAACAGAATGAGCACAAATAAACAACCTAATGCTCCATCTCAAGCTTCTAGAAAAAGAAGAGCAAGATAAACCCAAAGCACATAGAAGAGAGGAAATTGTAAAGATTAGAGCAGAAATCAATGCAATTGAAACTAAAAAAAAAAAATACAAAGAATTAATGAGTTGAAAAGCTGGTTTTTTGAGAGAATAAACAAAATTGACCAACCACTAGCTAACCTTATCAAGAGAAATAAAGAAAAAACACAAATTCATGCAATAAGAACTGAAAAGGGAGAAATTACTACAGATCCCATGGAAATTCAAAAGATATTTAATACCTACTTTGAAAATCTCTACTCACATAGAGTGGAAAACACAGAGGAAATGGACAGATTTCTAGAAACATGAACTACCAAAGCCAACCAAGAAGATATAGCAATTTTGAACAACCCAATATCAGCTATTGAAATTGAAAATGTAATTAAAAACTTAGCAACAAAGAAAAGCCCAGGTCCAGATGGATTCAGAGCTGAATTCTACAAGAAATTTAGAGAAGATTTGATGCCAGTACTTCTTAAATGCTTCAGTGAAATTGAGAATTCCTGGAGGCAAGTATTACTCTGATACAAAAACCAGAGAAAGATGCAACCAAAAAAGAGAACTATAGGCCAATCTCACTAATGAACATTGATGCAAAGATTCTCAACAAAATACTAGTAAATAGAATGCATCAAATCATCAAGATTATACATCATGACATAGTGGGGTTCATTTCAGGAATGCAGGGATGGCTTAACATATGCAAATCAATAAATGTAATATACCACATCAACAGAGCCAAAAACAAAAACCACATGGTCATCTCAACAGATGCAGAAAAAGCTTTTGACAAAGTCCAACACAGGTTCATGATAAAAACCCTTCAGAAACTCAGAATACATGGCATCTACCTCAACCTTATAAAGGCCATCTATGACAAACCAACAGCCAACATTATACTAAATGGAAAAAAACTGAAAGCTTTCACTTTAAAATCAGGAACAAGACAAGGATGACCACTATCACCACTCCTTTTCAACATAGTTCTGGAAACACTAGCCAGGGCAATCAGACAAGAGAGAGAAATAAAAGGAATAAAGATAGGAAAGGAAGAAGTTAAATTATCACTATTTGCAGATGACATGATACTCTACATAGAAGACCCAAAAAAACTCCATTAAAAGACTACTAGAGGTAATAAACAAGCTCAGAAGTGTAGCTGTATACAAAGTCAATGCTCAAAAATCAATAGCATTCCTGTACACAAACAAAAAACTCACTGAGAGAAAAATTATGGAAATATCACCCTTTACAATAACATCTAAAAAAATGAAATACTTAGGAATCAACCTAACTAAAAATGTAAAAGACCTATATGCTGAAAATTATACTATGCTGATAAAGGAGATTGAAGAGGATATTGGAAAATGGAAGGACATTCCTTGCTCTTGGTTAGGAAGAACCAACATTGTGAAAATGGCTATACTTCCAAAACTGTTATACAGATTTAACGCAATCCCAATCAAAATATCATTGACATACCTCACAGATCTAGAGAAAACACTCCTAAAATTCATTTGGAAACAGAAGAAACCTAGAAAAGCAAAGGCAGTTCTAGGCAACAAAGGCAAGGCAGGAGGTATCTCAATTCCTGATTTGAAATAGTACTATAAAGGCACAGTGATAAAATCAGCTTGGTACTGGCAAAGAAATAGACCTGAGGATCAATGGAACAGATTAGAAGATGCAAGCACAACTACAAAGACACTCAGCCACCTGATATTTGACAAAGGGGCTAAATATGTCCACTGGAAGAAGGATAGTCTCTTTAATAAACGGTGTTGGAATAATTTGCTCTCTACATGCCAAAAACTGAAACTAGATCCATGTATATCACCATGCACAAAACTAAAGTCTAAATGGATCAAAGACCTCAATATTAAAGCAGAAACAATAAATCTACTGAAAGACAAGGTAATTAGAAGTCTTGGAGACATAGGGTTAGGCAGAGAATTCATGAACAAAAAGCCAACTGCATGGGAAACACTTCAAACAATCAACAACTTGGATCTCATATTATTGAAAAGTTTCTGCACTTCAAAGGAACTCACTAACAGAGTGAAAAGAAAACCCACAGAGTGGGAAAGAATTTTCACCAGCAACCCCTCAGACAAAGCACTTGTGTCGAGAACATATAAAGAATTGAAAAATATCAAGCTCCCCAAATTCAAAGACCCTCTCCAAAAATGGGCATCTGAGATGAACACACAGGTCTCAGAGAAAGATATACCAATGGCAAATAAATACATGAAGAAATGTTCACCATCACTGGTCATTCGAGAATTGCAAATTAAAACAGCATTGAGATTCCACCTCACTCCGGAAAGAATAGCTGCCATGAAGAAATTAACTGATAACAAATGTTGGCAAGGCTGCAAGGAAAAAGGAACACTGCTCCACTGTTGGTGGGAATGTAGACTGGTGCAACCATTATGGAAATCCATATGGAGAATTCTCAGAAGACTAGGATTGGAAGCCCCATTCAATCCAGTTATTCCCCTCCTGGGTATTTTTCCCAAACAACTGACAAGTTCATATCACAGTGATATATATGCACCCATGTTCATAGCTGCACAATTTGTGATAGCTAAATCCTGGAAACAACCAAGATGCCCATCAACTGCAGAGTGGATGAAAAAGATGTGGCATTTTTATACAATGGGATATTATTACTCAGCTATATAAAAGGATGACCTTGAGGCCTTCATAGCCAAATGGAGACAACTTGAGACTATCCTCATTAGTGAAATAAATAAGAATCATATCTATAAATGTCATATTGTGTCTCTAGTGTAACAAGTAAATAAGAACTACAAGTATAATAAAACCAAAATGTGTAATTGCTATTGTAAAAAAGAGAGGAAAAGAAATTGCTCTAAGGGATATAACTGCATGTAAGTTTGAGTGTGTAAAATATATGACCATATTGCTGAATCTTTGTTGGATCTTTGAGCAGAACTGTTTGTAGTCCGACTGTTTGAATGTTTACTATGCACCCTTTAACTTTGTAATTTGAACAACTACATCCAGGATGACAGTATGTAATTTATAAATTACTGATTTCTTAGTGGAGCTTTTTCTCATTTTCTTTTTTTTTTTTCTTTTTCTTTTTCTTTTAGAATTCTTTATTGTTGCTACCTTTTTTTCTGTTTTGCTTTTTTTCTTCCCTTTAAATAAAATTTTAAAAATGTATAATTGCTATTGCAAAAAAAAGAGTAAATAGGAAGCGCTATAAAAGATATAGCTGCATGTATGTTTAGGTGTGTGGGATTGATGACCATATTTCTAGGTTCTTTTTGGATTGTTGAACAGATCTGTTTGCACTCTCACTGTTTGAGTGTCTACATTGTGTGCTTTAATTTTGTAACTTGAAAAACTATTTCTGAAAGAACAATATGTAATTTATGACCTAGTGATTTCTCACTGTTTATCTTCTTTTCTTGAAATTCTGTTATATTTCTAACTTTTTTCTGTTTTTTTTTTCTCTTTAAATAAAAAAAAGCAAAAGGAGGAAAAGCAAGTGATCTAAAGGATTTAACTGCATCTGTATTTAAGGGTGTAGGATTGATAATTATGTTGCTAAATTTTTGTTGGATCAGAGAATGGGGTTGTTTGCAGCCTCACTGTTGAAATGTCCACTTTGTATGCTTTGATTTTGTAACTTGAACAACTACATCCAGGAAGACAATATGTAATGTATCAACTAGTGATTTTTTACTGTTCATTTTTTTTAAAGTTCTGTATTGTTTCTACCCTTTTCTGTTTTGCTTTATTTTTTCCCTCTCTTTAAATAAAATTTTTAAAAAAGAAGCTGCTCAAAAGGGAAAAAATAATATCTCAGGGAAAAGGAAGAAAAAAGAAAGGAAAAGAAAAAAATATCTAAAATTGTATAAACACACTTAGGAAAGCTAAAATGATTGTGCTACACAGTCCATAAATTCTTGGAACAAAACAGCTAACATTCATAGGATTGGAACAATTTTGCATGTTAGTGTCTGGTGATCTGAGGAACTCTTGGAGATCATTATGTAAAATAATAACCTTAGTTATTACGCTCCTACCACCTTATTTTGAAGACCTACATCATCATTGTTTTGGGCTCTTTTTTACTTTTTTTTCGCGTTTTTCTAGTAATTTTTTTTGCTTTGGTTTGTTTTTCCCTCTAATACAGAAGGGATAAGTATACATGTAGATGCTTATATATGCATAGAACTTCACCTAAACAGTTTATCAGAACCAATTATATTATGCGTGATGAAATGAATAGCTACTATGAAGAAAAAGAGATATTATGGTATCTATTGGTGATACCATATCGTCATGCTGTGAAATCCAGTAGTTCTATTATTCTTTGTTCAGAGAGATTTTAGTCTGTTTGGATTGTTTAATTTCAACATACATGAAGGTATGGACATCTAATTTGAATGAGAACAAGAGACATGATGGCAGCCACTGTTGATTTTCCTATTGCCTCGTTTTGAAGACCTATAATGCCTTCATCACTCTGTTCTGATCAATTTAATACTATTTTGTTTTGTATGAATTCATTGTGTGTGAAGATATGGACAACTATTTGGAAGAAAACAAAAGACATGATGGTAGCCTTGGAAAATATCCTGTAATCTTGCTTTATCTGTGTCACTTACATTGCTTTCTTCTGATCTACTTTGTTCTGTTTTGTAATGTATAGTTTTACCTTCTTTAAAATAAAAAATATGTCCTGGAAAGGTAAAGGGATAAATTCATCTTAAATCTTATGATCTTTTAATAATTATCAGAAGCATTTTAGTGGCTTTCTTTTTATATACTTTGATGAGTACACAGTCATGATTTTAAATGGACTTAAGTTCCGACAAATGGCCTTTATCATGGCAAATTTGCTTTTTATTTACTTATTTATTTATTTTACTTATAGTACTACGTGTTTCCAGTACATAATGTTTGCATTCCTTTTGTGGAGTTGGTACATGTACAAAACACATCTTAATTTCTTTTTTCATCTCCTTTCCCTCCATCCATTTCTTGATTCCTTCCCCATTTGAGAAACATCTATCTCTTCACATCCTATTACCTTTCATTTTGCTTACTTTTAATTTGGGTTTCTCCTTTGTAAGAATCATGTAATATTTAAACTTATGTGACTGGTTTATTAAATTTAATATTATGTTCCCAATGTGCATTCATTTTTCTACAAATGACTCGTTTATCTTTGTGGCAAAGTGGTACTCCATTGTGTATACACATCACATTTTTTATCCATTTATTTGTGATGGACATATAGGCTACTTCCAAGGTATAGCTAGTATTAATTGTGCTAGAATAAACATGGATATGCATGTACTACTGTGCTATGATGTCTTTAACTCTTTCAGGAATTTGTTTGTCTTGTCTCACTCTCACAATGAGCATTCATATAATAACCTTGTCTGTACTTTCTCATTCCTTCTCCATGTGTGCATGTGTGACATACATATATACGGCCCAATCTTGGTTCTACTCAACAGGGTGAGGAGTCTTGAAGAGGTTAATATCAGGCAGTATTCATAGTTTTGTTATTCTATTCCTTCTACCTACTGATTTCTGTCCAAATTCTTGGGAGTGATAACTGTAATTAAAACTATGAAGAGGTGCTTCCCTAAAAGCCTCGGCCAAAAAGGGCTTAAGTGGGTTGACTTTATGGTGTCTCCAGCAAGCAAGAGTAAAACACAGAGAGAGGCTGTCTTCTGCCTGCACATATCACAGTTCAGTATGGGCTAGTTAAGGCAGGCCTTTAAGGGAAAGACTCAGAGAAAACATTATGTATTGGAACCACTGGCAAAAGTAGTAAGACTATGAAAAGGTCTAAAACTAAAATGGTACTTAACTATAAAAAATAAGAATCATTTTAGTAAAATGGATCAGAGAAACAAAACTAGAACCAAAGTTCCTAAATTTGAATCATTTACCAGCTGAACAATTCCATTAATTCCTCTGTGCCTCAGTTTCCTCATCTTCAAGTGGAAATAATAGTAGCACCTCTCTTGTAGAGTACATTAGTTTCCTAGGGCTGCTGTACAAAAATACCAAAAAGTGCATGGCTCAAACAAAAATTTACTGGCTCACAATTCTAGAAGCTAGAAATTCCAGTGAAGGTGTTGGCAGCATTGGTTCCTTCTGAGGACTCAGAAGAATCTGTTCCATGGTCTTTCCTGGCTCTGGGAGCTTTGCTGATAGTGTCTGGCTTATGGATGTATCATTCCCATCTCTGCCTTCATCTTTACATGGTTTTCTCCTTGTGTTTTTCTCTCATATCATAGTCTTTCTATGAACACCTATTCTTTGGTCCAAATTCTAACTTTTATAAACACTATTGTCATATTGGATTAGTAATCATCCTAACAGCCTCATTTTAACTTGATTACCTCTATAAAGATCCTATTTCCAAATAAGATCACTTTGTGTGGCACTGGGGACTAAGAATCAACTTATCTCTTTGGAAAGACATAATTCAATCCATAACATAAGGGTCTTGTGAGAAGTTAGCTAGTTGGTGTGCATAAATGATTAACACATTGCTCAGTATAACAAATTGCATGGCACAAAATAATCATTAGCTAACACTAGTAATATTAAATTATTAAGTTTAATTTACAAAATTTACAATATAGTTTTATTTAAATTAAAGGGTTTTTGTTGTATTAACTAATGGTCAGCTGCAATTCCCAGCTGAATTGAATCAGTGTGGTTCTGAGGGTGGATGGCCCACCTAAAGATTATTACCAATAACATAAAAAGAAATATGGAGGGGAAGATGTTGATGCTCTTGGGGAAGCTTGTCACACTGGTTTTCCTGATATGAACTCAGCTATTCTCACTGTTGGAGGAGCTCGAGTCCTCACTGTGTCCTTACCTTGAGTGTGGCTTCCTCAGACTGCTGCCACAGATCCTTTGTCTTCCTGGTGCAAACTTTCTAGTTTCCACCACTGACCTTTGGGCCTTCCCAGTGCAGATCCTTGAAATGGACTTGCATGAGACATTTTCATGGGCAGTAGGCCTCCAGTTGGATACATGGACTCCAATGCCATGGACTCCAGGTCTTCAACTGGACTCATACAGGACATTGCCATGGGACCAAGCCCTCAGCTGGATTCTTTGGGTCTCTACTGTGTGGAAAGATCTTCTTCACTCTTATTACTCTTTTGGTCAATCTTATAAAGTAATTCTATAAGTTATGTGTCCTGTATTAAACCTATTTCCCTGTAAACCCTGACTACAGCAGTATTAACCAATATATTTAATAAGTGTGCCTGGCAAGAGAAGGACCCTGATAAATGTCATGGTGTAACTGACTGGATGACTTACCAGTTCATCATAGAGTGTTGAGAATGTCCAGGAAGCCTGGAGGAAAGACAGCAAGTAGATAATATTCTGGTGAGCATGTGGGAGTTAAAGCCAGTGAAGACTGTTCTAAAGAGATTCCAGCAACCTGTATATATAGACTTTTTTAAATCTATGAACTGACCTTCACTTGTACAAGGAATCAGTTCAGTAGTCAGCTAGAATTTTTGCCACCTGGTACTCTGCAGGAATCCATGTGTAGGCTTCTGGATTTTTCCTGAAATACTTTTTAGCACAGAAGGCAAAGGATAGACAGGAAACCAATAATGTGAAATATATGCATGCAAAGGAAGGGTGGTAATTCCTCAAAAGTAGAAAGCTGAATAAGAAATATGACACTCAGGTAGGGCAATAATTTACATAGTTCTCACCAGTTGGCTCTTTCCCTGAACATCAAAGCATATAAAAAGTGAAGTTGTCTGAAGGTTGCTTATGATGATAAAAGCAAAATAAAGGGAGATATGCCTGTAGCTTAAATGACTAATAGTAACAGATTCAGAAAAGATGTATCTATCACTAGAATAAAAATACAACTGCTCAGGTACCAGAGGACTGTCCGTCTTTGTCCCAGTGCCTATCTAGAACAGTCCCATGTGCCTGTTCTCCCTCTTCCACCATCTCCACACCACCATGCCAACTTACAGAATTTGTATGAATGGAAAGTGACATTTTGAACTATTAATAAAAGAATTTTCCCCAACATTTTCTGACATCCCTTAATCTTACCCTATACTCCCATTCAGGGAAGTAAGCATTGTGTTGTCACTGCCTCTGGAGATACAATGACAAAGCAGAAGGCTAAAGAGAAAGAGACTTCTTGGCTTTGTAGTCTCAGTAGCTATACTTTCTGGAAGACACTTGCCACCATAGTACATTGGAGAAAATACAAGACTTCCTATCTCAGACACTAGACAAGTTTTCTATCTTGGAAGAAAGACAGAAGTCAGAGTTTTAATCTATGAGATATTAAATGGTTGTTTGTCCTGAAACAAAAGGACTCTGGGTCCTGCTCCTGTCTCCCAGGAGTAAGAAACAGTGTTAGGTACCTATCTGGATTGAAACTGAATTTCTACTATTTGGGAAAATACCAAGTCAGAATCAAAAGGCAAATACATTTACAGAAAAGCAATGCCTCGTATTAATTGTAAGCATGAGTTTGTAACCACTTTCTCACTATGAAGTAATCCTGTCAACAAAATGATAATTTTAGAGTCCATCAGGCCAGAAGCCATTATATCTGTGTGAAAAGACTGCCTCTCTACTCTGATCCATTAGATTTTTAGTCATAATAAGAATCTCAGAAAACAAATTTATTTCCTCTCTTTTTATTTTTCCCTTAACTTTCAATTGACTAAAGTTTACTGCCAATGTTATAAAACAATAAATACTAGTTTACTTATTGGAACAACTAAAAACAGTAACTGACATTGGGACAATGTAAGAAAAAAAATGTAACATACAGGCCACATAGTTAAGAAAATATATTATTTTTATATTCCATACAAAGTGTTAGATAAAAACCATTTTAAAACAACTGCTATAGAATGCAATTTAAATTCAAAAACTGATTGATGATATTCTATATATTGATTCACATACATACACCTGTAAAACATCTGTACAAAATAAAAAATCAAATAAAAATAAAAAATAAAAACATCAGTTTCCCAGAAGTTTTACATTTTGATATTTATAACTTGACTTCAATTAAGCATTTCATTTCAGAAAAACTGTACTATTCTGTGATACATTGGTCTGGCATAAAGCTTTAAGAATGTAAGGAGAATATTTAGCACTGATGCTTAGAACCAAATTTTGAAATTTTAATCATTTGGTTTAAGCACAGAGTCACTAATTTTTAATAGGTTCCCCTCCTAAAATTTTAAATGGTTCACTCAGTAATCTTTAATAGCCTTAAAATAATTGAAAGAAAAGCATCTATCTTCCCTGCTACCCCATATTCCACCCCATACACATACACAAATCCAACCGAATTAAATATGCGCAATACAGGAAAAAGTTAAGACTAAAAAAGTTAAGAAATGCACTATTGATCAAAAGCCAAGATTTTTTAGCTGAGGAGAGATTTTTTGGAATGTGCTGAAAGATTCTAAAAGTGGGAAATTTGTTTCACAAGCTAAACTTGTCCACATTGCATCAGTCTACACTGCATGAAGTCTCAGAGTATATACATCAAATTAACTGAAAACTTTTGAATTGCCAAGTAAGAGGCAAGACCAATCCATCTCAAGGTTCAGCAGTAGAAGCCAACGATTTGAAATCATGATGAAAATTTTCCTGGTATGCACAATTCATTTTTCTTTAAGTATGTTGGGAAAAACTACAAGCCTGGTTCATCTAATGCCTTAATATGTGAAATATATTTCTTTAAATGGAGACGCTGTAGGTTGGCCTTATGGATCCTGGAGTGTTTATTGTTTCAGGAGAAGCCCCTGTTGAGTTCAAAGACAAGCTGAAACAAACAAACAAATAAAGGGGGAGGTCAAAAAAGGTGAAGGGAAATAACATCTTTCTACTACATTATTCTCCCTCCAGGGAGGTAGACACAGATATTTTCTCCAGTAAAAATCAAAATTTTCTTAACTTTAGCAGGAGAGAGAATTGGTTTGTGAACACTTTATGCTATAAAACTTTGCCTGGAGCTGAGTTTCTGTAGTACAGAAGAGTCAGGAAAAATCTAGATACAAAGAGAATAAAAAAGAAACCATGTGTTCAGTACTGATGCTATAACAGGAGTGTTTCTCCATTTGAACCATTAAATGGTTGAAATATAAAACTAATACATTTCTTCTAAATTTGAGATCCCAGGGGATTTTGGTAAAGATACAGTCACCTAATATTGGAACAATACGTGGATCTTTGTAGCCCATATGGCCAAATATCTTATCTATCCATTAAGCTGTACTGAGGAGGCTCCCAAATTCACCTTTAAAATGTTGGCAGTGTTAACTATGCATTGCTTCATACACTGACTTTTCCCCTTTCCTTCTCTGCTTAAAGCAATTGAAATAGTTTCCAAGTCAAAATCAAGAAGTGATAATACATGTTTGAGATGTTTTCCAATAGGGAAAAAAATTCTTATTTTAGTAAGATTGAAATAATAACTCATATTTTAATCTTTACCTCACAATGAGCCTAAGTTAGAGATTTGATATTCACAGAAGAAAAGAACTCAGAACTATTAACACAGGACTAATTCCCCCAGGACCTTATCCTCATTATTACTTGCTGTGTTATCAGTCAACTCTGCTCTTGTGTAAGATAATAAAACAGCCACTTGAGTTTCCATAAAGACGAAGTTTTTGACTTACAAGAAGCTGGGCTTTTCAATAGCCGAGGCCTGGCAAACATCTTTAGCCATCAAGGAAATGTAAATTTTAATCACTTTAAGATTCCTCTACTATATACACTCTTCAATAGCTAAAATTTAAAGTCCAGCCTATATCAAATGTTAAACATGTAAAGAACTGAACACAAAATTACACAAGCACGTTGGGAAATGTTTGAGTAGTTTCCTATAAAACTAAATAAAACTACTGACTGGAAATTTCTCTCCTAGGTATTTACCCAAGACAATGAAAATATACATCCTCAGAAACTTGTACCACTATGTTCACATTTATTTACATTGATCATAATTGAAACCTGGAAATAGACTAGATGTCTACTATCAAGAGAATGGATAAATATATGTAGCATATTCATACAATATTGTTCAGTAATAAAAAGAAATAAACTAAAGATATATACAAGAACATGGATGAACACCAAAAGCCTTATGCTGAAAGAAAGGATCTATACCCAAAGGATTATGTACTACCCAGGTCCAGTTATATGCAGTTATAGAAAAAAAGTAAGAGCGATGGTTACTCAGGGAGAAAAGGGACAGAAGGAAACTTCTTAAAGTGGTGGTAACATTCTCTACCTTTATCAAGAGTTTTGGTTGCAAAGATTCAAGAATTTCTGTAGAATACATGAAAAAGCACACTATATAAGCTTTGTTTAGTTATATGTTAATTTTACATCAAAAGGAAAAAAAAACACTAAGAAATATTGAATTCACCAACTATACATGTTTAAATTCTAGGAGAGAAAGTACACTGGTATCTGCAATTTCCTTTCAAATATATTTTTTAAATTTACAAAAATGAAGTGATGGATGGATAGGAGGATAGGTATATTGGCCTTCTATTACTATTTAAGAAATTATTGGGCTGGGGATATAGCTCAGAGGCACAAGTGCATGCCTGGCAAGCACAAGGTCCTGAGTTCAATTCCCAGCATCAAAAATAAAAATGAAAAGAAAAGAAATTATTACACATTTAGTAATTGAAAACAACATTGTTATTAATTAACTATTAAGGAAATGAGAAGTCTGAAATGAATTTCATGGGTCATAATCAGAGTGTGGCAGGACTACATTCTTTCTGGAAGCTCTGGGGGAGAATCCATTCTTTCATCATTTCCAGTATCTGGAGGTTGTCCCCATTCCTTAGCTCGTGACCTCTTTCTGAAGCTATAAAGCCATCCACAGTGTATCTTCCATCTCTGACTCTGCTTCCTTTGTCACACATCCTTCTCTGACTTCTTTTAAGCATACTCATGATTGCAGTGAACCTGAAAGGATAATACAGGATAATATTCCCATTGCAAAGTCCATCACATAATCACACTCGTGCTAGGTTTCAGGGATTAGATCATGAACATCTTTGGGTGGGTAAATATTTTGCCCATAAGAAATAAATATTGTAAGAAGCAAGTGTATTAAAATATTAATCATACAATCTAAATGGCAAGTACATGGGTGTTCAGTGTAAAAATCCTCCTAACTTTTGGGCTTATTAGAAATTTTCCATAATAAAATATTGAAGGAAAAATCCAAAGCTTAAATTCTCACCATGAACAAGAATTCCACAAAATCTTTCTGTGGTTCCAGTGGAGCCAAGTGGGTAGGTGAAACTCAAGGTCATGATGGAAAGTAAATGGGTGCTGATACAGGAGTGAACTGAGAATCCCAGTGCAGGCTGGAGCCTGCCTGAGAGTGGTCTGGACACTCAGAACCCAGGAACAGACAAAACACCAAAAGCCAGCAGCTTTGCTCTCCTACCACTTCTTAGAATGCCTAAAGAACACAAGCATATTTTTTCCACCATCAGTTTTAGAAAGAGGAGGAGAGCAAAGAGAAAGTCTAAAGTAATTATTGATAAGCATACCATGATAGTAAGAAGACTCCACCACTCAACTATCAAGATTAAATTTTTTTCAATAGTATTGAGCTTGAGATGAAAAGTAACCTGTTTTTAAAAGGAAAATGCAAACAGTCCTTGCAAGCCTATGGTTTCAGTCTGTAGAATTCATACCTAGAAAATCCATACCCATTCTGTAGAAGATCAAACTGAGACCCAGAGAAGCAAAGTTTCTTCTTTTCAAGTTCAGAATCTTTCCCTTTGGAAAGAAGTGAGGAAAGCTGATAGCAAAGGAGCAGCAGGGATATTGAGAGAATAAAGAAAGCAGTTTTATGACAAGATAGAGTGCACCAAACTCATTGAATGAAATGGTACAGAGGAAAATTTCTGCTTAGTTTTTCTTAAAGTAAGATTTTTATATTTTTTTCTAGATATTCAAAAATTCAGCTTCCCTAAAGTTTTCTAAAAAAATAATTCCCAAAAATAATTTTGCTTTCTATTAACAGTGGTTCAACACCCTTTCAAATAAATCCTATTCCTCTTCTAACCCAGGAAAAATGATACAAAATCAGGGGTAATATTAAAAATATGTAATGTCCAATATGGCAGAGGCATTCATACATTAAAACAAGGACAGATGCATCTATTGACATTATTAAAACTGTGAACCAGCCAAATATTAATCCTATAGCCAATTTATCTCATCTTCTGCCAGTATCAGGCTTAAAACTGATTCATAGCTAAATAGTAAATCCCTGGTTCCAAAAAAAAGAGTGTAATGACATAAATAAATAATAGAAAAACATAACTAAATAGTAGGAAAAAATTCATAACTAAATAATAGGAAAACTAATATGGCAACATCTTACAATAGTTTGAGATTAATTATAGTAGCTAATACACTTAATCTAGTATTCATTTAAACATCCTTTTATGCTAATCAAAACTCAAGTGAGCATAGATGGTACTATGTTTTGAATATCCCCAATAAATTCATGTATTGAAACTCATTATGGTTTGGATATGAAGTGTTCACCTCAAAAGCTCATGAGCTAAATGCTTTTCCCCAGTGTAGTCTTATTCAAAGGCAGGGTCTTTGGTCTTTGGGCAATGATTCCATATGAGGATTCTAACCTCATCAATCCCTTGATGAATTCATAGATTAATGGGCTCTTGACAAGTGTTGGAAAGTTTAGAACTTTAGAGAGTAGAGCCCAGTTGGAAGAAGTAGGATGCTGAGACCTTACCCTTGAGGAAATCTGTTCATTTCTCTCTGTCTCTCTCTGTCTCTCTCTCTCTGTCTCTCTGTCTCTGTCTCTCTCTCTCTCTCTTCCCCACCCACCCCAAATGCCTTGAGGTAAGAAGCTTTGTGTTCCACCATGTGCCTCCTTCGTGATGTTACACCTCACCACAGCCCCAGACATAAGAGAGCAAAATAACCACTAACTGAAGCCTCCAAAACCATAGGTTAATACAAATTGCCCCTCCTTTAAATTGTTTATGGTAAGTATTTTTTTCTACAGTGATAAAAAACTGATTAACCTAAAACTTTACCCCATTGTACTCATACTAAGAGGTGAGATATTTTGGAAAATGATTAAGCAGAAGCTTCATGAAAGAATTAATACCTTGTGAAAGGGTTGAAGGGAAATAGCTTTATGCTCCTTTTGTTCTTCTGCTCTTTTGCCACATGAAGACTCAAGGCTTATTTATTTTTGCCTTTATGTCTATGCTTCCATGTGACGACACTTTGAAGGAAATAACTATGAGGACCAAGATTTCACCTAATACTCTAGTTCAATAATGTGGAATTTCCCAGCCTGCAAAACCGTAATAAAATAAACATCTTTCCTTCACAATCTACCCAGTCTCAAGTATTTTACTTTAGCAACACAGACTAAAACAGTTGTAAAAGAATGTTTAATAAATTATATGTTGATATAAATCATCCTTGCTTAGTGCTGTATTGTATTCAGAACAAAATTATGTAGGGAAGTGTCCAGTAAATACTGCCAAATTTTTTAAATGAATAAACCAAAATGCAAATTTGTTCTTCATATAACAAATGAACTTACTTAATTCACTAAATATTCTTACCTTGAGAAAAAAATTTTATGTTATAGCAAGGTTATGACTTTCATATAGGTTCAAAGATGAGGTAGATTGGAAACATAGATTTTTCTAGAATGCAATGAGCTTAAAATGTAATAAGATTAAGTTAATTCATGCAGAGAAAGTTGATTAGCTTTCTGAGACTGCTGAAAAATCTCTCCAGTACCAACAAAGAAATAAAAAGGAATATTTTCTGAGATGGACTTGTTTAGAAGATAATCATAGGTTTGCAACCTGGAACAAAGAACAGCTATGTCATTACTTATAAAGATAAATAGAAAAATAGGATTTTGAAGCTTCTATGCTTAGTGCTTAACAAAACGTAGTAGTTGCCAAACATATTAATCCACTTTGTTAGGCATTAAGTTAATAAAGTTACAAAAATGAGACCTTTCTTATCATGATGTCAAGGTTCTGATATATAGAATAACAAATATCCAGGAGTATCTTAGTTTTTAAAAAAAATGAAGTCTACTCACCAATGACCTGTAATGAAAAGTTTCATTCATGTTTTTATCAGTGGGGGATAATTCATATTATTATATAAAATAAGAATTCAGCACACATCTTAGATACTTGGAAATTTATCACTGTTTGAATACTACCTGTGTAAAAATGGCCCTGACTGATATAGAGATGGGAAAGATTGAGGGGTTTTTTTTAGATTTTTATCTTCTTTTCCTTCATTTTATTTTGAAAGTTTAGACATTAAGTCATACACGTGTATTTTAAGACTCAATCAATACCTTGACATTTGCTGCCTTGAGTTTCCTTTAGTTTTCAATATGTCAGATTTTAACTGCTACTCAGCCTTTGGCTCTTTTTGGTAAACATTGTCTCAGGAGAACTTGACCAGCAGTAAAAAGCAAGACATAAAACTGAGATACAACTAATGCTCCAGCGTCACTAAAACATGTTGTCCAGGCAACCTCAGACAAATATTTAGCATTGCAGGTTGAGGAGGGGAGGCAAAACACAAGGAATCTGTCGGAATCTATCCAAACTAGGGAAGAAAGACTCCATGATCCAACACACAACTGAACTATTTATCCTGTAAAACAATGGGTTTTCAAGTGGTATTTCCCAGGGTGCGAGGGGTGCTGTGGAGCTCTTTAAGGGTTACTGCAGAATAGAGGATAAAGGACTAATAAGTAGAGTACTTGATTTCACTCCAGCCAGGTCATCTTTCACTGGCCTTTCATATCAGACTTCATTAAAATACTTTAAAATGAAGGGATGAGCCATTAAAGAAGAAAGACGGGGGTGGGGGAGGTGTTTCAACAAAAATGAGTTTGAAAACTATAGTTTCTTTAGAGTTTTCCAGCCAATAAAGGAGCAGAATATAAGAAAAAGTAAAAGTGGCCTATTATTTAAAGGACTTGGAGAGGTGCCCGCAACCAGCAATGGTTTGGCTTTTCCTCTGCCCGGATGTGGGGGTATGGGGTATATGTAACCTTTAACTGGATGTGGTGCTTAAGGCAGGCATTGATGACATGCAAGGAGCTGATTGGAATTTACACACACACACACACACACACACACACACACACACACGAAGAAAAAACAAAGGAAGGGATAGAAGGAGGAAGTGGCCAGCATGGTAAGCATTCCTAATTTGGTCTTCCACTATGTTGAACTACCGCTATAATGTCCTGTAATTTATTCTAGAGCAAAACTCTTTCAGTTTCCATCTTTAGAATAAAAAGGCATCATAAAGAAAAGAGTACTAAAAGTATTTGTTTTTATCAAGTGAAGACTTTCTGAGGTTATTAGGTATGAACGTCCTTCTTTGAGAATGTTAAGGAGCAGGCAAGGCCCTGTCTGGCTGAGAATGAGTCGTGCATCTTGAGGTCTCCTACAGTGAGACATGGATTGGACGACAGAAGTTACTTCACCTTCTTGATGCTTCTTTTTCCCAAATGACACTTTTATGCTGAAAGCATAAGGTTTGAGCTGTGGCTCTTTTTCTTTCTGAGCTGGTATTAAGTTCTCATCACTCCCTGGTGAAACAGAGACTGTGATCTGATTAGGCACTGCCGTTCTCTTCAAGCAAACCCATTAAGTGTCAATTGGCCAAGTCAGTTCATGAAATGTTATGCAGAAGATTCTAGTAATACACTATTGACCATTTTCTTACTTAGATCCATGAGGTGAAATAGTCTGCAGAGCTGTTAAGTTTGTCTCATTCATCTCTTACTTAGAGATTTCAATTTATTTTCTTTAGTTTATGCATTAGGTTAAGGTTCTAAAATTACTGCACTCAGCCTAACTAAAGGCACCTGAATTTATATTTACTGGTGTAAATAGCAATTTAGCTAGGTGATAGTATTTGTTACACCAACTAATTTAAATTCAATCAATTTTCTTTGCAAAAATTCAGATTACAGCTGGTATTAAATTCTCCACAAGAAATCAAACAAACAGAAGCAATAAGTGCTATGAAATGAAAGAAACCCAAACAAGCTCAGAGACAGTTTGGCTCTGCCAGATGATGTTATTGAATTTGGCATTGTGAGAAAAAGTTCAAAGAACACAGTCACCCAGACTACTGGCTTTCAAGAGAATGAAGCTGGAGAGACAAGGGATCTAGACAAGCCCACAGCCACTCTCCAACATGAGTGCTCTTCCTAGCAAACGCCAGAGAACTCCCTGAATAAATCTCAGAGGGCTCAAGTTTCTCTAAAAGGAGCATGAATTTTAGATAGAGTCCTATTCAAAGATTTGGCCAGAATATTGTGCTAGTTCAAGGCAAATGAAAGAGACAGGATGTGGGGAATGGAAGCTTACAGTGAGGAAGCACCAGCAAAATTTGTGTGTGTAAATTCTTAGGGATTTACCACAAAAGGATAAAACCCACCCTTTTGTGCAGAAGTAGGAAGAATAAATGAGTAAGAAGGTGAAGAAAATATTCAACTGAATCAGATACTACAATTAATCTATCAATATCTTTTGTATTCCTGCATTTTTTTATCCCTGCTTCCCTAGGTTCTTAAATAGATCATGAAGTTTCTCCTTTTGTGACTGAGCTCTTAACTGTTGTTACTTCCTAGAGAATTCTCCCATTCCTATCTAGACTAATGTATATATTCTCATTCAGTGGGTTTCAGCTTAGAGTTTCCCTCAGAAAGCATTCCTGATCACACTGCCTAGCTGAATGCATCTGTTACAGCTTCCAGTAACACTTTCCTTTTTTGCTCTATACCACACTTGTAATTCATTATTCAGTACTGGAACTCCTAATGAAAAACCTGTAAGAGTAAAGACTAAATCTCATTTATGATCTATGATGTCCTAAGTACCTAGAAAGTGCATGGAATGCACTTAATATTTTCTGGATAAATATAAAGGGAATTCATTTGACAATTGTAACAGATTCCAGCACATGATAGGAACCAGGCTCACAGCAAAGTCTTTGTGGACCTGTCTCTTTGACCCACTCATCCACCTCCACTTCCCTCAATCTCATGGCTAATGAAGAATTTCATGACCCACCTTTGACAGGACTACAAACTGGTTCACACAATATCTATTTCTAAACCCATTTATTATTTTTTCCTTGCCTTCTGCATCAGTCAGAATAGGCAAAGTTATCCTGTGGTAACAAATACTCCCAAATTTCAGTGACTTAAAGAAAACTGCCTTATTTCTTACTTCTGGCCCGCTGCAAGACTAGGCAGCTTACCAAGGCACCTGTCCCTTACACTGGATCTCAGAGAGCCAGTTGCTTCTGTCTTGCAACACCCTCATCCTAATGTGTGTTTCTGCACTTGCTGCAATAATCTCTGTTAGTTCACCAAAAAGAACAGTTTGTGCTTTCATTGTTTGATCATTCTTCAAGCCAATATCATAATCTGAGCAACTGGTTTTTTTATATTTTTTTTTATTTAAAGGGAAAAAAACAGAAAAAAAGTAGAAATATTACAGAATTTCAAAAAAAGGATAAACAGTAAGAGATCACTGGTTGATAAATTACATATTGTTCTTTTAGAAATAGTTGTTCAAGTTACAAAATTAGAGCATTCAAAGTAGACATTCAAGCAGTGAGACTGCAAACAGATCTGTTCAACAATCTAACAAGAACTTAGAAGGATGGTTATCAATCCTATACACTTAAATATTCATGCAGTTATATCTTTTATAGCACTTCCTATTTCCTCTCTTTTTTACAATAGCAATTATGCATTTTTTAAACTGAGCAACTTTTTTGAAGATAGCAATACATAATAGATTAATCATTATTAATCTATTACGTTGTTTTGAAATTCTGTATCATCATTTTGGGGTATTTTGTTTAATTTTTTTTTAAAAAATCCAAACCTTTATTCTCTATGAAAAAAATTATTATTTTAATTAGAGATGATAAATTTAAAGAAGGACCATTTATTTAAATTTTTTTGATTTAAGTTTACTGAGTTAAATAAAAATTTGGTTTGAGAGAAGATAAAAAAATCATTTGTACAAGTAGAAAAAAGAAAACACAGAGACTCATACAATGGCTCTTGAAAATTTTGACCTTGTATATGCCCTGTTGAAGAAAATCACACACCACACTTACCCTTATCACTGGAGTTTTGGGGAGAAGGCCCTGGTTCTGGGGCTTCTAGGAAAGCAGGTGATGGATTAACTAAGGTCAATTCGTAACACCCAGCTGAACTGAAATCAGCATGATGCTGGGTGTGGAAGGCTCAGCTGAGGACTATTGCCAACAGATTAAAAAGAACTGGAGAGGAGGGTGTTGTGCTGTTGAGTCTCCTGGAGAAGCCTGTCTGGCTTTCCTAATATAAACTTGGCTGTTCTCATCATCTGAGGAGTCAGGTCCCTGAGGATGCCTACAATTTTGGGGGAGGGAGCTGTAGTCCTTACTTTGAATGTCACTTTCTGGTTCCAGTGCAGATCCCTCAGCCTGCTGGCACAGATCCTTTATTTTGATGGTGTCTACTTTCTAGCTTCCACCACTGACCTTTGGGCATTCCCAGTGCATATCCTTAAAACAAACTTGCATGAGATACTTTCATGGGCTCTAGGCCTCCAGCTGGATGTGTGGAAGAAATTGTCATGGGCTCTAGGCTTTCAGCTGGACTCATGCAGGATGCTGCCATGGGATCCAGGCTCTCAGCTAAATTCTTTGAGTGGACATATCTTTTGCATTCTTATGACTCTTTGGGTGAATATTATAAATAATCCTATAAATTATGTGTCCTATCTTTTCCGTTGTAATCCCTGACTACAACACAGGTACAGCCACTCATCCCCAAAAAGCCAATCAAAGAGACAAGCACTGTAAAGGGCAGGGTAAAAAATGCTTTATTCAGTGTGGTTCAGTGAGAAAGAACAGAAAGACCTAGTGACCTGATATTTGTCTTCCAAGAGTTTGCCAGAACTTTGGGGTTTTATAGAAAGAAGAACAAAGACAAGAGTTTTGTGTTTGCCTGAGTAAGAGGTTTGCACAGCTAGCAAACAAGTAACCTGGGCCTCAATCCAGTTAATCATAATTTCAGGTAGGTTCTGCTCACCCAACTAGAGGAGCAATTCTGTTCTCATCACAAAATAATTGCTTCTACTTGGAAGAGAGGGGAACAGCCTCACTTCCCATCATGGGGTTATTGTTCTCACTGAGGGATCAATCTCATCAAGAGATAACTGCCTTCAAGGCTTGATGTTCCTGAATTCTAAGATAACTACAGAAGAAAATGACTCACAGGTAAAGGACAAGTTAAAAAAAAGGCAAGGTAGAGTTAGTTCCTTCAAGTTTAGGCAATGGCTGGAGATTTCTGGTTGTTACAGCAGGATCTATCAGTTGACAACCTTCTGATTATGATATCCCTGAAAATCATGAAAATAGCTATTATCAATTTTAGACCAACACTTCTAACATGTCTATATTCTGAGTTGAACAAGAACTTGACTCAAAGTTTAAGGTAGAAAGGAGACTGATACAGAATGAAGGTAGAGATGCTAAGCTTTTATTCTGCTTTTATTTATTCACTGCTTTTATTTATTCAGCCTCAAGTAAGGAATCAGTGCCATTAGTAAAAGCAGGCTCTAAGTCCTGAGTCTCTTCACAGGGTAGGAAAATGCTCCTGAAAGTAGAGGAGAAGAGCATAATTGTAGACACTAGAATAGTAGACACTATAACATATCCTCTAAGGACTAGAAATCTAAGTAAGATTTTTCAGCCTTTCTTGCAGCGAAGGGTAGCCATGTATTGCGGAAAATATTTCTTTATCAGTTTACTTCCAAATGTTTCCAAAGAAAGGTTCTGTCTAACCTGACTTGGGTCAATTGCCCATCACAAAGAAAACTACTATGGTAACTTCTAGCAATTTTATTCACCTTCATTTGTTCAACTTGAGTCAGCGATGGTATCATTGCAGCTTTAAGCAACAGAAACACAATCACCAGCTCAAACAAAATTTAAGAATGATCAACTAAAATTATTCCTTTGGCATTCTAGAGCTACCATGTCAACTCTAGCTGTTGCTATATCTATAATTTTTATCCTGAGAACCAAATGAACCTCTAAATTCATCTAAACCAATTTTTCTGAAGAGGAAATTAAGAAGATCGGAGTCTAGAGTTTACTGTTATCTCATTGATATAACCAGTCTGATGGAAAGAAAAAAGCCCACAGAGAGAAGCAAAGACTAGTGATGAAAAGGAAAAAGACAAAAAGATCTGAGAGCCTACAAGCTCAGCTTTCCAATGATATTATATAGCACATTACACTCTTCAAATCACTTTCCTGGCCATTGTCTGATTTTAAACAATAATTCCAGTAAGACAGGCAGTGCAAATATCATTAGCAAAGTGTATAAGAGCATGGAAACATGAGAGCTAATGGCAGATTTTCCATCATTCATTATTCAAGCTTAAATATGTCTCTAAAATAAGGGATTATGTGTATGTATATATATATATATATATATGTATATATATTAGAGTCAATACTCTAATATGGACTATGTGAACTCAGCCATTGATTTCAACAGAATATTTAAAGCTTAGCTCATTCACTCATTGGCTACATAACTTCTAATAATTTTATTCACCTTCCCAAGTGTTCATTACTTTACCTGAAAAATGTTATGACAACATATTCTTAACTTTATTGTTATAATAATTAAATAAAATGAAAGTAAAGCATCTAGCACAATCCT
The DNA here is from genome assembly GCA_004027455.1 of Hydrochoerus hydrochaeris. Classification (NCBI taxonomy): domain Eukaryota; kingdom Metazoa; phylum Chordata; class Mammalia; order Rodentia; family Hydrochaeridae; genus Hydrochoerus; species Hydrochoerus hydrochaeris. The sequence continues at coordinate 90,666 of PVLA01003902.1, forward strand.
TGAATCATCATAGATCTTTAATAAGCATTGTTTTTATGTCACTCACTCCTTTTTGTCTTTCTTTAACAATTATTTCCCCAAAAAAAACCCTACTCCCATTTTACAAATGAGTTTAATGAGTCACCAAGTTAAGAACTTGCTCAGGTCAACCTCATTAACCAGGATCTGCAATGAGACCCAATTTTGAAATGGGCTCAGAATGATGCCAAAATTCCCACTCTCTTTTTGATTCATCTGGTGTTGATCAAGGTGTTGCTAAGCCTTCATGGTTAAGGATAGCTCACCAAGAGAAGTCATTTTAATATTACCAAGAGGAAAAAGTGGATATCAAGCAGGCACAATGAGCAAATTTCACTATAATACTCTTATTCTACATCCTAAGCCAGAAAGGAAATTAAAGACTTCTTTTCCAAAACCTTGAAGATTAAAATAGAGCCAACAATAGAAGAATAATCTATATTGTATTATATCAGTTAAGAATTATTTTGAAGAGGCCATGGATTTAATTCAGTGGTGTACACGCCTGCCTGGTAAGTGCGAGGTCATGAGTTCAATCCTCAGTACCAAAAATAAATAAATAAAAATAAAAAGAATTCTTTTGACTGAGCATAGGTATATCTAATAAATACTGGTTTAAATGCCACAAAATTCATCTTTCTTGCTGAGAAAGTAGGCAATTTGGGCCCATGAAACAGCAGCTTAATAGTGTCAGGAATTCTGAGGTTTTCACAGTATTTTCATGGGGAAGCAAAGTGATTACAACACTAAGTAGAATATCCTCAAATTCAGGAAACAGGAGGTAGCATGAGACAGTTTATGTACTTTTTTTCTGACTAGAAGAGAAAATCTTTTATCTGAAAATCTTCAGAAAACTTCCCTTTTTCTCTCCTAGGCTAGTACTGGGTCACATGACCACATCTAACAGGAATACTGGTATCTGCTTGTCCAGGCTCTTTAGTGAGAGGCAAAGAAGAAAGAAAAATAGATCATGGCTTTGGATATCACCATTTCCTCCCATAATTGTGTTAACAAACATGTTTTTAAAATTCCTTTTCCAGAAACCCAAATAAGCAATTTGAATTATACTAAAAAGAGAACAGGTCTTGACCTATTTACCTCAGAACTTCCCACACATTCCAAAAGTGTACTTTAGACCATTCCAAAAGAGTAATTCAATTACAAACTCCACAAAAATTAAATCAAAAGTTATGTTTATGTTCTGCTGAAACCAGTACAATACCTGGCAGATTGCAGACATTCCAAAATGTTTTGAACTAAACTATATGTCCTGCTTGGAGAAAGTAGTTTTTCTCCAATATTAATCAGAGATTAAAATTGCCTATTATTTTAGTACTATTCTTTTTAGTAGTAACTGATATTTATTTACTCACAGAGAACCATTTTATTGTATTTTTTGTTTGTTTTGTTATGTTTTTGTATGTTGGTTTGCTTTCTTTTTCTCTATTCATAAATAAAGTGGTCTACAATCAGAGAAAACTTCTTTAGCTGACTTCTTTTAACAAGTAATTCCCAAATTTTCCAAAGAAACATTATAACAGAATCACCCAGGAAACATTATAACGGAATACAGACTCTAACTCATTAGTCTTTGAATTTCTGATTCCATGGGTTCCATGGTTTAAAGCTGCTAATTTCATCTGAGTTTTTAACTGCTAACCAAACCAGCCAACCAAATGGCATAAATACATTCATAGTGTCTATTTTATTCAGTTTTTCAATCCAATAATAAACTTGTCAAAGGTTTTCCCTTTGTTCAATTGCTAAGAAGCCTCACACAGTGGAATTTCTTTAAAAAGGTAAGGACCATCTTAATGAATGGGACTTTCTTGAGAAAGGAATTTTAGTTCTTGTCATATAAACAATACAATTTATTAATTTTCCTTGGCTTCCAAGAAACAGGCTAGACACAAAGTCATCATCTGCTTCTGCCTCTTCAGGAGGAATCTCTTTCTCTTCTTCTCTAGACATATGATCCATATCAATAACAGGCAATAAAACATTACCTTACCTACATTTATGCTCAGTCAGACCCATGAGGATTCCTTCTTGTTCTCAATTTAGATTAATATTTTGTCCAATTTTCTTAGCTCAATGGTCTACAAAATCTTTGAGATTATTTATCTCTCTCATCCCCTACTTCCATTTTAAATTTGAGTCCTAGTGACACAGAATGTGAAAATGAGCCCAAAATTATAATCCCATTCATTTATTCAGCACCACTTAGAATGATCTACCTCCAGATACATTTTTCCATCTGTCCAATAAATATCAAAATGTATATCAGAGCTCATGACCTGTAAAGGAAAACAGACTGCTGTCCCATGGTTTAAGAAACCTAGGAAGTTAGGGGAATGAAGCAGGCACTTAACACTTTTAAATATTTACCCAAAGTATACCAAAACAATATACACTGAGTACTGAGAACAAGGAAATAAGCTAAATCATAACACTGGACATGGCAATTAGACTTTGAAAAAAATATTAATCATTACTAGTTTTTAAGCATTATTATGATTATCTGAGAATACAGTTATCTACAGTTTCATAGGTAAAAAATAGTAAAGTCAGGATTTGAGCCTAGGTCTGGCAGATTCCAACATATATAACAGTGTTGTAGGAGAAAAAAATATATATATAAACAGGAAAAGGGGGAAATAACAGCAGGCTTTGTGAATAAGGTGGCATTTGAATTGGGTTCCTTATATTACTCAAAATGCTTTCCATATGGTCCCATAGTCTCTCGTTTAAGTTATAAGACAAACTTTTCTCTCTCCTGAACATGTATAATCCTTTTTAAAACACTGAACCTGCCATGTTCCCTTTTCTTGCTATTGAAATTTAGAAATATCTAGGCAAATTTCATGTTTGGATTTAGCAATTCCTGCCAATTTTGTTCTTCCTTTCTTCTTCATGGTTTCTAATTTCCTTCTTGATCATCTTTTAACTCTCATGGGTTATCCTTACATTACTTAAATTTTTATAAGCTACCACAAAAGCCCATTCTTGTACATTGATATAGAATATGTTATAAGTCAATAAAACACATTGCTTATTTTTCTTCTGGTTCTTTTTTTTTATCTTTTATGTTATACCATATCCAAGGACAGAAAAATATCTTACTCGTATTTTGTGACTCCTACACAATTTCATAGAATGGGTGGCAAGAATGGTCAAGCCACAATGCCACCCTATACTACAGCTATAAAAATAGCAAGTACTGATTTCAGGTGAGATCTAAGCAGCAGTATTTCTTGCCTTCTCAAGAAAAGAAAATATAGTGTAAAAGCAGTTCACTATTACTCAAATGAACAGCAAATTTAAATTCAATGACATGTTTTTAGGTTGGGGAAATTACCAATAACACTACCTTAGCTCTGTACAAGAAAAACAAAACTTTTTCCAGTAAAATTATCTCACATAATTCCTCTATAAAACAACTCAATACCTTTAAACATGAGAAAATCCTTGTTCTCTTTTCTGTAGAAAAGAAAGAGAAAGCCAAGGACTTCTAGAACACTATGTGTAAGTTCAAGTTAAAATTCAAATGTTTTTCATTAAATACCCACTTCAGAATTCTTCTAAGCAGCGTAATTAAATTGATTTTACATCATCTAAGTAAAATAAGTAAGGCTATATATATAGATACTAAAACCACTAGAATATTTGTCAGTTGACAGAAAAGCAATTTATATGAAAACTTATATTATTAGGAGAACAAGAAGTTAACAGACTTATTTGTATGAATTGGCCATTTGAAGTTCTGAATTATTTATCTCATTGTGGTCATTGATGCAAAGCCCTTTCAAGAAACCAAAGGGAAATGTCTAAGAGATTCCTTAAAACTAAAATGCCCAAACAGCTAATTATATCCATCAATAATTGTTACCAGAGTAGCAAAATAATACATTCTTGTCAAAATTAAACATTCAGAACAAGTATTACCAAACTGCAGAGAAAGCACTCTGCTCATTAGAACACGTTCCCTGCATAATAAGAACTTACTCTCTAGTGAGAAGGAAAACAGAGAATGGAAAACAGTCTACTCAAGACTTATAATTCACTTTCTCAGAAACTTGTGTAGAAAACAATACATCATTCTTGCTTCACAAGATTCACTAAAATGTAATACCATGCCCATTTCATCATTTACCTTTGATAAATGTTTTTTGTATTGAAAGTAGAAGGGAAAAGTACATATGTGCCTATCTCCCAAAGATGATAACTACTGTTAATCCCAGAGGGCAGGCCAGCTGGAGGACAGTAAATCCATGCTCTGTGTCCCTCCATTTCATCCTGGAGGGCAGGCCAGTGGGAAGACAGTGAATCTGCGCTCTGTGCCCCTCCGTTCCATCCTGGAGGATGGATCGACTTGAAGTCAGTGAGTTTGGGATCTGGGCCTCACCCATTGCACTCCAGAGGGCATATCAGCTTTAAGAATGTAAGACTGAAGGGACTCCCAAGATCCAGAACAGCAGTTCAGTGCACAGACACACACAGATGCTATGAGCAGGTCCATACCCCACACATCTCTGGTATGAAACACAGACATTAGCACAGAACTGTAAACACCAGAAGAAGAAATTGAACCTAGACACCCCTACAAGCCCACCAGCAGCCATCAGGAACCAGTAAGCAGTTCAAATGGTGAGAACCAGCCAACCAAGCTGCCATGCACCTGCCACCATCAGGAGAGCCTCAGAGTAGCTACACATGTCTGAAGAAACCAGCCCTGTACTCCAACACCACCATGGAAACCAAGCATAGGAGAAACCCAGGTGCCTGACTCATTTCCCTACACTGTGGGAAGACAGAAAACATGGGAAGTGACTGAGAGACCACAATCCACTTGTCTGGAAGAATCCAGGAAAATGTCATGACAAAGAAGCAAAAGGCAGTCTCTGGCCTCCAACCCATGCAGAGCAAGTCCAGCAGATGTAAATATGGAAGAGACTGGAGTCACACACCTAAAGTTTCTGAAGTAATGGCAACTGGTAAAGAGACAACTTCATGAGGCTATAAAAGAAATTAGATCAGAAATGCTATCTCAGGTAAAAGAAGAAATGAAAAACATAATAAAAGAATTGTTGAGCATATTTAAAGAAGACATGGATAAAAAAATAGAGGAGCATAGGAAAATGAGGGAAACCTAAAATGACCAATATAAGAGAGATATAGAATGAATGAAACAGATTCAAAGAGATATCCAGGAAATTAAAAACTCCATCAAAAGCTGGCAATATCACTTGAAAGAAACTGAAGATAAACTTTTAGACCTTGAAGACAGGTTTGCAGCTTACAATTGTTAAAGGAAAGATCTCTTAAAAATAACAAGAAACCGGTAAATAGCAATTCAACAGCTGCAACATGACACAAAGAAAAATAATTTACAAGTGATAGGTGCCAGTGAAAAAGCAGGGGTCAATACAAATGACAGAAAAAGTCTATTTACAAAAGTAATAGCAGAAAACTTCCCACGCCTGGGAAAAAAGGCCTGACATACAAATAAGTGAGGCATATAGATCTCCAACTAGCCATAACCAATATAAACCTACACCCAGACATAATAATCAAGATCCCAGAAATTCGGCACAAGAGCTGAATATTAAAGGCTGTTAGAGAAAAGAAATAAATCACCTATAAAGGAAAGCCCATCACAATCATGAGAGATTTCTCAACACAAACCATCAAGTCAAGAAGAGGTTGGAGTGGAGTATTTCAAGACCCAAAAGAAAACAACTTCCACACCAGATTGGTGTGCCCTGCAAAACTATCTTTCAAAATTAATGGAGAGGGCTAGAAATTTAGCTCAGAGGTGTAAGCACCTGCCTGGCAAATGCAAGATTGTGAGTTCAATCTCCAGTACAAGAAAAAAAAAATTAATGCAGAAACAAGATAGTTCCATGACAAAAAATAAGTGAAGGAATCCATGACCACCAAACCAACTCTACAAAGAATACTAAAGGACTTCCTAGAGAGAGATAAAAATGACCTTGGTTGTAGAAACCGTCAGAAGGGGATCACTAAGCAGTGCAAGCAGTTGAATGAAGGGTGAAAGTAGGGGGCCAGCAGCAGGAAAATAGCAATGCAGAAATGAGCCAGTACATGTTGGCCATAACTATTAATGTAGATGGCCTCAATTCACCAATAAAAAGAAACACAGAGTAGATCAGGAGACAGGAACTATCAAAATGCTTTATACAAGAAACACATTTAACTCTAAAGGAAATTCATAGACTGAAAGTCAAAGAAGAGAAAACAATACTCCGTGTGACAAGGAATAAATAAAAGGTGGGGTTAGCTTGCCCATCAGCTGCAGAGTGGATAAGAGAGACATGGCATTTTTATATACTGGAAATCAACTCAGCTATAAAGAGAGATAACTTCAAGTCTCTTGTAGGTAAATGGATACTATGTGAGATCGTGCTCATGAGTAAAATGGTTCAGAGTCACATGGGTAAACATTCCGTTGTCTCCCTAGTGTAAGAGACTGAGGGAGTTAGTGGGACTCAGGACGCACAATGGATATTGTGAAAGTGAAAGGAGGGGAGGCATCTGAAAAGAGAAGGTGGTTGCCATTGTTGATTTCCTGTTATCTTGTTTTGAAGCCATGTATTGTTTTCATTGTTCTTTTTTTGTTTAGTTTTATTCTATTTTGTTTTGTTTGATATTATTATATAGGATGGTATGGGCAGCTATTTCAAAGATAATAAAATATATTACAGTAGCCATTTTTGATTTCCTAATATCTAGTTTCAATTGCTTTCATAGCTTTGTTTTGATTGTCTTCTTTTGAAGTCCTGTGTCATGTTCACTGTTTTGTTCTGATTGGCTCTATTCTATTTTGTTTTGTTTGGTCTTACTCTCTTCATAATAAAAAAAAGATGATAACTATCCTTGATCTTTGATTTATTATCTTGGATTAGCTATCAATTTATGTATCATAGAAACATAATATACACTGTTTTATAAGCTATTTAAACTATTTTCACTTGAAATTATTTTTTGAATCTCTTTTTACCATGTCAATACATTGTTATCCTCTCTTACAACATGGAATTCTACTGTTTAAATTTTAAAATATATATATTAATGAACTTATTAAATTATATTTATTTATGTGTTACCAGGCAATGTTTTAATATATGTATATAATGTTTAACACTGAAGTCTGGATAAGCATCAATCTCCTCAAATATTTATCATTTTTCTATAATGAAAACACCAAAAACTTTTCTTCTAGATTTCTTTAATTTTTTAGTATACTATTAGCTATAATCACCATAATGGTTAATAGAACATAAGAATCTGCTGCCTTAAACTATAACTTAGTACCAATTGACCAACCTTTTTTCATCCCTCTTTACCTGGTATTCTTCCAGCCTTTGGTAAAAAACATTTTATTCTAAGTTTCTATAAGACTGACTTTTAAAGATTCCATACAAGACTGAGATCATGTAAGATTTGTGTTTCTGTGTCTTTAGACATATTATTGGATGTTATAAACAATCTAGTAAAATTATCTTTACATATATAATTGCTCCCTTTTGAAAACTTCCTCTGAGTAAAATGTTCTCCCAAAAAAGTACTTTTTATGGCATTTAGTACATATTTTCCAGTTGTTTTAAAAAGTCTATTCCCACTTATAAATTTACAAGTCCTGTAAGAGATTATTGACATTGCCTTATCCTCTTAACCATTGTTATCACCTTCCTTTCAATCTTTACTCTTATATAATATTATAGTTTAAGTTAGCCTCAATTACACATTAAGGCAGATTCACAAAGTGAGATTCTTCCAAGGATTCTTTCATACCTAGTTGTTTGCAGCACAATCTAAATTACAAATGTTTTTCAAGGGTAATGATACAAAAGCAGTCTAAATCCTTCATCATGGGTTTATTGACCTGACATCTGCAAACTTGTTTGACCTATTTCCAGAACGTCTTACCACGTAGCACATCATCTACAGTTTAAATAGACTAGTACTCAGGTTTACGTTCTGTTAGACCCCTAGAGTAAATTGCTGCTTCACTGAGCCAAATGATGCCCACCCAGGTATCTGGTAATTTACTTTCTGGTATCTTAGTGTGTCAAAGAACTGAAGCACTCTCCAATATAAAGTGCTTAAAGTAAGAATCTTCCAGCACCTAAGATTTTGAAGAGAACTTAAGCTTTTTGCCTAAGTATTTCTGATGTACAAATTAAGAAGAAACTGGTTTCTACTATAAATGAGCATTGTGAAACACAAATTGTGAATGTCAGGGCTGAATATCATTTAAAAATCTCTACATCTCTAAAGGGTCTAAATTAATGAAAACCTTTCTTTTCACAGAATTAGATGTTGCCAGGCAAAAGTATTTACCTTGATTCTGTAATTCTACAACAAAAAGCTCCTCTAGGGATTTTGCAATAAAGAAAATGGGAAATGGGAGGCCTGCCCTTTAAATACCAACTGCTAATTGCAAAAATGTGAATATGCAAATCCAATTACATACATTTAAGGATTAGATATTAATTGGATCTGCCTTGATATAAATTGCACAGTCAATTCTTTTATTGGAAGTGATCATCACTTCCCATTTTGGCATTTGGTAATAACTGACAAAATATCACAGGCTCTCCCTTGCTCTGCAATTTGCCAAAATGACATTATAGTTCTTATAGATTAAATATCTTTGTCCTGAACTCTAGTGTCACCAGGATATGTGCTAATACTTTATTTGAAAAGAATTTTTTTAAAAGTAATTGCATTAAGATGACCTCTTAATCACTGGGCATTTAGACAGACACAGGACCACACATTCCAATGGCCTGTCAAATAGTGAACAATAATGACAGAAAAGATTTTTATATACAGTGTACATACTGCTTCACTGATACTACACAAAAATCCTCCTACATTCTCCTAGTCCTTTGTTTGTAGCAATTTGTCAATACTATGTTACTCCAATGTGAATTTAACTTACTCTACCTACTGGCATGGTAGACTATTCAAAAATAACACAGACATGAAAAAGTTATAAAACTGAGCAAGAACATTTGGTAACTGGCAGATCTGGAGTTTAATTCTGGCTCTGAAAATTATTATTTTGTGTGATTCAGAAAAGTATTTTACCCCTCTAGCCTCACGTCCTGGCCTCTGAAGCCAGGAGAAAAAAAAATACCACCTATGGGATGATGGTGTTTTCATTACTTTTCTCTTATTGTTGAGGCAAAATACTCAACATCCAAGATTAAAACAAGAAATATTTATTTAGCTCTCTGTAGAGGTGTCAGTCCATAATTGGCTGACTCCAAGGCAGGATATCACGGCAGACAAGCATCACAGAAGGGAAAGATTTCGTGGCAGGCAGAAGGTATCAAAGCAAGCAAGGGATCTTAGCAGCTTTTTTCTGCCCCTTTTATACTCTACCTAGTCTACTAGGACTAGGGTGGTGCCAAATAAATCAATGGACTAATATAGTAATCACATCATTAATCCAAGGATCAACACTCTAGATTCAACCACCTATAATAAAAAAAAAAAAACCCTATGACCACATGAGACTTTGGGGGACATCTAGATACAAACGATAATAGATGAAATGAAATTGTTTATATAAAATGCTTTTGCCATTAGAAATATATATATATATATATATATATATATATATATATATATACTAGTAATGCCCCACCTTAGGGCATTAGATACATTTATAAGAAGAGTATGATTACAAATTTAACTAAAATAATACTCATATTTGAAAATAGAGACTCTTTTCTTCTAACTGAATTGGTAATTTCCATGTTTCCTACCCATCTGAGTAATACAGAAAAAAGATTGAAAAAAAATTTGAAAATTTAACATGCACTGATCTTTTTTGGTTTAATTTGATTCTACAGATAACTTTTCTCTTAGAAGTAAATGATCTAATTTTATATACCCTTCTCCTCAGCATAGTGAGAGAGAGAGAGGATCACATAATGATGAATAGGAGGTAATTATCCCCAATCATTCCTATGTCTGGAAGATTATTGCCAGTCTGTTTGAAAGTTCTGGTCTACCCTATCTCCTGGCTCACTAATACATGATTAGATCCTTCTGCCCACTGGACATTGCAATAGCACCAACTCGCTTTTACAGTCATTGCTATCATTTTCATCCAACCACATAATGCTCCCACTTCCAGGCCTCTTCAGAAAGCATTTCTTAGCATACCAGCTCTCTTGGTGGTGTATGTGGACTTACTGCCCTTTCACATGCTCTTCACATGCTGCAGAGAAATAGAAGCCTCAACTCAGGCTCAACTATATCTCCTATTCCCTTCTGCTACCTCCAAGACATGGTGCACTTGGTCAGTAGTGGCCTTCCTTTTGAAACTGAGAAGTGTGCCAATAGTTCATTCCCAGTTAATGAATCCCTTCTGGAGTTTCTGCCCTGACAATGCTCCTCATTTCCCTGAGAAAAGAAATCAAGTAGATCTGTCTCTGACACTATTGTGTATTCCTTATCTGTCTTTTTTTTTCTTTTCTCTCCTTCCACAATAAGGATAGAAGTTTGCTTTGCTTTCATCATCCTGTCTGATAGAAATCTTTTTTACATCATATTCTCCTTCTTCCAATAATATCACTTTTCTCCTGTTTTCTTGAGAGCTTAATGGCAGATGGGGTAAAAAGAAAGAAACTGGATCTGAGTTTTAAAAAGAATATAATTAGAAATGTTTAGAAAATAGTTTGGCTTTGCATTACTACTGATAATGTAATGATAGTTACTGAATGATAAATAGAGATTCACATTTCATAAATCAATGCTAATTATATACATATCATAAACTCTCAAAATACAATATTAGAACAAGACACATAAAACCATCTCTTTCAGTTTTGAAGATAATAAGACTTACTCCAAAACTACTGAGTATTAAGTATTCATTTCCTATACTTTCAAACCTAAACATCCTGGGCCAGATATACTTTTTCTCAATGTGTGGTTGTAAGCAATTTTATTCTTTAAATGCCTCTACCTCTGGTTAGGGTCTTCAGTCCTGCATTTCCAGCTCAGGAAAAAAGATTTTTGTCTGCAGATTCAGTTCCTACAAAGATCATCACCAATGGTCCTGGCTATAAAATCCAGTAGATTTTCCTTCCATCTGTAGGATTCTTGACTTTATTCCCTTCTCTCTTTACCAAGTTGCCCCCTTCCCCAACTCAATAGATGCCCATGTTCCTTTTATATCTACTTAGCTGGGTTTAATTTTACTCATGGTTTCAACCCATGATCCAAAGCTGAAGGATCATGGGGAAAGTGTGTAGCACAGCAAAGATGACCAGTTCCTGATGGCTACATAGCACAGCAAGGGAAGATTAGCAGAGAGAAATGGGCGAGTGACCACATAAGTATAGTACTCAAAATCAGGTCTTCATGATACAGACCCAGAAACGTGCATTACTAATCTGCCAGGCATTTTGTAATCAAATTAAATTGACATAGAAGGATCAATTATCACAAGTTACAATAATTTATAATTCGTTCATTCTTTCTTTCAACAAATATTTATTGTGAACCTCTTTATGCCTGATAATGTTTTAAGTAGTGAGGATATACAGTAATCAATGTCCTAACACTCATGGATCTTAGTTTCAGGTAAAAGGAAACAGACAATAAATAAGTAAGTGCGTACATATATGCATATAAACAACAATGAAAATTACTATGAAGAAAAATAAAAGTTACAGAGAAAGAGAATAGTGAGGCCAAGGTGAAGATGCTTTTTTGTTTTGGGAAGAGTGACCATGAAACACCTTTCTGAAATGAAACTCTGACCAAAGGCATGAATAGGGCAAGAGGAAAAGTAGTAGTATAAACAATACACCAGGGATCGAGGGTCCATCACAAGGCCTCAAGGAGAAGCAAATTTTCTATGCTCTATGCATGGAGTGTAAATCAAAGTGTCCAGAGTATGTGAAAGCGGCAGGGAGAGGGAAGGAAATGTGCTCACAGAGGTGACAAGGAAGGGGACCATGTAAGTTCCTATAGTTCATGGCAAGGATTTTGTTCCAAGTGATATGTCCATGTGGAAAGTTTTCAACAGATTTGGTTTATATTTCTTTTTAAAATTCATGCTAGGTTCTGAGTTGAAAATGGACAGTCAGTGGATCAGCAATTTAAATAGGAAGAAGGTAAAGAAATACCAGAATTCTACAGGCAATAAATGTTGGCCAGAACATCAGTGGAGAATAGAGGGAGCAGTATTTGTTGACCTGCAACATGAAAACAAAAAAATAGATGAATGAGATAACTTATAGGGATTTTTTCCTGGTCATGTGAAAAACTGAATTATGATTTTAGAAAAGAAAAACAAAGAGAGAAGAGAGTTATGAAAAAAATTGGACATGTTTGAAATAACTAATGAATATCAAATAGAGATATTAACAGGTAGTTATTTGTACAAAATTCAAAGGCAAAATCAGGGCAGGAAATATCTATTTGGAATTCATGAATGGTACATAAAGCATGACGTAATTGAGATCACCAAAGAAATGAGTAAGATAGAAGTACCATTCAGAGTCTAACCCTTAGGAGCATTCCAATTTATAGATATTCTAAAGATGAAGAAAAATTAGCAGGATACCAAGATACTGTCCAAGTGTGAATAAGTGAGCCTCTTAGTATAGAAACAGAAGACAGTATTATGCCAATAATTAGTCATTTTTTCTATTATGGGCAATTTATTCTACTTGGATCTATGACAACATGAAAATGAATTAGACACTATTACTGCTAAGAGCTACTACCAAATAAATATAAGTCAACCTGCCAATGATTTTTACATCTCAATATTTAGACCTAGTATAATCCCTTCTCCTTGAAGTACAGGCTGGACCTAGTGACTTGATTCTAATGAATAGGAAAAAGCAAAATGATGAGATATCACTTATGAGATTCAGCTATATAATAGCTGAATGAGATATCACTTATGAGATTCAGCTATATATATAATAGCTGAATCTCATAAGTGATCAAAACTTTTATTTTGCTGACATTTTCTGTCTAGATCTTAAATGCCTCTCCCTATAGAAAAAAGTGATTTACAAAAGGACTAAGAAGTTATCTCATTCATCTATTTTTTTGTTTTCACATTGCAGATCAACAAATACTGCTCCCTCTATTCTCCAATGATGTTCCAGCCAACATGGTCACTGAGGAACTGAGGTTATCAGTCTGACAGCCCTGGAGTAAAATAATTCTGCTGTGAAAGAGCTTGAGAGCAGATCCTACCCTAGACAGGGCTTTAAATAATACTGCACACCTTTATTGCGATAGTGTAACTACGAAGCAGAGGACCCAATTTAGTCATGGTTATATGCCTGACCCCTCCACCAAAATGTTTCTTAAGCCACTAAATTTGGTGTTATTTGCTACTCATCAATAGAAAATGAATACACTAAGAAAAGAATGCAGAAATTGCAACAAGGCCAAGTAGCATTTATTGGGGATCCCTTCCTGTCTCTATTTCTGGCATCTGATGCTCTATGATAACATTCATAATCATTTTAGAATGAATTACATTATCTTTCAGTCAACTTTTCCCTGCTATAATTGCATTTTGGGTCTTAGTTCAAATTGAAGAATAAAAACAGAAAATGAGTCACAAAAAATGTTTTGTTTTGTTTTGTTTTGTTTTTTATAAAGAACCCCTGAATTAACAGTGCAGAAAGTAGCCAAAGACTTTGGCCCCAGTTTAAACACTTTAAATCATCTCATTTGTTTTGAAACTCCTCTCTTCTCTCCTGCTGACTTTTCAGCAAGTCCATTCCCACCTTGGTGACATAACTCTAATTTAAGCTCCTATCAAAACCCATTATGATTTCCACTCCACTGCCCTTGAATACTGTTGAATTAAGATACCAGCATAATTAATGGACCACCTTGCTAACACTATTTCTTCTTCACATCACAGAGAGCATGTCAAGTCACATTTTCTTTGGAAATCAAGACTCTGAACAGACTTCACTGTCACTTATAAATTAGTTATAAAGCAACACATGCGCAAAGACATTCAGAAATAGTTAACTAAATTATTCATTCATATTATAATCCTGGAAGCTTCTAAACTGTTTCCTTCTGAAAAAATATTTAAAATGACTTCTTGTTACTCCCAAAATAGCAACCTTATTTAATTCAAATCAATTTCAGTCATTCCTAGTATCTTTAGAGTACTGGTTTCAGAACACACAGACCCCTGCTCCTATGGAAACCCAAATCTGCAGGTATTCAAGTTGCATGCATATAAGATGTTAGTAATAGTATATAAGCTACTCTATCCTCCCATAAAATCTAAATTTTTCCAGACAATTTAAAATATCTAAAATAATGCAACCACTATACAAATAGCTGGTATGCTATACTGCTTAGAGAATACTGACAAGAAAAGGAACTGCATATGTTCTTTTTTTTGCATTTTTTTTTGCTTTTTTGCATATGTTCATTAGAGATACAATTTTTTTCCCCAAAATACTTTCAATTTGATATTTTTTGAACCTGTTGCTATAGAACCTATGGATGCAGGGAGTGCAGTGTTCTCTCTACAAATGATCAGAGAAGTTAAACATAAAATCTAACTCATTATTATCTAAAGTGGGTAGCTGAATACAAAACAGAACAAACTTTCACTGTTGTTGTTCTTAAAATAAGAGGAAACGTAAACCAAAGTAGATGGGCAGCAGGTTGCTGGATTCCAGGGAGATTTTATATGAGGTAAATGGCATTCCTGAAATTAAACTGAGGTGAGAACAGAAGTGATACTATGTCTGAATTGAGATCCTAGAGCTAAACGCTGACATTTTGAAGATCTAATGAAACAGAAACCACATGTATTGTTTTCTATGACTTCTGTGACAAATCACCACAAACTTCACAGCTTAAAACAACAGAAATTTATTATCCCATATTCTGGAGGCCAGAAATTCAAAATCAGTCTATTAGCAAGGCCTCATTCCCTCTGGAGGCTCTAAGTGAAAATCCACTCTTCGTGACTTCCAGTGTTTGGTGCTTGCAGACACATCATTCTCGTCCTTTTCTCCATCTTCACAGTGCCTTCTACATGCGAGTCTTCTGTTTTTCCATTTGTCTCAAATTTCCTTCTGATTTTATTCTACAAAGATATTTGTCAATAGATTTGGGGCCTAACCCAACAACCCAAGATGACTGCCTCACACTAATATCCTTAATCTAATCACACCTGAAACATTTTTTTCCAAATAAGGTAACATTTACAAGTTCCAGAGATTAGCATGCAGGTATATCTTAGGAGCTGTCACTCTGCTCCATATACTGAGGCGGGGTGCTGGAAGGACACATTTGCACAAAGTAAGGACCCCAAGAACACTGTGATTCTGTTTTTAAAAGTTAGGGTTGAAAAATTATACCCAATAAGTTTTTTTTAAATGACTAGTAAGATTGGCAGTATACTCTAAGCTCTGGGTGTTGAAGAAATAAAAGCCTTCTAATAGAATTTAAAAAATAGAAATACCAAGACCACACTACATGATACACATGTATACTTAATAGAATAGCATGAATTGCAAGCTTGGAAGTTGGCATAATTTTTCAGAAGGCATCAAATTCCTGAGTTCATACAGAAGCAAGTACAAAATTACATTATGTAGACACACCTTAACTCAGGGAATATCATATTTCCACAGAAACTATATTAGTTGAGGGATACTGGAAATCTAGTTTCTAGTTACAAATGTGTACCTAATGTAGGATGTCACTATGCAAGGCATGCACCAGTTCTTTACTTTTAGAATAGAGACTCTACCATATCCTCATGTATGATATTTCAGGAATATCAAGAAAAATTAGGAAGCTTTGTGCTCTCTCTTTCTCTCTCTCTCTCTCCCTCCCTCCATATATATATATATATATATATATATATTTACAAAAATATGTAATACATGTAATGAATAAATATATGGGTACTTGTTTCCTTTAGTTCGACTACTGTATACATACCTACAAAAGTTGAGAGTTTTTTGGAGTAACTTTTCAATTTTGGTTACACTCAGAAGAGATTGTTCTGTTCCATAAGAAGTAAGAGCAGCAATATAAATGTAAGCATTGGGCACCTTTAAACATTAAATGAAAAGATTTTTAATATTTAGAAACTCACTGACATTCCCCCTAGAAAGTCATTTCCAAGTACCCTTTAAAAAGTGAATGTGTAATGAAAAATTTAAGTTTCCTATTCAAGCTTCATGTCACTGTGTTTCCTTATTTCTGAAAATCAATAGAGGCTATTAATCATTTCTCCCAATACTGCAGGACTTGAGATGTTTTAAAGGTGAACTGCAAAAGTTTGGGAGGTGTGCTCAAAGAAGAATATGCCCAACATTGTAGAAAAACTACCCAAAGAACTACAGTTAACCATACATAGTCTGAGTTATTAGATTTTCATAGCCATGTCTCTTGGGCTTTAAGACCTCAGACTTCAGAGGTGACACGATAAACCAATGTAATCCTCAAATCATGGCAATGAAATAATTGTAAGCTGGACTTGAGGACTTTGGTCTCTCAATCATAGACATTCATAGGAATGTCTTAGGGTTTACTGCTGTGATTGTTAATGCTTTTCTCCATTTTGATGGAAGCCTGAGAGTGTGGCAAGGTCATAGACAGGACATAGAGAAAACACCACCAACAAAAGAGTACTTGAGTCATGAGAGGCATTCTCACTGAGAGTTCTCTTTTTCTCGAGAGTGAGAGGATCAGGTAAGGATCACAAGAAGACTTCTGTAAATGATACCTCCTTTATTATACAGAAATATTCATTTGTCCTTATGTATGCAATACATTTAGAATCATTAAAGAAATAGCATCTGCAGCTGATAAATTTAGTTTGCAGCTATGATTTATCAAATTTTGGCATTCATCAGAATCACTGCAGTGCTTATTAAAATCTATCCAAGTTTATCATTCAATGTGTCTGGGATAGGACCTAATACAGTAATTGACATTTCTAACAAGTTCCTGGTGTTTCTGATCCCATAGGTCTGGGCTGTGGTGATAATTTGTATTTCTAAGCTACCAGTGATGCTGATATCACTGACCAAAGACTATGTTTTAAGAACCACTGGGGTAAACAAAGATACTTTTTATTAGATATTGACAGTTCAGAACAATCTTTTTTCTTCTCAAATAAAACTACCATTAACTGTTGAATAAATATAGACAAGGATGTTAAAACAATAATAATAACAATGGTAACAATTAGTGTGTTATTAGCTTAATATTCTTAACATCGGCTTAACATTCTTCTCTAATCCCCTTAGCAACCTTGTAAGGTATATATTACTTATCCCATTTTTCAGATAAAGAGACTAAAGCTTTGAGCTTTCCAAGTACAAAAATCTAGGGGGCTGGGGATTTAGCTCAGCAGGCACAAGTGCCTGCCTTGCAAGCACTCGGTCGTGAATTCGATCCCCAGTACTGATTTAAAAAAATAAATAAAAAATAAAAAAATAAACGTTAAAAAAAATCTAAATTTTTTCTACCCACACAACAGGTAAGAAATAAGATTCAAACTAGCATTCCAGAAACTCCCAGTTAAATATTGTAAAAATATATGTTTCTTACTGACACTTTATTATTTACCCTAACATAGCACAAAAAGAGATACTAGTGTAACTCATAATATTTAATATTAGCAGTTGATATGTTAAAATAAGCAGTTCATTTCACCTACATAAAGTTACCACTAAGGTTTTTTTTAATAAAGAAAGAAAAAATAAAAGCAATGATATAGAATTTCAAAACAAAAAAATAAAAGATTAATAATGGTTAATATATTACATAATGTTATCCTCTAAGTAGTTGTTCAGATTACAAGATACAGACATGAAAAAATGATTAAATAATCAAACAGTGAAAGCACAAACTATTCTCTTTGATGAACTAACAGAGATTAGCAGTACAGTTACCTATCTTTTGTGTGTATATATACATATATAAAGATTATATATACACATGTGTGTATATATATATATATATATATATATATATATGTAAAATCTTTTCCTTTCTTTCTTTTCTCCTTCCCCCATCCCACTTGTTCTTTCCTTTTGAGCAGTTTTTCACTTTCACTTTCACAATATCTATTAGGTCCTATTTACTCTTTCAGTTTTTTACACTAAGGAGGCAATACAATAGTTACACATGTGAGTCTGATTTATCTCAGTTATGAGTATGGTCTCAAGTTGCATCTGTTTGCCTACGAAAACCTCAAGTTTATCCTTCTTTATAGCTGAGCAGTACCCCATTGTATACAAATACCACCTCTTTCTTATTCATTCCTCAGTGGATGGGCATTCAGATTGTTTCCAAGATTTAGCTATTACAAATTGTGCTGCTATACACATGGGTGAACATATGTCACTGAGCTATGATGTTTTCAGTTCTTTTGGGAAAATACACAGAAAGGGAACAGCTGGATTAAATGGAACTGCCTATCCTAGTGTTTTGAGAAATCTCCACACTGACTTCCACAATGGTTGTATCAGACTGCATTCCCACCAACAGTGGAAAAGAGTTCTTTCTTCTCCACAATCCTGTCAGTATTTTTATTGGTTGATTTCTTGATGACAGCCATTCTTCCTGGAGTGTTTCTACTAATTTTTGTTTTAGCTATTATGTCTCTAAAACTACAAGTTAAAAATTCATTCAGGTAAAATTAAAGATCCAAACAATATCATAGGCTGCATTCTAGGGTCCCATGAAGGATTAGCCTTGTTGGAAGAAGCCAAGAAATTAAGTCTCGATAGATTCTGTATCAGCAGTACCTCACCCTATTCTGAATCAGTTATAAAAGTCATGCTTGTCACTACTAGAAGCAGCATCTGTAACACTGGGAAGGAGAATGAGGTCAGCTCTAACTAAAACTTAAACCTTTTCTTTTCATCTCATTTATGCTCATGGGCAAGAGCAATCAGAGTTACTGAATTCAAGTAGGATTACGGTTAACTAAAGAAAGCTGTCTTTCTACAGCACTCATCAGCAGAGCTAGACACAGTGTCAGCAAAGGATTGACCAGGGCAGTGGAACAGATTCTGAAGAAAATGCTTTGGCACAAGTTATTAATGGCATAAGCATGAGGAAGGTAGAAAAGGATACAAAAGTGCAAAAGACACATGTGACAGAGTTCCCATTTGCTTTAAATTCTCTCTTCACCCAGGGATAACTTTCTTGAATTGTCTTTAAGAAGTGGCTATCCCTGTAATAAAGCACCATCTTTTGGTAGATGAAGAAAAACAGTAAGATACAAAAAAAAATACACACATATATAGTCAATGTAAGATAACTTATTCAACTGAAGGGGAAAAACTACTGCCAATTAGGGCAATTTCGAGTTGTAATTAAGGAAAAATCTCCATGCTGTGGGCTGAGTGACATCTGGTGCCTGTCCTAGAATCCAAACAAGTTATCAGAAAGACAGTTTAATTAGTGCACAAACCCCACTCGCCATGAGAGTATTGTCACAGTCCCAGGATAGGGCAGGAGGCCAGATTTTGGTACTTGCCCTTTTTTTAAATTTAAAAAGCATATTACTATTCCTCCAAAAAAAGTTATAATATTCCATTTTCTCTTTGACTAGATGCCAAATAAAGGTTTTCACATTTCAAATAGTTATCGATCTAACCAATTTATGAGTAAAAGGAGATAGAGGCAAATGACTAAATGTGTTTTCCTCCTAATACTTATGATTACATTAGAAAAATCTTTTGTATCTAAGCCAAAACAATTCAAGTCTGCTCTCTAGATTCTGTCTTCCCATGAAAGACCCAGAAGTTTCCCCTAATTTCTCTCACTCTGGAGCTCCAGTCAGAAAATAAAGGCCTGTTTGCTAAGCCATCCCTGGGAGAAAAGACCAAAAGCAAAATGATAAATTTCAAAAGGGACTGAGACCCCATTCTTAGGCAAATTGGTATACTCCACATTGAAAGAACACTTTTAAACTGTTGAGAAAAAAATTTTATGGCACAAAGAGTCAGTCTCCTGATTCCGGGGACAGCTGTGCCCCTACTTACAGTATGGTAATTTGAAAAAAGATTCAAGGTAGCAGCCAATAAGTCACTAAATTTGTGTCTTGAACAACATAGTATAGCACTATGGGTCTCAAGTTCCTCTTCAATCTATGTAACCAAACAGGATGTACTCTAAGGGGTTTTCCAACTTTAAATCTCCATGATCAGTCACCAGCATCACCAGTGGTGGTTTATACTTGCTCGACAGTTTAGAATTTAATTTTCACACATATCATCCCTCTCATTGACACTTACAGTTACCCCATTATAAAACAATACATGTAAGATAATCAAAAAGGCCAATAATGAATTGCCACGATTCATCAGATGAAATACATGTTTTCTTGGGTTTCCACTATGACTCTGACAATGTGGAAAGTAGATGAGGCTTCAGCTAATTCTGTGAAAAGATAAGAGATATAATAGTCTTCACCTCATCTGCTTAATAAGGATGCTGCTTAATAAGGTGTCATCTGCTTAATAAGGTGTCCTTTCTGGATGGACTATTAAATACAGTGCAAGTTATTCAGTAGCAAGCCACCCTCTGATCTGATCCTGCCTACTACATAACTCAATTCCTGCAAATATGGGGACTGTTCTTCTCTCTCACCTGAACAACAGGTATTATATTCCAAAGATTCATCTTTGATTGAGTCTTTGATTTACCTATTGCTCCCAACATTAACTGGGCACTTTCTAGGAAAGGCTTCATCTAGTTATCTGTTTCTCCTCATTCCCCTCCAACTCCTTGTTTTATATTTTTTGTGTATATGTCCCTCTGATCTTGAGTTCTAAACTACCATTCAAAATTAGTTCTTTCTCTTCTCTATCCCATAACACAAGTCACTGTCATATACCATGAGCAGTTGCAGCCACATATGCTAGAGGCTAAACAAGAAAACTGAGAGCTGCTGGAATATTGGAGTCTAAGTTGCTTTAGCCTGTGGCAGCTTTCTCATCTCTGGAACTGCAGGTGCTCTTTGAATATCTCCCAGCCTCAGACTTAAGTTCATACCAAATCCTCAGGGTTCATTTACAATCTGAGAATAAAACACAGCACTGACATTTTCTCAGTTCAATTTTGCCTTCATTCCAAGTGCCCAGCCACACAGCCCCAGTTACACTTCTATCTTTACTCCATGGCAAACTCCTCAACGAACTATCAAAGTTCAGCTTTCATGAGCTACTGGAGCCCAAATTTTCCCCCAAATCACCACTGCATATATTTCCATATTATAAAATCCAATTCTAATTCACTACTTCCTGCTTCAGGAACTGTCAGGGTGCTGTGACATAAGCCCAGACACCTCAACCTGGCATTCAATTTCTCTGCGATCTCGCCCAGACCAATCCTATCTCCCACACAATATTCTGCTGTTTCTAAACTCCAGGGCTAAGCTGCTTTTTCCTTAGCTTTCATAATGAAAACCTCCTTATTCATAGTCTGAATTCAGAAGCCTTTTCCTCCAGGTTAACCTTCTACAGCTGCCCTCCTTTGTCACCTACCACTCTGAGGTTTGGTTTGGTTTGTTTTGGTTTGGTTTGGTTTGGTTTGGTTTGGCTTGGTTTTGCTTTGCTTCGCTTCGCTTCGCTTCGCTTCGCTTCGCTTTGCTTTGTTTTGTTTTGTTTTGTTTTGTTTTGTTTTGTTTGTACTGGGGATCAAACCCATAATCACTCATAACTTCATACCTGTCAGGTAGGTGCTATGCTGCTGAGCTATATCCCTGCCCCACCACTCTGAGTTTTAATGCAGAATTTATATTTTTCTTTCTGTCCACTTAAAATATTATTTCTAAACCTGTTGATACCTGCTCACATTATAAATATATGCAAATATTCTAGGTCTTCTCTCATTAGTTTTGATGATATAAGTGTCAATATGTACATTTTCCAAGGCAGTCTCTGAGACCCTGCCTCTCACAAAGCTCATACTAATCAACATTTACTGAGTTAAGAATATTTCTCCTGGATATCCACTATTTCTACATGATGAGCCCAACTGATCCTTATTTCTTCTTGTAAAAGTGCACAGTAGTTTTCAAAACAGGAGAAATTAGATACTCTATTCAAGAACACATTACCCTGAATGGTTTCAAGGAAACATCAATGCAGAGAGATTAATATTCAAATTCCACTGATTTTCTAGTCTAGTCCCTGAGATAATACAGAAATGCCATTTCATCATCCCTTAATATCCTTAATTATGAGAAACTTACTACTTCATAATTGTACTTTAGAAAGTAAAAATGTATGTGACCTAAACAATTTTCCTTCATTAGAGGCAAAGGGCAAAAGTGGCTCTTCTCTGAGCAGTTAGGTTGAGAATAATTTATGGAAGTTAATTAAACACTAGCCTGATATTTTCTATTTCTAAAGGGGCAACCAATTATTTACTCATTCATTACCCATGATATGCTTAGGAGCACTTTTAAGTACACTATCAAGTGTCAAGCAGAGGTGAGTAGCAGTTTGAAATAAAGCAGTTGCTTTATGCCTGAGGCTCAGCTTCTCGTGGTCTGCTTGGCACTATGACTAAGAAATAAAACTATGTGATGCTCTGTTGCTCTGCACTTTTTTCAGATTTTATTTTAATAACTTTATTGACATGTCAAGGTAGACAAAGTTGTCAAAGGTGGTATCAAATGGCCAATAAATCAAAGTTTGATCTATCTTCGTTTCCCATCACTTTACTGTCTTATTTCTAACATAACTAACATCCACTCACAAATCTCAGATGCTTTGCAAAATGTCAAATGGACTTTCAGTTTCTCCTTGAAGAATCTTCCTATCAAGTTATGGAACACAACCTTCTGTCATTTCATACCTCAGAGAGCTTGGCCTTTAAGCACTAACTCAGGACAAAAGGCTTTGTTGTCTGTATTGTGCCTTAGTTTCTCACACCAATGGTATGCGTGAGTAGGGTTTAAAAACACAAGCAATCCCTTTCCACTCCTACAATTACAGAAGACATTGTTAATTAATCATAGCCCTCTTTCTCAATGAAGTCAATCAGGCCTCAGCAGCCATCAGGGCTGTTTTCCTGTTAGTCCAGAGTTGGGTCAAAAGCAAAAACCTATTTGCTGTTTCAGAGTCTAGTAAAAAGTCACACTAGGTCACTGAAAAAGTCATAGAGTGCTGGAGCTGGTCAGATCTATGGTTCATTAAGCTCAATATCCTATAATAGAGACAACTACAAAGGAAGGATTGAGGGAGGCATCAGTGTCCTATTTGACATCCACCTTAGAAGTTCTCTCCCCTTGGTGCTTCTAATGGATCTGCACTTCATAAAATTTACCCAAGGCCATGTTGCATTCTAGTTTGCAAATGAGCAATAACCAAGTCAGCAGAAGTCTTCACGCAAGTGAAGGGGATGGGCTGGCTCTTGGTAACCCACTGACTAAAATTTTCACTGAGATTTCTTAGCAGCTCACTGTTGCAAGTTTGAGTCAAATGGTGCTTCTGCTCTCTTTGCTTTGCATTTTTGTTTACAAAACTACTCTCTCTAGACTTATAATTTTCTTTGCAGAGCTTGTGGGCACATCATATTCTTGTTCCTTCCTAATAGCAAACGAGTGCCTAATGTGAATGATATATTACTTCATTTTCAATACCCCCATATATAGTGTATTCATCCATATATTCAACATACAAAGAATGCTTCTCTCCTTCCACAGCCACATTTCTATCTCAATTTTTTGCTCAACTGCCACCTGAGCCCTCCTCTTAGTATACTCCTGCTGCTAAAACACAATTCCTTAGGATTACATCTGTAGATGAAAATATATTTTTCACAGCTCTGGAATCTGGAAAGCCCAAGATGAAGGCACTGGCAGATGTGCTGTGTAGTAAAGTCTCACTCTCTGCTTCTAAAATTATACCTTATTTCTGGGTCCTCACACAATGGAAGAGAATAATGAGGGAAAGGGCTGGTTCCTGCCAACGCTTTTATAAGGGTACTAATCCCACTCCCATAGACAGTCTTCATAACTCTGTCATCTCAGAAAGGCCCGACCTCTGAATACCATCATCACCTTGAGGATTAAGCTCTAACATATGAATTTTAGTTTGGGTTTTTAATAATTTTATTTCAGTTTTGACATACAATAATTAGACATACTTATGGGATACAGTATGACAGTTCAGCACACCAGCATATGAATTTTAGAGAGATACCCAAACATAGTGTTTTCTGAGCCAACATGTGTTTCCACAAGCCAAATCATCTTTCCACTCTTATCCCCTTCCTCCTTCATTTTTCTCTTTACATTTACCACCACCTAGCACACTCTGCATTCTACTCACTTACCTATCAGTACACTGTAAAAACATAGGGACTTTTGTCTGCTGCATTTAGTCCTGCAGTCTTAGCATCTAAAATACCCAATGTATAGTAGGCATCTGGCATATTTTTAGAATGAATGAGCAGATAAACATTCTAAGATAGGTGGTAGAATAATTACCATTTTGCAAGTAATTTGTTTCAGGTTATATTCCCCTGACTATGAAATAAAAGTAAAACATAATACTTCTATTAATTTGGAAATAGCCCAATAAGTATATCACAGATACACTCTGCTTTTCCTGTATTTCACAATAATCTCTGTCTTTGTGCTTAGGATATGTTTCTGTGTTTGTGCTAAATCTTTCTGACCAGCCTTGTTCTCCTGTCTTCTATCTTTCATGATATGATGCAACCAAAACTATGACACCAAATATATTTCAGGCATATAAAAATCGCATTAATTTTATTCAACTCCATTATTACAGTGACTTGCGTTTATAAATCTCTTAGAACACTTTCAGTGGGCTTTCACATAGACTTAATTTTCAGCTTAATGAAGTGGATTGTACCACTAGAATTATCTTCATTTTACAATAGAGAAAACAGAAAACCAAACCAGCCCTGTAACTTGCTCAAGAACACACATCAAATTACAAGCAAAGAAGCTGGTATTGAGAAGATTGAGCCTGGACTCAATTCAGACAACCAGGATTCAAATTCATGTTGTACATCTAGCTGTGTGATTGAGAAAGTTAATTATCTTTTCTTATTCTACAAAAAAATAGTCCCCTCCCCATTCACAAGGCTGATGTGGGAAGTAAATGACATAATATGTGTAGCACAGAGGGCCCAGTGGCATGGACATAATAGGAACACCAGAATTACCTCTCATCCTTGTCCCCTGCGTTTGTCTTTTCTTCTAGCCCAAAGCTCTTCAACTAGAACAACTATATAACTCAGGATGGAGACACATTTTTTATGGACTTATTTTAAAGGCTGGTACACATTTCAGTGAATTTATCAGTAACTCAGTCAGAGAATTCAAAGCCCAGTTGGGTATTTCACAGTCTAAATGCCAGATGTACTTATAAGAGGCCAAAGCATATGTGATTAGAGTTGGGAGCAACTACTGACTTTCCCAAATAAAATCTAAGATACTGTGGTTTAGTTGAAGCCTCCTGTGAGAAGTATTTTTCACTGTAAAAATGCAGCACTTGGTAGCAGGTTACAGTAGTCTAAATGTGCTCCAAAAGAACCACCAGTTTTACAGCCTATTGAGCAGATTCATTTTGATAATAATTGATGTTTTCTCATCTTTCACCTACTGTGTTTATATGCACAGTGCATCCCTCAAACAAGCATCCTTAACAACTTGAATCTGGTACTGCAGCACTGCTAACAATGCAGTTTGTTACAAGCACTTAACATTATTGGGTGGCAAAAGCTGAGGCCATTCTGAAAACAAAGAATTTCCATAACTGTTTCCAAAACCTGACTCTAGCACCAAATTCTAAAGAATGCCTGTTGTTTCCCTAGTACCATCACTTGTGTATTTTTCACAGACATTACCTGGCATATAATGTACATGCAACATCCATTTGCATGGTCTAAAAGAAGCTTGCCATGGTTGATAACTTAGATAAATTAGTATTTTTACTATTTCTGATAACTTAATACATCATGGCTATTGTTTGAATATGGTTTGTTCCCTGAATTCATGCTGAAATGTAACCTCCGTGGTGAGGTATCAAGAGGGTTGAAGCTAGCTAGGTGTGTGGTACACACCTTTACACTCAGCAGTCCAGGGGACTAAGGCAGAAGAATAGCAAGTTCAAGGCCAATATGGACAATTTAGCAAGACCTGCCTCAAAAATAAAGAAATAAAAAGGGCTAGAGACATAGCTCAGCTTCCTGGGCTCAATTTCCAATAATAGAACAACAACAAAGATGAAAACTTACCCCGATCATGATGTGTGAAACAGGACCTGTCTCTTGCCATGTGATGGCCTGTACTACCTTGAGGCATTTCCAGCAAGAAGGTCATTACCAGATAGTCTCTCAGTCTTGGACCTCCAAAACAATGAACTAGGGAAACCTGGTTTCTTTCTAAGTGTCCAGCATAGACTATTTTGTTCTAGTAATAAAAGATGGATCACATATAATCATTCTGATTCTAACAGCAAGTATAGCCCTAAGGAAACAATTATATTAGGGAAAGAAACATCAAAATATAACATGTATGAGTACAAATTCCCTGTGGTGAATATAATCATTACAAATATTTAAAATGTACCAATAAATTTAATTTAAAAAATCACTAGACTTTGCTATCTATGCTATTGGATTACTAATTTTTAACCAAAGATGACGTCAAAATAAAAACTTTGCATATATTAAAAAAGAAAAGAAACATAAACTATCAATGGTCTTATTGCTAAATCTTAGTTTTATCCTATAGACATTGTTAAGGCCAATCAGACTCAAGCTTGATAAGAGTTTGGGCTGCTTTTCCTAAAACAGTCAAGCCCAGAATGTTCTCTCTGTGTCTCGTTTGCCACTGTATTAGGCCAGTTCCCTGTTCTATGGGCTCAACTACAAAAATTTCTTGTGTTGACTTTTCCACTATTGCAATTTGAACATTTGGTTAAACTTTTAAGAAACTGGTAGCTTTTGACAACCCCTTCCCTCCCTATTTCCTTAGTCACTTTACCATAGTCTGCATATAAAAGCTTTCCTCATCTATACCTTGTTGAGTCACATCTAACTTAGGCTTTAACATCTTCCTATCACAACAATGCTCCTTTCTTCTTAATGTCCAGACATGCTTTTTTTTTTCCTTTAATAACAGTAACAGATGATGGGCATTTCTTTTTCTTAATCAAAATCTCAGATTGGCAAGTCACTCTGATAGGAGCACAAAAGTTAGTGGAGTCACTGTTTACGATTGTCACTAGTCAATGTCTCTGACTCACTGCCAGGCTCTAACCTACCCACCTAGCTTTGTGCTTCATTTTACCTCAGCGCCCAGTGCAATGCCAAATGCAGAGTAGATACTCCGTTAATGCCCCCGTCTTGGTTACTTTTCTCTCCTTATTGAGACAAAATACCTAATGCCCAAAATGAAGGAAGGAAAGGCTTATTTAGCTTACACTTTGTGGAGGCTTCAGTCCATACTCAGCCGGCTCCAAGGCAGGGTGGCATGGCTAAGGGGCAACTGTTCATGGCAGCTGCAAGCAACAAGTGCATAAAGGGCAAAAAATAAAACACACCTCCCTCCCTACCTCCTTTATACTGTATGCCGGCTACCCACTCCTGGGTGAGTGTAGCACTCACACACCAATCCCAGCTGTAAACAACAAGCCAATCACAAACACTAGACTCAGTCATCCTGGAAAGGCCTACCTCCAATGACTGCATGAGGCTTTGGGGGTACAAACCACATCAATGCCTGCTGAAAGGATTAGCTAGTTCCTTTCACTCAATATCCTTTACTCACTATTTTTCATATGCCAGACACTGTCCTTTATACTAGAGATACACGAAAAGAAGAAAATCTTCTACCCTAGTGGAGTTTATACTGCAAAGTAATGAACAAAATAAAGTTTTGTGGTACATTAAATGACTCATGCTGTGACAGGTGCTGAAAAAAAAAGAATGACAAGGATTTGGAATTGAGGTGTGGGGACAAAGTAGACCAGCATTTTAAATAGGAAGCTCAGGACAGGTCTGGAAAAAATAAGTGACAAGCAAACAAAGGCTGGAAGAAAACAAGGAAGTTGTCCATCCAAAAATAGAATAAAGAGTATCCCAGAGAAAGATAACTGTGTAAAGAGGCCTAATGTGAGAGCATGCCACATCACATGAAAAGTAGAGGACTGACTATATCTTTGGAGCAGAGAGAGTGGAGAGCATTGAGAGAACTGACTGGAGAGAATGGGTCCTAGAAGGCCTTGTAGATAACTTTAGGGTTTAGATTTACTCCAAACGAAATAGGGAACTGGAGCAGGTTTTGTATAGAAAAGTAAATAATGTAACATATATATTCAAAGGATTATGCTGGCTCCTAGGTGAAGACTGAATTAAGCAGAAAACAGAGTAGAAGCAGGAAAACTGGTTAGCAGGCTCTTTCAGTAACCCAAGGAAGATAGAGTCTTGGCACCTGTCAATTACTGTAGAGATGAAAAAATGTGGTTAGATTCTGGATGGAATTCAAAGATAAAGCCAACATATTTTTAGATGTTCACAGTCACATATAAATATTCATGTATGTTGAAACAAATCCATGGTTATCCCTACAATGACATGCATTTATGTTGCATTCAACTTGGAAGAGAAAGAGATACAGAGGGCATTGGGCACTGGCATTAGTTCCTGGTTGTGTCTGAAAGAGTGTACTGAGCATGTAAAATCATCCAAGATGTAGGTTAAGGGGGAGTCAGAAAAATAATTTCGAATTTGCCATTGAACAATGTTCTGAAGACTCCAAGCATTTGGGTAGAGCTCCGTTTCTGTCCTTAGCAACCAAAGTAGCAAAGTTCCTCCTTTGGAACAGAATCTCAGCAGTATCCAAGTTTTAGATAGTCAGAGATTCATCTGTTTTTCTTTTCCTTGTTTCCTACTTGGTAACCATTCCTTCCTTGAGACCCCCTACCATACTCTGTGTATTTATAATCCCCTATTTGGGATTCAACTGTGACTTTAGCTTTAGTGTTCTGCATGAAGGAAGTTCCCATTTGGAAAATCCAGCCTCATGTGTTTCATTAGATAACATTACAGGTGATTGATTGGAAACACATGGGTGGTGGGAGGTAGTTCATTACACTGTCCATGAGGAAGGAAAAGGTTGGAGGCTGAGTATAAGAGGTCTCCTCTGTGCCAGGTCACCTCAAAAGGCCCCCCTGCCTGGACCATTCTATATCACATTCCAGTCTTAGTCATGCTGTGATTTGGGGTTGAGGTGGGATTACAGGGGGGAAGCACATAGAGAGCAGCCCTAAATACTCTACTCAGTTAGGGATTCTCCTTTAAGAAAAGAGCCATCAGTAGACACCCATTTCTAAGATTTATGCTAGTGAGAAACAGCAATGCATTTCAATGAGGAATGATATATCCCAACACATCTCTTTTTTCATTGCATGGAGGTACAAAGTTACTATATTTATTAGATTTTTTAAAAGTCATAAACCATTTAGAGCCATTATCTTACAGACAGATTTGGCAGTGTCATAGAAGGCTTCCATAGGCATAAATTAATACACAATCTTCACTTCAAATAAAACTTTTTAGGCTCCCCAGTGAGTACCAAAGTCATATTTTAACAGAATACCACATAGATTTCAAAGTGTCCTAGTTTTTGCTCTCTAGAATCGCAATTTTTCACCCAAGATGGAACATAATTCTTTGGCAATAAAAGGACAGCAAACACACAGAGTCTTTGTATACTCTCTCATACTGTATGTATACAATATTTAGATTTAGATACATTTAGGCCATTTAGATACATTTCCACTACATTATTTCACTGAATCTTACAACAACAATAATAGAGTATCATTACTCCCTTTTACAAGTAAGGAAACTGAAGCTGAGAAATGTCAAGTAATTTGTTAGGACTATATTAGATAAGTGGTAAAGGTGGGACAGAACCCAGGACTGTCTGACTCTGTATCAGTATCACCAAGTTCTTCAAGATGATTCAGGATTTAGTAAATTTATTATTATAATAAATATCTTGCAATCACTTAAGTATCTTTAAGTATCTTTTAAAAGACCCAACATACTTAGCCTGGCTACATTTGGCAGCTAATAACTTCTACAAGAAAGTGTAAGCTGGTCATTGCTTCTTCTCTCTGTCTCTCCAGATGCACTCCACCTGTCTCCATCTGCACTGTACCCCCAAAGCTGACATGCACAAGCAGAGTCATTGGGCTCCTTTGCTCTTTGTCTGTCATGGGGTTCAGCAGACAGGGAGACCAGCAGGAGACCAAAGGGTAAGGATGTTCCCCAGCTCCTTCCCTGCAGGGTTATCTCAGATGGTCATCATCCTTCAGAGACTGTCACTGTCTCTGAGTCCCAGTGACCTTTCTACCCCTCCTCATTCTAGGGTTGGGTGAGGGAAAGTACTCAGCAGACACTAGCCACGGCTTCTACACCACTCCAATCAGTTTCTCCACATCCTGCCTGGCTCTGCTTTCCTCAACAATTCCTTTAATAAATTCTCCACAAATTACCCATTTCGAGTGTACCATCTGTTTCCTGCTGAGGACCTAACTGACGCAGGGGCTCCTTGTTGATTTTGCTATCATAATGGTGATTCGTGGCTAAAATAATTCCTAAGCAAGTACCCCATTAATGAGGAAATCAAGCTGGTAGTGATGCGGAGGAAATGAAGACAAATGAGGAAACAATCATGTAAGCTTCACTAATGTGGAGATCCTGCCAGGGTCTGACTGATGAGTGTCACAGTCACCTCTGGAAGAACCAACTCTAACCAGGGCAGCGTGACTAGCCAAGCCAGGTCTGTCTACCAGACTGGACTTGCTCAAATCTCAGGACAATCTGACCAATGTTTCTATTATGAAGGACTAAAGGTAATAATACTGACATGAATATTAATGTACCAGAAACTCTCTTTGTAATTAATATGTTACAGATAAGGAATTTAGACGACAAAAAAAAAAAAGATTAACTAACTTGCTTGCTACATACAGCAAGCAGAAGATCCAGTATGTAAGCCCAGTTTTATCCTATTATGAAGCTTGGTAAGGAGGGCTCATGAGCCCATAACTCTGTCACTGCTTGGTCCCTGGTTTGGCTATTATTTCTGACTCTAGTTCCCACCCGGGACAGAATCCTCAACCATTTTTACAGTTGGGATCTTCTTTATCTCTTAGTATGGCTTTGGTTCTTTCCATAGTCATCATTTCCTCCTTTCAATTCAGTTCTACACTGGTCCTGAAATACAGAATACTAGTCCTGCTTCTAGAAGTTTTGTTTTGATTTTCATTTGTCTTTCCTAAATTAACATGTTGAAAACCACTCAGATCCTTACAAGACTCAGGCCATATTCTTTGATATCCATTTTCTGCCCAGAAATGTTCCAGAAAATAACCCCAAGGAGGAGTTATAAATTGCAAACAGCTTTCATTAGCAAAAGACCTAAAGTGCTTTAAAACTCAATTTAATGGACAGAAATTACTTGAAGTTCTTTAAAAGTTACAAACTCTGAAAGTGACCTGCAGTAGTAAATGTCATAATTTAAAGTTCTGAGGATTTAGGAAAGGGCTCAAGAGAAAGAAAGAAAGAAAGAAAGAAAGAAAGAAAGAAAGAAAGAAAGAAAGAAAGAAAGAAAGAAAGAAAAGCCACCCAAATCCGAATTATCATTTTTCTCAGTAGCCACTCATCTCTGAAAAAGTATTCTTGTTACTTTATTCTTATTCCTTTTAGAATTAACACACAGCAAGTTTCCAATATTGTAAGCTCCCTATTAGCACCTTGAATCAGTAAGACCTAAAAACGTATACATAAATAATAAATCCTAGGCACTGGGATAAGACATATGAAATAGCATTGTCTGCCTCAAACATTGTATTGCTGTAGTAGAATTAGAGTAAGACATTAACAGTAAAATGAACTTTTCAGGATTTTCATGCAAAAATAGTATTTCCTCATCTTTCTCTCATTTCAACACACAACTAATGCATTTCACTGTGGTTTGTCAGATATCAGATTTACTTGTGGAGCTAACTGAACTTCTAAATTTCCAAGCTCCATCATAAGCCTTTAATCGGAGTGCTTTATAGACTTCTCTGTTCCCAGTCCTCTAATGACTGTGACAGAACCATCAAAAATCAAAGTAGCTATTATCCCAAAGGTCTACCATAATGCTTTTCCCTGCTGATAGTTGAGACTGGAGTCAAATCCTAGAAAACAGGAACAAAACATTCCCCTGGGAACCATACACTCAAAGGCTGCAAGAGAAGGTAGAATCACCAAGTCATTAACATCACGCGTCTGTCTTCAGCCTTACCCTTTTCATAGTTCTTTCATATCTGTTATCTCACATAGTTTCCACATCAATGCTTGCTGACTGATACTTATTTATAGCAGACTTTTATTATTAGCAACTACACCTAAGGAAAATTCACCCACACTCAAAGATACTGTCCAAGAAGATAATTTGTTGGAAACTATCAGAATACCATCTTTCAGTAAATGTGATTCAGCATTAAAAGAAGGGTCTCTTTCTTGGATGAATTATTCAATTATTCAGTTCATTATGTTTAGAGGGCACAATGCATATATGCCAGAATCACATTGCTCTTGGAATCTTCATACCATGTGTAGCATGCGCCAACTGAGATCCATTGAAGGAACATCAGACTACAACTCCCAGTGATGTTCATCTGTGATTTGTGAGTGAACATATAAGTACAGATGCCCACACTATTTAGATTCTCTCTCTCCCTCTCTTTCAGCAAGGTTCATACAGTTATGTATCTAATTTACATGTGAATAAATTAAGGATTCTTAGTACTAAGTGTATCAGCTTTTCATCACTACAACGAATACATGAGATAACTTCTAAGAGCAACATGTTTTTTTGTTTGTTTGTGGTTTTCTGTATCAGAGATCAAACTCACAACCGTGAACTTGCCAGGCAAGCACTTGTGCTACCACTGAGCTAAATCCCCAGCCCACAAACGCTTATTTTAACACACAGTTTTAGAAGTTTTAGAGCATTATTGCTTGTCCCACTCCTTTTGGATCTTATAGCAAAGCACCACATAATGGTGAGAGGGTGTGGCAAAGTAAAACTTCGAACCTCCTGGACAGGAAGCAAAAGAAAAAGAGAAAGATGCTGGACCACAGTCCCTTTGGAAGGAGCACTCCCAATGACTTAAAAGCCTCCTGCAAGTCTCCACCTCTCAAAGATTCCACCCCTCCCAACGGCACTGCTCTGGAACAAACCTTTTAATACATGGGGATTTGGGGGACATTCAGCAACCAAACTACAGCACAAGGAAATTTTATGAGCAGTTCAACCCTTAAAACCATAGGAGAAAGGTAGCCATGGAAACTAGGACCACAATTTTACTGATCTACAATTGAGAAAACTTAGCATGGGAGAGTATGTCTATCCGTCAGTGATACTGAAGCAGAAGTTATCTTTTCCTTCTCATAGTAAGCCTGTGA
Organism: Hydrochoerus hydrochaeris; assembly: GCA_004027455.1. Classification (NCBI taxonomy): domain Eukaryota; kingdom Metazoa; phylum Chordata; class Mammalia; order Rodentia; family Hydrochaeridae; genus Hydrochoerus; species Hydrochoerus hydrochaeris. The sequence goes on from PVLA01003902.1 coordinate 124,227, forward strand.
AGAAGTTGTTATTACTATCATTTCCAAGAGAAGGAAAGCAGAGTGCAGAAACACGAATGGTAAAACTGGTTTTGAGCCTATGTGTCTCAGAGCCCTCATCAGTCTGGGCTGTGAATTACTGAGCCAGGAGAGCCTTCTAGAAACATACTATAGCACATCCATCTACTAACACCCAAGCATTGTCTGACAAGGGTGGGGATGGTTCTCGAGCTGCCAATGGGCCATTACTCACCTGTACAAATCCTTTAAAAGATGCTGCATGATCCCAAGTCCACCAATAACTCTCTCCTCCCCAAAGTTACCCTTACTATTTGAAAAATCACTCTAGTCTTCCACTTGTAAAGGAAGAAATTGTAGGCTACCTAACAATGTACCTCATTCTGGGACATTTCTGTAGAGGTGTATCTACTGAAGATCATTTTTAAAAAAACTCATAAGTAAACTACAGTTTTGCACAATGTATAAAGTATGTGCTGCACAACTTATTATGGAATTTTAACAAAATGTCTACTTTCCAGTGTTTCTTATTTTATTACTGTGACAAAACTAAGCCACACTCAGTTCCTCTGATATATTACTCCCATGAATAAAAGATAATCTTTGACACTAATTCATCCTGCCTTTCTGACTGCCCACCATGCCCTTTGCATTTGTCTTGAAAGTAGGTGAGTTTCTGAGGAGATCTGTACCCCCAGCAGAACTCTCTATTGATCACACTGTTCAGGGGAACCTCATTAAGCAGTTGGTGTCGCCTGCTAATGCAGCATCCAGGGTCCAGTTAATGGCTATAGATTTTTTTTTGGAGAGTTTGGCAGCAGGAAATTCTGGCTTCCACTCAAATTCAAAGCACCAAAATACAACTCTGTGAATATTTATGCTACTGAATAAAGATCATCTATGTAAGTGAGAGAAATCCATGGTTCCTGCTCAGATGATTTCCGGAAGCTTACACTAATTAACCAATTAATAGGGAAAGGAGGACAGACTTAATTGCTTGACTTCCTTTTCTAAGGTAAAAGTTTAAAAGAGATAGGAAAAAGGCTAGATTGAGAATAAGAATACTTAAATTTCTACTTAGTTTTGCCTCTAACTAGCTTTGAGTCTGAGCTAAGACACTTCATATCTCTGATCCTGTTCCCAGTTTATAGAAATAAATGTGTATTGCTATGGTTTTGTTCAAGGATACTTTATCCTACAAAGTTCAAGGTGAGGCTTTTGTAAGGTGATTTAGTCACAGAGGCAATATAGTTGACTTGCTATTATGAAGTAGGCTTTGGTTAGAAAAGGCAGGTTGCTGGAGGCGTGACCTGGGAGAGCAAATGTTCCTCCCCAGCTGATATCTTCCCTCCCTGCTTCCTGGGTGCCATGATGTGAGTTTTCCTCTGCCAGGCTTTTCTATTGTGCAGTTCCTGCCATGAAACCAGCCAGCTATGTATCAAAACTTCTAAAAATTGTGAGCTCAAAACCAGGTGTGGTGGTGCACACCTGTAATCCCAGCACTCAGGAGGCTGAGACAGGAGGACCATTGCAAGTTCAAAACCAGCCTAGATGACAAAGAGAGCTCAAGCCCACCCTGAACTGCATAGTGAGACTCTGTCTCAGAAAGACAAAAAAAAAACATGAACTCAAATAAACCTCTTTCCCTTTAAGTTGTAGGTGACAGATATTGTGTCTCAATGACAAGGAAAGTGACTAACACAGATGTATTAGTCATCATACAATTCTAAATGTCCTCTCTTGGGCTTCATTTTGGTTCTGTCCTTTAAAATATCTCTTGAAATATCCTAGTCAAATGATATTATATCAAGATACATTGCAGTTTTTTATTCATTACCGTGAAAAACCATGCTGGGAATGGAGTAATAAATCTATGGTAGTAATTAGGACAATACATTCTTCAAAGGATAACTCTTTATTCTCTCCCATACATCTTTTTTCATTACATAATTCCTTCCAGCTATTACCCCCCAAGTTATGTTAATCCTAAGAAAAGTCACTACAATATTTGTTTCAAGATGGCAGAAGAAGCAAATCACCTTAGCAAGATAGAAAATGGTCTGGTATAGAAACTAGCACCATATGGAGCCATAAATGTACTCAATAAATGCTGATTGGTTGGCTGATTGATCTAATGCTGGGGATCTATCTTTCACATCCTATTCTACTGTGCTAAAAACCATGCTTTTTGTGTTTTCCATTTGAGTGATCTGTGTCACCATCCCTGGAGCAATAAAATCCAAGTGATAGCATATATGTCTAATAGACTCCCCAGATGTTCCAGGAATGGATGGGGTCATGGCTGTAAACTGTTCCATGCTCTTACAGAAAGCCGTAACACCCACAGAAAGGCTGCATGACTGGGAAATGCTTATGCATACAATGAATGTAAGCATTCCCAGGAACAACTTCAGGAAACTGGAGAGCCAAATACACATACAAACAAGTTTACACTAGAGGAGGTTTATGCATTATGGATTTCTGACCAGTTATGAATAATACATTGCACAAATTTTAAATTGCAATGAGTAAACTACTAAGTTCCATTAATGTTATGTACATAAAAATTTTAAAAGTACCTTGTAAATATCCCATAGTCACTTCAGTTAATTGTGATCAAAGGAACATATGTTTTTAGATCTATACTAAGCCAGTGGAGGTAGCTTGGGGAAATGTAGGGATAAATGAATTGAAGAGTAATTGCAAGCCCAACTTTGAGAATCTCAGATCTATTGTACTTATCAATCTACCATTGATTTGGATCACAAAAGGTTCTGGCTACATTGCAATATTTCCAAAAAGAGAGCGATTACAAAAGAGGAGAAGTTTAAATATATCAATTCATACTCTTTAACTTGGTCTACACTGAAAACAAGTTGTCAAAAACTTGAATATGCAGCTATAGACCTTCACAGAAAAATGGTCAGACAATTCCACAGGAGCAAGTGCAACCTCGCAGAGGATACCAGGTATTACTCACCCCCACAGGTCACCAAGAAGAGGATGAGAGTGAAATTCACCCCAGGCCTTAGTCTTACACAGAAAACTTAGTGTTTCAGTGATGAACAGGCTTAAAGTTATCTATTCCAGTTAGCAAATGTCCCCCAAAACTGTCTACAACCAAAATAGCAATTAATAATTTTATGATTAGAATATGACTATCAACAGATTCTACATTTGTGTTGGTCTAAACAATGTATTCTACCTTTGTGTAAAAAGGAAAAACTTTAGAAATTTACTTATAGATCTAGAGGGAGAGTTGAACTTTTTCTGTAAAAAGCCAGATAGTAAGAATATTAGCCTTGATTGGGGGTGTGGTCTGTGTTGCAGTTAAACTACAGACCAAATTTGGACTACACGGGATGAGATAGTTAAAAATGTCTTAGCTAAACAAAAAGAAATTCACTATATAATTTAACACTAAATGACACTAGTTTTGAGGAGTTTTCTATAAAGGTATCACTACTGTATACTCTCTTGATAAAAGGTCCAGATGGACCCTGGAATATTTTTATTGTTTCTCTCCTCCTTGATATATATGTAATCAACAGTTTCACTTTAGAATGTGTTATTCTTTCTTCAGCAACATCCATACCTCTTGTGCTATAATTAAATTAATAAGGAACAATTTTTCATCTCACAAGCAGAAACTTTTAAAAGGGAGGAAGAAGAAATAGTTATGATTCTCTCTCTCTCTTTCTATCTCTCTCTCTCTCTCTCTCTCTCTCTCTCTCTCTTTCTTATATGATTCCCTTAAAAATTTCCATAGAATCATACCTGGATCCTAGATGAAGCCACTCATGGGAAAATACCAATCGTACTCAGTGGTCTCTGGCTATGGATCCCCCAGTACCACTGCTACCCAGACATTATTTCCTTTCTTCTCTGTTTTTGCTCGGACCCACGTGCCAGGGAAATTCCTGTATGGTCTTCCTTTCCTCAAATGTCAGAGACAATAAACTTGTGATTGTAAAAAAGCAACTTGATGGGAAAACAAGCTACAGAAGCCTACTGTTTTGGTTTGCTTTAGGTTACAGTAAATCATGTCACTGCTATTCAGACTGCTTGGGGTCCAGGTTTTCCAGCTACTTGTGTTCCCTCACTGTCTCCTCTCATGTCTTTGGACCTGCCAGTGTACTGTAATCCCTCCTTTTCTAGCAGCTCCCATTGCTGAGGAACTGCATTTTCTCCCTCAGTTGCTCCTAAACCAAATGGGAAAAATCTTTCCCTCTTTTGACACAATATCTCTCTCAGAGTGGGACATCCACAAGTGGGCTATGGATGCATTGAAATTCTATATTAGATTTTATTTATGTAAATGCATAGTTAATACATAGTTTTCCATAAATTCTCAAAGGGGCCAGTGATCCTTTCAAAAATAGAAACAATAACCATATTGCAACTAATTGCAGTAGTAATGCATCAAATACAGGTTTACATATACAAATTCAAATAGTATGTACTCAACAGAGAAAAAGGCACTGTGAGAGAAAAAATAACAATCTAAGTAATGCAGGTGATGTATCTATTGTTGTACTCCATGAGCATACAGCTGCGGGTGGGCCTGAGCTACAGCTACAAATCCATGGTCCCCAACTGAGAATAAATGCTAAACGAGATTATAATATTCCTACTAAGAAATAAAAGAAGTGCATTAAAGGACACTAGTCAAGAAGGATATTCTCTGAGACCATGATCTTGACAGACCTGAAAAGACAAATAAGATACTCTTTCCCCCAGAAGATTGTTTATGCGTATCTTGCTCTTCCTTACCCTCTTTTACATTCTTGTCCTTTCTCACTGCCCTGCCAACACCCTCTTCTTCTCTGCCCCATTAGAAATAGTCTTTGGAGTTCCATAGCAAAACACTGCTCACATCATCCCATGCTGGATAACATGTAGTGCTTCTGCCTTTCCTAGTTTTGAGATTAATTTTAAAATCACAGCTAACATGTTTAAAGAAAAACAAGAAAGGTCGGAAAGAGTGCCTAAATGTGAGTATCAGCCCAAACTCTCTGCTTAGTAACCTGGCACCCTTACAGAGTCACCATCCTCCAACCCCCAACGTGGAACCTTTCAGAGAAAATGAGGCATTTGTTCCAACTATTCAGACAAAGCCCAGTGTTCTGCAGGCCACTCAAAAATAGCACACCAGCTCTGACGGACCAGACATGGTAGTTTCCAAAGGAAATAACTACAAGACTCTGGAATTTCCCAGAGTTTGTCAAGGTTTTTAGATAAAAGTTCCACATTTTAGAAGTATTTAACATTTTAAGTAGCCTGGAATCCAAATCCATCCATTCAGCCTGTAAGACCAAATCCAAGTCTTATCTTTCCCCTGTGGTCATTCTTGAACCTTCCTGCCCAAACTATTTTCCCCTGTTCTCTGAAACCTACCAGGAAAGTCCATAGCATTCCCTTTTTCAGTTAGTCACAAATAAGCTTCTGTGATTATTCACCTTGTGATACGCATAAACGTTAATGTCAAAGAAGTCAGGGCCCCCTTTTCACCTTTATTCCCTTCCCATCATTGTGTTTTGTACAGTGTACACAAAATATATGAACAAATGGGTGAACGAACAATAGGAACCCAAGAAAATTGAACTTCAAGAAAAACATTGCTGGTTAAATGAAAATCAACTTAGGACAAGCCAGTTGTTTGTGAAGGCAAGAGAACATCCTTTAATAGCAAATTTCACTAATTTTCAAGCTTTGCATCCCGACCTGAAAGCTGAAAAAATGGAGGGCAAGAACTTATATTTTACAAAGAGAGACACAGACAGAAAGAGAGACAAAATAAAAGTAAAAAATAATGGACCAGCATGTACAGCAAGAGAGACTATGAGACCAGAGCAGTTCTGTGGACCTAAGAGAATCTCTCCAGCATGTGAGTGGAAACACTCTGTCTTCCTAGAAGGTAAGTAACAAGCTGGGCAGGACATAAAAAGAAAAATGTCTCCACAGTCCAGTTCTACAGCATGAGGAAGCCCTAACTAACTCTAATGGTGAGGTGGAGAAAAGATAGGTAGAAAACTAAAATAACTGGTAACAGCAATCACAGCCATTGCCGGAAGATAGTAAGAAGTCCTCAGGAACTAGACTCAAGCCACAGAAGTAGGACAGCAGCAGGGCTGGACAAGCAGAGGACAGAAGTTCAACACAGCGCAGCAGCTGCAGGGGGAAATGTTAATGAAGCCACAAAGGAAAGGCTGAGTATCCTAATCTCTGAAAGAGGAAGGGAGAGAGAAAGAGATGCGGAGAGAGGAAGTGAGAGAAAGAAAAAAAGAAAAGGAGGAAAAAGAAAAAAAAGAGTTTAGCTAACAGGAACAAAAATTCAATTACTTAAGGGGCCTTGATTTGTCCTTCCGTGGGTATATTCTTGGACACAAATATACCTTGTACACTTCCATGGAAGCACAAGTAATTATAGGACGAAGAGAATTCCATCTGCAGAGATGAATAGTAAAATAATCAATATATATTTTACTATATGAACTAGTAAAAAACAGGCAACTTTATATAACCTAACCTGATGCAGAAAATTCAAGCCTCATAAGTACCCAGGAAATGGAGGCTCTTTGGATCAGTCCACAATGACTCACTGAGTTTTCAAAAAAGGTCTCTCTATCCAAGGAGATATTGTCAATCTACTATAAAGCAGCCTTTTCAAATCTGTTAGACTGAGAAGAGAAATATGCATCAACCTTTGCACATGAGTCACTTAGGTTTATTTTTGCAATGTGAGGTTTTTGAAATTATAAAGTCGATCTCTCTTCATAAGGCAGAATCATACAAGGCTCTGTAAAGCACTAATAAGCTCCTCAGCACCACCACAGTCATCTCTACCTGATCATATTCTTAACACTTGTACCACACAGCCGACTATTAACAGGCGAGTATCAGTCTCTTCATACTTGTACACACACTCTCATCCAAAAGCATGCAAGCATTTATACCTATAGGAGTCATTTGAGCTTCCACAGAAAAACTCATATTCTTAATTTACAGTTTGCTTTTGTCATCAAATAATAGATCATAATCAACATTACAAAAACATCCTTCATAAGTGCACATAGAGAGACACAATTTGTACATCAAAGTAAATATGACGTGTATAGTAGAACATAACCTTTTGTTCTTTATTTCTTTTTTATGCTTACTTCTTTTTTTTTCTCTTCTCACTCACAGATATGTAGTGGTCTGCATTTTTCTCCATAGTCCCATAGTATAATATATATATATATATATATATATATATATATATATATTCCATTAATTGTAGAATATACCTTTTGTTATGCACCATAAAGAAAGAAAACTTATTCTAGTAAAAAATTCTAATAGAAACATCCAACTTAAAAAATCAGGAGGTCAAAGGACCATATTTCAATGTAAGTTTGGAAAAATAAACATCATAAAGAATAGTAAAGAACCTTTGTGCCTTTACCTTGGCAATAACGGAAAGAGAAAACATAGTCTTTCTTAAGAATTTCATCAAAAACTAATCATTACACAGACCTATGACTGAATTCATACAACCAATGAGAGTGAAAATTTACAGCCTCACCAATTTAATTTAAAGTGGCCATAACTTAGTGATAACCCCTGCAAGTGACCCACGGAAGCAAATACAAACCCTCTCTACAAAAAATCTGACCTTGATGCTGACAGTGACTACAAGAGACTGTTGTTTATAAGATGAATCCAGTTTGTGGAGAGCAGCCGAATGGATGCAGCATGGAATCATAATGTTAAGTGAAATAAATCAGAACACAAGTTTAAGTACCACCTGATTTCTCTTATAGGAGTAACCCAGAGTAAAATGAAAGATAGGAAACAGGGAGACAGTCCATTCTTAACAGGGAAGGAGGAGATCAAGAGAGAGAGGGGAGGGCAAGGGGGTGGAGAAAAGGACATGGAATGTGTTATGTACATGCACCAACTCCACACAAGGAATGTAAACATTATGCATTGCAAACATGCACACGCGAAAAAGAAGAGGGCCAGGGGTGAGTAGAAGAGGTAGGAAGGGAAGGGATAAGGAGATGAAAAAAGGAATTAAGATGTGTGATGTACCTGTACCAATTTCTCATAAGGAATGCAAACATTATGTACTACTAGACACAGGTAGTAATGAAGCAAAACTTAAACAAAAAAAATCATAAAGGGAAAGTATTAAATAAAAATTTTCATGGTTTTGTGATTATTTTATGTGATGACTATTAAACATATTTCTGTATATCTCCCGTTTGTTAGTTAATACTTCTCAAAATGCCTTCTACAACAAAATTCTGGCCCAATTCTCTCCCTGGTCATTTTTCTTGTAGCATGGTATTTTGGGAGTAAACGATCTGCGTATTTTTTTATTTCATTAGATGTTTCTTATGGTATGTGACAGAATATTTCCTTATGTCCCTACCAGCAATAATATTCACCATTTTCAACTGTTTCCCATCCTTTCTGAATCTATGAAGGCATTTCCTGTTCTCCTATAACTGAAGGAAGAATAGTGAATAGAAAATGAGTTTTCATATCCAGTTCATGTTTTTCACTTAAACTCTGGAACCACAGGCCAAGAGAAATGCTCGCTGTGCCTGTCCTCAGGCAGGGATCTGTTCGCTTAGCCTGCAGGCTGTGAAGTCTTCGGTCACCACATGTGTAATAGAGACAAAGCTATCCACAAAGTTTGATATGCTAGTCTGCTTTTTCACGTTAGGAAATACGTTTTGGGGCCAAAAAAAAGCTGGAAGACATACTGATCTGATGTCAACAACACAGCAGCACTAGCGGAGAAAGGACTCCATGTAAAGTGCCTGTGGTCTGCGATACAAGGAAAGATTACTGACCCAAATAATAAAAAGCTTGTTTAAAAGACAACATATCGGTGAGGTTCCCAGACCGTAGCCCTCTTTCACCACTTCTAACCACAAGAATGCATGAGAAATCAGGAAAGACTGTAGTTCAAAAATGGAGATCTAATTTACTTATTTCCTTACCACTAATATGCCTTGAAAAGCAGTTTGAGTTGAACGGAAGGTATTTCCTGAGTCTCTGCTGCCACCTACAGTTTGAGATGGAAACAGTGGGACAAAACTTGCAGCATGTATCAAAATGAAGCTTCCCATTGACCTGTATCAGTATTGCTATATTTGCATACTTTTTGATGTATGCATGCTTACATACGTGCACACATAGATACACATGCACACTCCCACAGAGCAATTTTGTAGGTGACAAACAAACAAGGTTTCACTTTTGTTCAGTTAAACGCACTCCAGGTTTGGCACTTTTCCCACAGCAAGTAAGCCAGCGTTGGTGGAATTGGATTTGTCATTTAATTAAACCTGAGCATTAATAGTCTCATGGCCTTCAGAGACATCTTTGTGTCTAACTAAACTAGTTTGGATTGTCAGGGTAAAGAGACAGCACTTGAGAGGATGGAGATATTGTAAATGAGATCAAATTACAAAGGTTTCTGTCTAGAGCCAAGATGTTGCTGTACAGTTATTGTAGAAGTTTTTTTTAATTGAAGATAGATTGAGCTTGAATACTCTCAATAATTAATGAGGTGGACATAAAAACAATCATTTTACATGTAGGACCTAGAATACTTATGAAATTAATTATTCACGTTTCCAAAGGTGAACCAGCAACACTGAGCATGCACTCAGTGCTTTCTAGTATATGTTCATTTTTCAGTAATAGTGATATAGGGGAATGAAACTCCCAACCTACTATGTCCGGTACGAGTTCATGTTCTCTAAAATCAAAGAGTGAATTTTAGGAACAACGGTGGTTAAGAGCAGAATACATTCATTGAGAGGAAGAAAGCTTCTGTCTGAGAGAGATAGAAGGGGTTCCAAGCGGGTTGCCAAGGACTCTGTCTTTTCCAGGGACTTTTATAGAGTAAAATCATGGGGTGAGACAGGTTCAAGGTGGGGAGAACTGGGAACTCACAAGGCAGATGGGCATAGGTGGGGCAGAACTATGGGTAACCAATAAGATTAATAGTTCAGGTAAAATTCGTTAAGTTGGGGCCAAATGGAGAAGCAAGTCAAGTAGAGAGTGGGCATTCTTAGGGAGAAGTTGATTCTTTCCTTAGGAGGTTGGGATGGTGACTCCTGGCTTCCTCAGGGTGATAGGGAACTATTTAGAATATCAGTCCTTAGGATATGGATGCATTTTGCTTGATCTTTTGTCTTCAAGCCTGGCCCACAGCAGGAGGTGTCTGTCTCCTCCATAGTTGCAAGGTATCTGGGCTTCTGCACTGGCTCTTTTGAGGACCTAGCCCTGTCTCACTGCCCATAGTATTTTTAACTCAGCTGCCTGCAACAATAGTAGTAGTGTTTTAAGTTGTATCAAAAGGTAAAACAGTACCAAAATAAATTCCTCTTAGAGAAACTATTTTCCAGTGAAAAAGCTTTTTGTTGAAGAACATCTTTACTCTAAGACTTCTCACCATCATGACAGGTTTCAAGCCAACTAAGTCACAGTGATTCTTAGGGGAATAAATTCCAAACAGTGACTGAGGCTGAAACCCACCACACATCTCAGTACACTTCTGACACTTCCAAATCATTCTAGGGAGAGAAAAATGTGTGTCGGATTACTGCTTTCTTAGAAAATAAACAGTATCACCCTCACATCAAAAGAAGTATTCTGGAACTCCAGTGTCCATATGAGCAGGAAGTTCAGTCTCCCCCCAGGCCTTCCCCCTCCACAGAAGGATCTGAGGAGAGGGCAGCGGTAAGCTGATGGAGGTTCCAATGAGACCATCACATGACAGTCTCCTAGCAGCTCCTGCTCAGAGACCAGTGATTTCTTAAAGAATATGGTCTGTAGGACATCTGCACCCAGGCTAGAAAATGACTTGCCAAACTCATTGCTAAGCTTTCAAAAAATATGGAGTCCAGAGTGCCCCAGACCATCTTGTTACACTGTCTCTCTGGAAGGGAGAGTCACACAGTACCTCAATCTTGGAAATAACCTGAGATCAACATAGATACTCTAGAGCCAGAAAGCTTGAGTAAAAATCCTGGGCCTCTGTGACTTGGAGTAAACTCTTTAGCTCCTCTGTGCTGGAGTTAATCCAGTTGCTAAAGGGTGGAAATAGTGCCAGTCACATAGTATACTAATGAAAATTAAAAGCAGTTAACCAGTTCATATTTTTAGAGTTAGGTCCAATACATAGCAATCAATGTATGAACGTTAACTGTTAGGACTGTTACTCCAAAATAGTGTATTTTAAAATAAAAACAGCTCTAAAAGTAATCTTGGAAATTTGAGGCAGGGGGTAAAAAAAAACCCACAGAATGAAATTGACTAAAATAATTGCCTGCCTTGTAGTAATGTAGCCTTTTTGCATTAGCCAATGTGACAAGCCAGGCCTGCCTGAAGACAGTTCTGCGGGAGGCCAGTGCCTGCAGAAGGTGTGAAAATTGGCTTCAGTCCTGAGGAACTTAGCCTGCTGCACTGCCAAGTTCTGAAGTTCACTGCTGTTTTTTTCTTGAAGTTAAAATTTTAACTCAGCCCATGTCATGTTAACCTAAGTCAGAACCTCCACTTTAGAGTTTCGGAATCCAATTAGCAAGGACAAGTAATTCTTTCTACTCTCCTGGCAGGAAATATTCTTCAGAGGGAGAAAGTTCACACTTCACTTCTGACAACTGTTCCAAGCTCTGCTGCTATGGACCTTGACCTCAGCATAGCTGGCCATCAGACCATCCTCAGCCCTGTGAGTTCTGTCTGCTGCAACCTAAATGCCATCTCACTGGGGGTGAGGAACCCCCATCTGTTATCCTTAGCTCTGGAAAAGCTGGTGGGCAAAGTCTGCGAAAGTTTGCCAACAACTTCATACAATCTACAGACATGATTACCGTGGAATATTCACATTGACAGGTTTAACTGTGTGTGTGAGTGTGTGTATGGGTGCGTGTGTATATAGCACATGACAACTGAGTCCTAGGGCTGGTTGCCATGTGTTTCAAGAGCAACATACCTGGAGTTAGGGGTCCTGAGTGTGAGTATGCTTTCTGCTGTTCACTGATTACACGACCCAGAAGGATTCATTTCTGTTGTCCTGAATTCCACCATATGTAAAAGAAGCTCTTAGTGTCTCCTCCCTTCCACTGGATATGTTCAGTGATTAAGAGGTGAGACTATTTACATAAGAAAACTTGAAAATGTATGAAGTTTGTTTTCATTCTACAGGGTCAGTTCCAAATAGAGGATTTTTTTAACTCCCCCAATATACTAAAAAGTGTCACACATGCTGTTTGATGCTTTTCATTTCTACATGCCTAGTATTCGTGTGGTAATTAAGATATAATAAGAGTCTCGCACAAGGCTACTGAGTGGCAAACATAAAGGCAAATAATGAATCAGAGAGCAATTAAGTCACTAGGGCAGATATCAATAATTATGTGCTCATCCTGAAATCTTGATTTGGAACCTGGGTTTGTCCCAGACCTGAACACACAGATAGAATATGGCTAACTATGGAGACAAAGAACAGGCAACAAGTGCACAATAATGAGTCAAGGGTTCATATTAAACCACATTTTAACATAGCAGAGTACTTAACATGTGACAGGAACCATGAAAATGAATTTTTTTCTTTATTTAATAACAATTAAACACCAACCCAAGACCAACTTCATTAAAACAAGCGACAAGCCTGAGAAAGGTAAGGTAAACCACTGTCATCCAACCAGATGACTTGTGGGCCCTCAAGGCTTTGGACTCTGCACCCGTGCTCTGGAATTTGGAGATGCACCAGGGCCACTGTGAAAAGTATCAGATTTAGGGTGATTGACATTTTGCCTACTCCAATAACTGACTTCCTGAAAGCTAGGAGACTCCCATGCCCTCAGTCTGACTTTACTGAAAATAATCTAGTGGTGATGGGCACCCCAGCCCCACCACCAAGGTAGTCTGGCATTCAGACACATTCCTGCAGCCAGATAATCCTAATTATGGGACAGTTGCAAGGTGGTGGAGCTGTAACCTCCCCTTCACTTTTGCTCCGGCTATCACATCCATGATCTTGATTTCTGCTCCAATTCCCAGAAAGGAGATCCTGACCAGTCTCATCTGCTTGAGATGGAAGCAGCCATCATTAGCCACAGATATCATACCCTGTCCATCCTGACCACCGAAGCAGACCTCTGATAGTTACATGCAACCAGATCTGTCCTGGTGTGTTACTGTTGGAACATTATGATTTGGGCCAACAGCCTCCTTTTCTGGGAACATTTCCACAACTGAATAGGTCTCTCAGCCCCGTCCACCATGTCCTATCTACCTGCTGGTCTCCTCCTCCTGCAGGTTTGTAACACACTCTGTGACCACACCAGGCCCTAGAAAGACAAGACATTTTACAGCTCTTCACTGGAGCAATTTAATGTAATTTTATGGCAAAAAAAAGCCACTATTCTTTAAATGGAGCTTGTTCACCAAAGTCTCAAGTGAGTTTATTTAGCAGCTCAATACATTTATGCCCCTTTTTAAGGCAATCGAGCCCTATAAATTAAGTATCAGGTGTTCTGACATGACTCACATCTGAGGCCATGCAACATTAAATCAGAAGGAACTTTTAGAGGGCCCTTGGTTTTTGTCATCTCAACAGATTGCTGGAAACAAAAATAAAATTTTATCACTGTTCTTACCTCTGCATGCATAAGTTTAGCCTTTGGATCCTGAATCCCCAGAGCAAACACATGATAGCAGAGCCACCATGGGGTGAAGCTGACTCAGACTTCAAGCACTTACCCTGTGATCCATAGATTCAGGGTGGGCCCAAGAGAATCAAGTTGCCACTCTTAATTATCAAGCTCTGCCATTCCAAATGCAAATCTTCAAGTCATCCTATTGACTAAGTGGGGAACAAGAGACAACAGTGGCAGCCAAGGAAAAGGATGGTATTGATCCATTTATATAAAACCCAGGCTAATCTCCTTGCCCAGAAATTCCAGACAGAGCACTTGTGCTCTTTTATTACTTACCCTCCACCTGTAAGATACATACTCTAAAGCTTTTTTTTTTCCAGTTTCTTCATTCACTCAATAAACATCCCTTGAGTACTTACTCTATATCAGGCTCTGTGCTAGGCAGAAGGCAGAAAGAACCCTGCCTTCATGTTGCTTATGCTCTAGAAGACAGTGACAACTAATGTACAGATAAATAAGCAGGTAAGATTGACTTGGATCATAATGAGTCGTTAAACACTAAAACAGAGAATGTGATAGGGAAATTATGACAAGAAAGGAGAAACAAATCTTACCCTTTCTGCACCTCCAAGCCCAAAATGGGTCAGGAGGTGGAAAACAAAGCAACCAACCAACCCCCAGAGAATCAAAGATTTGAACCTTCCCTGATGAGAAGCAATAACCTCATGCAAAAGAGACCTTCAAGCAACAGGTGACTCTGAGTGCTTGGGAGTTGAGGTTTCCCCTGAAACTCCACAGAAGGCTCTGAGATGCCAGGTGACCAGCCTGAGGGCAGAGAGCTGAGCATCCTATGGTGAGTGGATTCCTGGAGCCTTGCTTCTCTACACTGGCTTTCCCACAGATCAGTGAAGAGCTGTGCGTGGAATCACCTGGAAAGCTTTAAAACTCTCTAACACCTGAGTCCCTAAGGTTCTCATTTAATTGGGCTGGGCCAGGGTGCAGCCAGAGAAGCAGAAGTTTCAAAATCCCCCTTGGTTCCTCTATTGAGCACCGGAGGACACAAACAAGAGCTTCAGTGTGCCTAACAAAATCACCTCTAGCACTTCTTTAAAATATAGCATCCTCACACCGCAGGTGGTATGTGGAGGCTGAGGCTGAGGCTAAGGCTGAGGCGGAAGCTTGGGAACTTTGACAAGCATGAGTTCCCAATGCAGGGCTCAGCTACTTACAAACTACTTGAATGGCTCAATTACACCAAGGGGCAGAGATTGAATTATTTTTAATACCATCTTTATGCAGGAAAGGGAAAATCTAGGTCAGCCCATGAGCTAAAGAGTACCTAATGGCCTGCAGAGAATTCTGTGTGTATAAAGCCCAAAAGGTTCTGTACCTGCTTCTTAAGTTAAATATTTGAGTTACCTTTGTTTAAAAACTAAATTTTTGAGTAGCCTTAAATAGCACATAAGAAGTCGATGCTGAAACAGTTTTACAGCTCTCACCTAACCTTATACATAAAGGTCCCATTGTGCAACACTGCTCCCGGATTCTAAGGAAAAAGGGGGTCTCTTTACAGCACTGTCAATGTGGGGTTCACTCAATGTACCTGCTGCACAGGACAGATAGGTCTCAACACCTTCCTTCAAAAGGCAATGCTGTGGTTAAGGAGAAAATCTTGACTTCAAAGTAACTGAGGGAATAATCCTCTAGATGCAAAATATGTTCAAGGAGATCTTCTAACAGAAATGCTAAATGTCTCCAGTTAACAAGAGGTATGATTTGGTGTAAAGCAGTTGGTGAAATCTGCCTCTGTATTTCCCCATAATATGATAAATGCAAGGAGAAACGAATTTGACTTGGTATTCCACAATGTGATAAATGATAGGAAACGTAATTGTGTAATGCCAATAGCAAAAGAAAATTGCAAATCTCTAAATGAAATGTTCCTTTCAATCACATAATCTAGTGCCTGGCAGGGCATTTGAGATACTACCTAAACTGCAGCTAATTTTCTGTAGCGACTTTCTGCACTTGCTCTGCCACGCTGGCAAAAGGTAAGCAGAAATGCAAGTTATTAATTGCATGAAAAGGAGCCTCTGTGGCCTTGCTTGCTTTCCTGATATTTCCCCATGCCATTAATTCAGCATACTGCACTGTTTTAGTCTATGAATGTTATGTGGCCTTTGCCAGATAGATACTGTAGGGGAATCTTGATCACCATGGAGACTGCAGCTGGGGTTTGGGATGCTCGTTATCCTTAAAGAGAATAAGAGGAGACAGCAGTATAGCTGGAAATTCTTGGTTTGGATCAAAACTTCCGAACAGGACCTCTACTCCTTATTAATTTTAAAATACAGAGATTTCCTGTGAGTTAGGAAAGTTCTCTGGCTATACTTAAACCAAGGGGAAAATATTATATTAGAAAGTGCATCACAAAAATTCTTCAACACTTTGATTGAAAGAAGCAAAAATCAGCTTAAACTGACTTAGTCCTGAATGGGTATTTGCTAAAGAAAATAATAATGTCACCAAACCCCCAAGGTCAAAGATGCAGCAAGGTTTCTATAATCTACAGAGCAGTTGTTCATCATTTTTTATTCACTGATTTTTTTCTACATCTGTGTTCTTTCTTAGGAGCCTAATATTTTCAAGATACTCAATGAGTAATGTGGCTGAGAGAAAATGGCTATCTTCAAGTACTGGAATACAAATTAAAATTTTAAAAAATGGAAACTGGTTCTCTAAGACCCATCTCCAAATTTTCAGGGCAGGAATTCTAGATGATTCAGTTGAAACCTGTGTTCATCCCTAATCCAGCCCCTTCTTAAGTCAGTAGTAAGTCATGTTACACAGATGTGACTCTGAGGACCTATTCCTAGAACTGAGGAGTTGGGATGAACAGTCAAGAGGGATAATTTTAAACCACTGAATTACTCTCTTATGGATATATTACACAATTATTGTGGTGTTTGGTCTCATAACCACCCTCTAAGTGAGAAATCCCAGCTGTTGTGTTCATTTGATAAATAAAGATATTAGGCTCAGAGGAATGGAGCTAGTAAATATTAGAGCCATAGCTTGACTTTCCGTCTTCTACCTCCAAATGCTGTATGGAAAGAGACAAACAGAGCCAAATTTCTCTTTTCTGTTGCCTTACATTTCATGTTGTCTACTGTGCTTTTATCCTCCTCAAAGATGATCGAAATTCATTCATTTAATGAATACACAGGAAATAACTTCTTTTTTCAAGGTATTATGCTTAGCCTAATGGGGGAAATGCTTTCAAATACCTAGAATCTATTACATTAAACATTTTAAAAATTCACCAGTCAAGACCCCTGGGAGCCAAACAGCTCCATGCTGCACCACTCCTTCTGAGTCTTGGGAATGGTCCCTTCTGGATCTGTGCAGTGCCTGGAATATGGCTCAGCTTGGGCTATAGCAAAGCCCACTTCTTGCTTTCACATGCCTCTTAGCCATGGTCAATTTCTACAAATCAGAGACTAACTATAATAGGAATTGTAAAAAAAAAAAAAAAAAAAAAAAAAAAACAGGGTTTCATTATGCAGTTCAGGCTGACCTTGAACTCACTATGTAGCCTAGACTGGCCTCAAACTCACAGCAATCCCCTCCCTCAATCTCCTGAGTGCTGGGATTACAGCTGTACACCACCACACTCAGCTAGAATAGTATTTTTAATTTTAGCATTTTGTAGAAACTGGCAGAGGGGAGGGGATCTCTGATGTTAAGAATCCCTTATTAAAGTAGCTGCAATTCAGGAGATGAATTGTTTGCAATTAAGAAAAATAAGCTATAGCTTCTATCTTTGCATTGATACCTAGAAAGCCTGGAGGCTTGGGGACACATCCTTCTTTCGTAGGGTTCCCGGCCAATAACTACTCTTATGGGTCACAAAGAAAAATGAATCCTAACTCTTCCTTTTCCCTGTGACAGCCACATGGGTCAGGATCTTACAACCATCACACCCCTCCCCTTAACTGCCCCACCGGTAACTGAAACCATCTGACTCTGTCACCTCTGTGGTTATTTCTGAAGCTGCCTTCTAAGCCACTGCTTCCTTTTGCAGCCCTGGAGGAGCTTCAGCTGGGCTGACAGCCATCACATCCCTCCCCCATGCCAGACCATTCAGATGCTGATGCCACCAGAGGAGCTGCCAGAGACCCACACCAGACAGGGCTCAAAACAGGGAGAGACTGGGACTTACCACTATTATCCTCAAGACTCTAGAAATACCCTAGATGATTCCTTCCTGCAGCCCCTCCAGATGACCTTAGCCTCTCTGCAACTATGTTGAAAGTGCCCAAATAGGTATACAAGGGGCAGGCTACTTCACATACACAGGCTTCTTCTGCTCCATATAAGCAGCGTTCCCTCACAGCCCTTGGGTCAGTCCAGAAAGGCTGCCTCCTGTGTACTATATTCGTGTGTCACAACATAGGGCCCAATAAAAGTCCCACTCGCTGCCTACTCCTGACCTTATGTATAGAGTGAAGGGAGCCTGTAGTGCTAAGAAAGATCTGGTAACATTAAGGGTTATTATTTTTGTATGCCTTAGGCATCCAGAGGGCTGCTAGAGAGCTGCAGAGAGCAGCAGAGCAGGAAACAGCCAAGGCCTGTGAAGACCCGCAGACACCTTTAAAAGAGACCTAGAGAACCCCCGGAAGCTGCTGAAAAGAGCTCCAGAAAGCCAGGAAAGCAGGTGACAAGGTCAACTGGAAGCCACCAAAAGCTGCTAATACTCAAAGCTTAGAGCTGAAACACTAGGAACTGTAACACTAAGGGCTAAGAGGAAGAGCTAAACTGTAACACAGAACTGAGAGCCGCTGGCAGTCAATGCTCAGAGCTGCTAACATGAAAGGAGCTGCACTTTGCCAACCTGAGACTTCTGTCTGAATTCAGCAGAAGAATCCCAAGCTGACTGGTAACATGGGGAAGAATTCACTGGAGCTCACCGAAAGCCACCTAGGACTGTAGAAAAGGGGAAGCTTGAATTTTCAGATGATTATGCAAAGATCTGGAGGCCAAAGGAATCAGATACAAAGCCAGAAGGAGGGCAGGAGAGCAACAAAAAAGGGCAGCGGATGACTGTTCTCAAGGAGCAACCTGGACAAGATGGAGCCATTCTGTGGGCAACGGGGGAAGAAGGCAGTGAAAAGGGCTCTACCTTTGCTGTTTCTCTGAGTCTCATACTCTGACTGCTGATGTTTCAGTCTAATAGCAAACAAGTGGACCTTTCTTTAAACATTGCTCTCCCCAGTGTATTACCTTGTTTTCTTAATAACCGTAATATCAATAAATTACCTTAGTAAACATTGTTGAAAAATAACTGCTTTGGAGAACAAGCTCTGGGAAGCCTATGTCTCCATACTCCTCCTACTATCTGATTATCCAGGCAGACACTAATCAAAGCTAACAGATGCCATGGTTGCAAGAGATTGATTCACCTTTTCTAGCACATATTAAAAACCAGACCACAGTGCACCTGGTCCATGTATACCCCATGCTGAAATAGTGAGCCAAGAAAAGGTCTCTTTGAGCCAATATTTGAATTTGAAATCAAATGTGCCTGTAAGACTTTCAAAATGAAACTGCCTTCACAAAGCATAGCCCAAAAACGAATCTCTCATGTTATAGTTTTCCATGAAAAAAGAAAACTGTAGGCATTTAACACAGGCCACAAAGTACACAGTTAAGAAACACCTGGTACTATGAATAAATTGCAAATTTATCTGTTTTCCTTTAAAAAAAAAAGAAAGAAAATGCCTTATATGGTGCACTTTCAAATGTGCTGCTGGTAGTGACTGCCTTGCTAAAGACCAACAGTGCTCATTACCAAGCAGTGCAAGAGCCCAAGGGAAGAGACTGGATTGGTTTTTCTAAACACTGACAGTCTCTAGACAGTCTGCACTGTTTAGTATTTTAAAATTAAACATCTGGTTGAAAGATCTGTTATTTTATGATTTTTTATAACGATCCAAGAGTCACGTTTAATTTTGTTCTTTCTCCATTTGAGCTTCAAGTAACTTTATTTTTGATCATGATAGTCCCATAAAATACTGGTCTTCAAAAGAAAAAAGGAAAGAGTGTCCCCTTGGATTATTCATGGTTGGTTCTACCCTCACCTTATAAAAAAAAACTCCTTCTAGGAGGCAAAACAAACTAGTTATAAGGTTTTCATTCCAACAGTCTTAGCAGTTGAGCATGACTGTGAGTTTATAGTGCTTTCAAAGATTAAAAACAATCCCACTTAAAATGTTCAAATCAAATTCACAAGCACCCTAATGAGCTATGAATGTAAATGTAAATGCTTTGGTAAGTGAGCACCCATAAAAGAATTATGTGCCCTAAGTAATTACATGCAGATGCCAACTCTCAGAAGTTTAGTTTGGGACATTTCTCAGCAAAAGGGTGTCTTATGTTTATCCTTTAGTGGCAGCTCCAATATTAAGAAAAGGCACTTATTTTCTAAAGTAGCCACAAGCTTCAATTTGTTTAATGCATGAATTCCTTCATACTCTGGTTCCTAACACTGTGTCTTCACCTCCCCTCATTGGAGGCTTCCACAGATACAGCAGTTTATATAAGCATGCAAAAATCTAACCTCATTGCACAGTTCCCACAGACTTAGACAGAATGGGAAATGCAGGACACCTACTACTTGATTACCACATAAAGGTGATAGTAATAGAAGCCACACTAGGAAAACTGTGACTTGTTATCAGATTTTATATTACCTGCTTCACTCAGTTCCCTCTGATCCTCACAGGTGTCCCTTAAGCCCCATTACCAGAAACTCAGTCCTCTGCTTTCTTATCAAATAAGCAAAAGCATTTCTGTTTAAACTTCCATGAAAATTCATACTCTTTAATCATATCTCCTAGAGACATCTGCCATTAGCAAGTCTTTTAACTTTAACAAAATAAATAATGCTTTATCCAAAAACTACATTCCTTTGAACAGTCTCTAAGAAGACACTTGTACATAAGGCGAAAGAGGGGCTTCTTCTTACTCTTTGGGTCAGTCTACTCCTCACTCTGGTCCTAAAGATTAACCAGCCATGGACTATTTGCTGACTGCATCAGGGTGTATATTGGTTTGCCATTTTTGTGGGAACCTCTTATCCTTCTGAGTTCAACTGACACCCAGCTATAGGTATAGAAGACCTATTACTTAATTACTAAGTTGATCTGATTTGCCCAGTAGTCACTGACTTTTCTGCATGGGCTTCAGCTATCCTTTAACTCTGATTTCTTCCCATAAATATCTGATTTCTTCCCATAAAGATTTATTCCAATAACTTCAGATTGGAATCATATGTATTCCTTAGGCCAATCTTATCAGTGCTCCTTTGGCACCCAACTCTAGTGATTTTTTTTCATGAAAACCTGTTCCTAATGATTCTTTTATGGAAACCTGTTCCTTGGCTCATGCTAAGCTTTGGGTAGTAACTCATATACATACACACATGCACACACACATGCATGCGCCATCTCACATTAACAGAAGTCATTTTCAACCTCTTCCACTAGAATTATGATCACAGTTGTAGTGAGGAAAGTCTCATCGTGCCCTTCTATTGATTCATTTTCTAAAAGAAAGTACAGCCATTCTTCCTCCTTACCAGAGTAAAAGTATGCCAGTGAGCCTCCTAACTTTATAAGCAGTAAATTAACTTTAGATGCTTTTAAATATTGCTATTTAAATTCTTAAAACATCTATTTGAAAATGTTTTCATCAGTTAGGTGTGGTAATGCACACCTGTAACCCCAGAACTCTGGGAGGCCATGGCAGTAGGATTCCATGTTTGTCTCAGCCTGGGAAATTCAGTGACTTAGTGAGACTAAAAATTTTTTTAAAAGGCTAGGAATGTACCTCAGTGAGCAGACCCTGGCTTCAACCCCCAGTATTGAAAAGTTTTATCATTGGCATAGAGCTCCACTCTAAAACCCCTAGTATTTCCTTTATATGGCATTCCAAATAAAAAGTGATTCCTTAAACCTATAGCATTCAACAAAGTATAATTCCTATCTAATCTATTTTTCCAATATTCCCTTCTTTCATTCCTCCCTGGCATGAATCTATTAGTCCACCAATTAATCAATATCCCGCAAGGACATCATTTCTATTTCTTCTTTCACTGAACAAAAATTTATTTCTGCTTCTGCTTATGCCTTTCCACCAAAATGCCTTCTCAAAATCATTCTACTTTCATTCAAAACTCTCAAGTCCCATTTCCTACCTGGAACTCTCTTAAATATACCTGTCCATAATATTCATTCTACTAATTAAACTAATGTACTACGTTATACCAACCATTAGAAAAGTAATGGGATGACAGCCTACTTCTGCCATTTTACAGATTTGAAACCATGGCAGCCTACTTATCTCCTCTAAACCCAGCTTCTCATATGTAAAAAAAAAAGAGGTTTGGAATAATCTCAATGATCCATTCGGGTTCTCAGCTCAGTGAAGTCTTTGGCCCTCATCATAAGCTGCCAATTACTCAACCATAAACAAGGTTACCAGATTTAGCAAATAAAAATCTAAGACCTCCATGCAAACTATTTAGGACATTTTTAATACTAAAAATTTATTCAATGTTTATGTGAAAGTAAAGTATACTTGTATGTCCTGTATTTTATGTTACCATTATGCATGAGTCTATGCTCTCTAGTTGTTAATCAGTTTAAACTATATGGAGACAGGGGGTTTGTTTGGTCCAACCCTCCCCTCAAGTTTCTGGCACAGTGCAGTATGTATACTGAGCTCTCAAGTTAACTGGGATAAGTAGGCACCAACTCCCTCAGTCTAAAACTGAGTGAACAAAATCTCATAAAATAATAAACCCTTTGCCCTTCTCTTAAACTTTTTCAAAGACCCAAAACTAGGCTATTTTTCTAACTTCCTCAGTCTCACCTGCTGCTTCCTTACCTTACACAGGCGCTTCATAAAAAAAGCCTATAAAGAAGCTCAGTGATCAGTCCACATAAATCCCTTACTGGTTACCCTTCCCTCTGGCCATATATACATGGGGAGCAAAAGCGGTTTCTTTATTGCTTGTATTCAGTTTGTTTATTAGACTCTCTGTATCCAGCTATTGTAAAAATATTCTCCATCCCCACTTCTGTACTCTTCCACTCAGTCGAAGAACAAGTCCTATTTCTGCATCCCATGCAAATGAGTATATCTCACTATGAATATATTTGTAAGGAAGAATATCATAGTTTTATTCTCTTAGAGGTAGACTCTTTTGTTTTTTATGATTAAGTCCTATATGGTCACTGTCTGCATTAAATTGAAAGAGGAAATCAGTACTCTGTCAGAGAATTGCAAGTGCTGCATGACAAAC
Source organism: Hydrochoerus hydrochaeris (assembly GCA_004027455.1). Taxonomy (NCBI): domain Eukaryota; kingdom Metazoa; phylum Chordata; class Mammalia; order Rodentia; family Hydrochaeridae; genus Hydrochoerus; species Hydrochoerus hydrochaeris. The sequence continues at coordinate 147,258 of PVLA01003902.1, forward strand.
AGAGGCAGGACTAGAAAGAGCCCAAAGTGGGAGTTGAGAAAGAAGAGTCAGCCTTGGTTCAGTTACCACTCCAGTAGCTCAGTTCTCTCTTTTGAAAATAAGAAAACCCAGCCCTAGCATCTGTAATGTCCCTTTGTCTTTAATGTTTTATGGTTTTAAGCCAAATTTACATAGGGGCCAATTGAGGATATAAACTTGACTAGAGGAAGTGAGATAAATGTGTCATTTACAGCAAATGGCTCTGATGTGTAATGAACACTGCTTCCTCCAGAAGTGTAATGGAAAAGCACCACACAGGCACCCAATTCATTTATTTTTCTCAGCAACAGCATTGTACAAAGGAGCAGAGAGTCTAATTGTGTATTTATTTCTTTCTTGTTTTGATACAAGCCTGAGATGTAGCAATTAAAAAGAAAGACATAAGAGAATCAGGTTGGGACAGAAAAGCAAGTAAATTCAGTTACCTGGTGCTAGCCTTGGATATTTCCCTGAAATTTTCCATTGTATAATATGTCAGTTGCCTTCCTAGACAAGCGCTCTTCCCAGACTTATGTCAACTTGCCTGCATTCCAACATTCACCTGTCACAGGAGAAGAATATCAGGCCACAGTGCAAACTAATTTGAAAAGTGCTCACTGAAAAGTGTGTATCAAACTCAGTGTGATGTAATTCCCGCAATCTGAAAGCCTGAGGCAGGAAGACTGCAAGTTCAAGCCCAGCCCAAGCAACTTAGAGACTTAGCAAGACCCTGTGTCAAAATAAAACATAGAAAGGGATAGTAATGTAGCTCAGTACAGTGACCCTGGGTTCAATCCCCAGCACATCCAATATACAAAATATTCTTATTAAAATTTTCTTTGACCATAGTAAGAGAGAAATTTTTAAAGATTAAATGGAAGACATTGTCCTGCATTCAAAAACAATAAATCACTCCTGTACGCACTCAGGTTGTGAGCACCTGTAATCAAAATACCTGAACAAATAGTAAGAAAATTCAAGTTACTATCTAGATATCAGATCTAATCATCTCTAGACCTCTGGATATTTGAACATACAAATGTAGCACAAAATATTTTCCACTTCTTACTTGCATCTTTCTGGGAGAAGTCACATTAATGAAAACAGTATTTGGCAAACTCTCACAGTTACTAGAGTTTTCAAACAAGCATTTTATGAAGTGAGAATCAATAGTTTCTCATAGCTCTCCAGAGGAGCTGTATGTCATCATTAACTAAATATCTACTTTTATTGTTTCCCCCACTGAGCATTTGGTAAAATACATTCAATTCTCTTGCAACTATAATGACATCATTAAATGGCAGAAAGGGACCTCTAGGAGTCCTACCATCTATCCCCTTGCCCTCAGGCAAGTCCACACTTGTGCTATTGCAAAAATAGCAGTGTTAAGTCCTAGCCTAAAATATCCCTCAGTGAAGAGACACACATTCTCGGAAATAAAAGCATTACATGAACTCTAGGGTCTTTTTCATAGCTAAATTTCTTGGTATAAAAGAGTTAAGTATGTATTCTAAAGTTCCATTATAGCCAAGGACTCCCTAGACTTGCATTTCCATGCGTTCTTTACATATCAGTAGTTATTCAGCCTGAGAATGATTTTTATGAATAAATGGGTTTATAAAACTTTGTTTTAAGACAAATGATATAGTTTCAACTATACAAACATGAATCCCAGCACTTGGGAGCCTGAGGCAGAAGGATCATTTAGAGTTGAAGGCCAGACTGGGCTACAAAGTGAGCTCAAGGCCAGTCTGAACTGCATAGTGAGACCTTGTCTCAAAAACACTAAATAAATAACTATGGAAATATACCATTTATATTACCATAGATTCTCTTTTATTTGTAATACTATAAAAGTACTTGTATGTTTTTGCCCAATAGTCCCTACTGCTTTATCATCACTACTGTTCCAACTTTACCCAGCTCCCCTGAAGAGATTCAGAACCCATATGAATCATGTCTCTTTTGGTAAAACCCTTCCCTATACCCATTGAGCAAAAACTGGAAAACAAAATCCCATGGGTCACATCCATCCTACTCACTGCATAATATATATATCCCGCAAGCTAAGAATGACTTTTAAGTTTTGGTTGAAAAAAAAACAAATGAAGAATAATATTGTGACATATAAAAATACATGATTTAGGCATTTGCAGACTGCAGGGAAGGAGAACAAGAAGCCAAGCCCTCCCTGAGAATCAGCACCATGCATGGGCCACTGGTCAGGAAGAGGCAGATACCAGTCCCTTCTGGCATGTGGGCTAGGAGACAAGAAGAGACAAGCCCCCCCCCAACATGACTGGCTGATCTGGAGAAACACAGGCTGTGATGATAGCTATTGATGTAAAATACAACTTAATGCTTATAGTGTTTAGTGTTTCGCTCACTTTGCAGGCCTAAAACCAGTAGGTAGTCTGATCATCTATTCAGACAATACACAATGTAACATCTATGGAGGATCTCCTTCTGAAGGTAGTAGCCATTGTTAATTCCCTATTATCTTGTTTTGAAGTCCTGAATCATTTTCATTTTTTTGTTAGGTTGGGTTTTATTCTGTTTTGTCTTGTTTGATTGTCTTATATCCAATGGCATGGGCAGCTATTTCAAAGGTAACAAGATATACTATGGTAGCCATTTTGGATTTACTATTATCTTGATTTTAAGTCTTTTATTGTGTTCATTCTTTTGTTTTTATTAGTTTTATTCTGTTCTGTTTTGTTTGATTTTTATTGTGTCTGAAGTCATGGGCAGCTATTTTGAAGACAAGAGACCTTACAGTAATCATTGTTGATTTCTATTGTTTTGAATCACTTATGCTGTTTTGTTTTGATTCACTCTATTATTTTATTTTGCTTGGTTTTATTCTCTTAAAAATAAAAATTAATATATATATATTTATATGATTTATATCTCTGTGTCTGTAAGTTTTACTGGACACTAGACAGTCAGTTCCATTGGGACAGAGCCTGTATCTAGTTTTTCTTATGCTTTTATTCTCCAAATAACATATTACCTGATGCCCTTTAGATATTAACTACATATGTATTAATGAGATCATATCTCCTGAAACTGAGCTTCCACGAACATGCCTAGAGTAGTGCCACCCCACCTACATATCCAGCAGCTGGTAGGCAAAGTGAAAACAAACAAAGTGATTTCCTTCACATTCTGGAACTGCCCTCTGACTCTCTCCCTATTTTCATCTTAATTACTACTTTGCTCATCAGACACTATTTATGAGGTTTACAGCATGGAATTAAGCATCACGAAGAGCTTATAGACATGTGTCAGCAAGATACTGTTTCGAGTTTCAGTCCAGCTGCATTCAGTATTTCTGCTGGCCTGCTTTCCTGATTATAAATGAGAAGATAGGTCATCCAAGGAATAACAGAGTAAAACCACCAGGCCTTTCCTGGTTTAAAAAGAATCTTCTTGTCTCTCCCATAATCAACATAGAACATTTCTCTTCATTGCTAGTGAACAAAACTTTGATGAGTTCATGAGTTACTACTCTGTTACAGACCCTATTGAAAATACCATCCCTTTCCTTATGGAGCTTACAATGAAGTGGAGAAAATAAACATTAAATTAGATAATCACACAAATAAATATTTCCAAAATGAAAAGGGCATGGAGGAAAAACTATAGAACATTGTGAGTGTAATGCAAACAATGGCTTGATTGGGAAGGTGCCTAAAGATGTAACACTTAAGCACAGATCTAAAAAAAAGAGTTTTTCAAGCATTTGATCATAAAACAAAAACAGGCTTGAGCCTAAAACCTCAGGGGATTTCTACTTAGAAATACTTGACCATTACTGTCTTAAATGCTAACGATAAATCAAAAGCAAAGGTTCACCAAAGTAGAATATCAACAATCCTCCAAGTTGCTAACTTTGAGAATTAGGTTCTTTCTTACATGATACTATAGCCAGAAGTGATTGGCAGAAATTTCCAAGTCTTCCTATAAATTTATTTAGGGTCTTTATGATTCTGATAAATCAAAAAATCAGGAAAGAAAGAAGTAAAGTTTCCAGAGGGGTTGCAATGACTTCTTCATTCCCCCCAAAAAATGCAGAAATGAGCTATTTACTTCAAATCAATTTAACTGGTCCCTGAATCAAGAAAGTCAAATGGTGGACTACATACTTCCTCACATAAGGTATTACCAAGAAAAGAGCCATTCATTTGGTTTATCTGGAACTCCATCTCTGCATAAAGCACTGTCTCTGAGAGTTAAGAGGTGTGTTTAAAGGGAGACTCCCTTTCTTTAAAATTAACAGCACAGAATAATAAAATCATAAAATGTCAGAGAGAACAAGATTTCCAATTCTAGTCACTGATAACTAAGGAGGCTGTGAGGCTACAGCTGTGTCATATCTATGGAAGGCGAAAAGCAAGTACAAGTTTTTAGAGATTTTAAGCTAGGTGACAAAATATCACAAAACAATACAGGCAGAACAAGAGGAAAAAAGCAAGAGATGACGCAAAGAGAGATTGCTACAGCTAGGATGTGGATCAGACACAAATCATAAATACCATAGGAGATCACAGAAAAGTACTAGAACAGAAAAAACTTCATGATTACATTTAACTTTTACTACTCATTTATCAAATGCTTACCAATAACTGCAAACATTTACTAAGCATTAATCACTGCTTTAGACATGGTACTAGTGTTCAACATGGTATCTCACAGAGATAATGAAAAAGACACTTGTGAAAGATGAAGAAATTAAGGCAAGAGAAATCAAGAAATTTGGCTAAGGTTTCCCACCCAGTAGGTGACAGGGTAAGGAGTGTAAACTGAGGTCTGTTTTAATGCATAATAAGTTCTCCATATTTGTAGAATCTGGTGAAAGAGATTAAAATGTTTCCATGACTCTCAAAACAAGTAAATCTTCTTCCTCTCCTTTATCAATGCAACTGTTATAAATAAAGACATTGTCAGAGCAAAGCTGAGATTCAACACAAGCTATCTGATACCACAGTCTGTGTCTTTAGTTTTTGTGTTATTCTGTCTTTATACAGAAAAAGAACCATTCATACTTAAACGTGTGGAAGAAACAGGAGTTAGTTACTTTGTTTATTTATTTATTTATTCAACACATATTCTATGCCTGGAACCATTCACAGAGCTGGAGATGCAACACTTGAACAAAACTACCATATAGCTCTTTTTCATGAAACTTACATTCTGCTAGTGGCAACAGAAAGTGCTTATAGATAAATACAACCAAATTATATAAATCCGTAAATGATATTTCAGTGCATAATGTGTCATAGAATATAAAATGATAAACATACGACAAGATTCAGAAGCAAAGATATGATGGTGCCATTTTGAATACTATAGTGACAGAAAATCTTAATAATAAAGGACACTCAGTCATGATTAAAAAGAAAACCTACAGAAAATTGGAATAGATGGTCTTTACTTCTATATAATAAAAAACATCTATGACAAACCAAAAGCCAACATCACACTAAATGGACAAAAACTGAAAGCTTTTGATTTAAAATCAGGAACAAGACAAGGATGTTCATTATCACACTCCTATTAAATATAGTTCTGGAAACATTAACCAGAGCAGTTAGTCAAGAGAGAGGAATAAAATATAGGAATTATTCTCAGATGACAAGATGCTCTACATAGAAGACCCCAAAAACTCCACCAAAAGACTTCCAGAGTTAATAACTAAATTCAGTAGCATAGCTGAATACAAAGTCAACACTCAAAAACTGATAACATTCCTGTACGCAAACTCATTGAGAGAAAAATTAAGAAATCACACCCTTCACAATAGCATCCAAAAAATGAAATATTTAGGAATCAATCTAAAAAGGGAAGCAAAAGTTCTATACATTGAAGATTACAAAACATTGAAAAAAAAGAGATAGAAGAGAATATCAGAAAATGGAAAAGAGAAGAGTTAATAAGATCATACCACATCGATACATGTGCACTCATGTGTATAGCAGCACAGTTTGTAATAACTAAATCTTGAAAACAACTCAAATAATCATCAACTGAGGTATGGATAAAAAAAAATGTGGTGTTTTTACACAACAGGGTGTTACTCAGGTATAAAGATGTATAATCTCAAGGTTTTTATAGGTAAATGGATGCAACTTGAGACCATACTCATAAATGAAATAAATCAGACTCACATATGTAAACATTGTATTGCCTCCTTAGTGTAAGAAATTGAAAGAGTAAATAAGATCCAAAATCTAAAATAGATATTGTGAAAGGGAATGAAACTGCTCAAAAGGAACAAGAAACTGGGATAGGAGATAGGAGAAAAGAAGGAAGGAAGAAGAAAAAAATAGACATATACACATACAAGAGAGCTAAGATAATTATACTACTAATTTCTTAGTTCATTGAAGAGAATGGTTTGTGCTTATATTATCTGACCAATGTTGCATGCCTATGTCTTTTAATCTTAGCAATTACTTTAAAGATAACAATATAAAATACATTAACCAATGTTAATTTCCTGTTATATTGTAATGAAATTCTGTATAATTGTTTTTATTGGAGTTTTTTTCTTCTCTTTAAAATAAAAGAATAAGGAAGGACAACTACTAGAGCATGAAAGGAAGAGAGAAACTTCAGTGAATAGGGCAGTCATTCCAGACAGGACTGCCAGTGGTTGGTATTTTAACCCCATTATTCACTCAACTGGAAATCTAAGGATAATATTTCTCAGCCTCTTGAAACTCAGAGAAGTCATTAGTTGAATGCACCAGAAGGTTCCCTTTGAAAAGATACCATGTCCTTCTAACTACTAGCTAAGTGAGTTTCATCTTTTCCCAGACTTGCCAGGAAATTCTTCAACTTGAAGACTTCAAGATATTCTTCACATCTCTCCACTTCACATTTTTGAAGACTTTCTATATAAACCTTCTTTCTGAAATTTCTCCTCCTATTCTTTCCTCCTCTCCTCCTTCTCCTCCTTTTCTTTGTCTTCTTCTTTTTCCTCCTTCTTCTTCTTCCTATATCTCTTTTTCATCTTTTCTGTTATTTTCATTTTGATACTACTTTGATAATCTGACAAAAACTGTAGGCTCTCTATTGGTGCCGCACTCCCAGAAAATCATGTGCCCTAGAATTTATGTATAACATTACCTATTCTTAAAATTCTCCATGCTATGCCCCCAGAGTTTATGTGACCTAAATTAAGACTCCCTATTCCAGAGTTCCTTTTGAGGCAGACTTAGCCATTCTCACTACCAGGAAGACAGCCCTGCGGTCTCTGCAAAGTCATTATAATTTACTAAAACATCATAATCCTGAGGGAATCCTCTGTGGCATGGAGACAAAGCAAAATGAATTCCAGCTGATATCCCTCATAATCATATATTCAGACACATCATCACGCAACTAGAAACCAGGAGTCCAGAAGAAAGCAATAAAAGTTAGGTAAGTGGATTAGTTAGTAAAATATCTCATTTTGGGACACTTTTCTACTTTTTTAGCCACGCTTTACTAGGTCACCTATCCTCATAAGATAAAATGTGAGGCCCAGAACCTCCACCATGGGCCTGCCCTGCCACCAGGAACTTAGCAGAAGCCTGCATCAGGCGTAGGCTGCCAGAACCTCCACTGTGGGCCCACCCTGCCACCAGGAATTTAGCAGAAGCCTGCATCAGGGGTAAGCTGCCTGGAACCTCCATCGTGGGTCTGCCCTACCACCTGGAACTGAGCTCAAGCCTGCCTCAGGGGTAAGCTACCCTGAACCTCCACGTGGGCCTGCCCTGACACCAGGAACATCAAGGAGGCCCGCCCAAGACTGAAAACTGCCCCTGACTGCTACAGATGAGTCCTCCCTCCCACCTGGAACATCAGAAGATCTCAGTGGTATCCAGTTAGTGTGAGAAAATTTGGAACTTTGCTCGCAGGTGGTGAACTTTGGACTACACCGGATTGACTGTATCAATGTGGTGAGTATACCCCTAAAATAGAGGTGTACAGGGGATAAATAGGGCAAGTAGTAAAACCCCCTACAACTAACTTTAAGACTTTGGTGTGGCTGAAAATAGTGTGTGATCCCCTCCTATACATAGAAAACACCAGGCAGAGTGAAAATGACAAAGCAAAAAAGCAAAATGCAGTCTCAAACATACAGTTCACCAGAAGCAAGTATAGGAGACATTGAAATACAGGACCCCAAAAGTAACACACTGGAAATCTCTGAAAAGATAGCCAGTGAAATAAAAAAAATGCATCAGGCTATACAGGATATCAAATTAGAAGTGGTCTCCCATGTAAAGATAGAAATAACAACTTTAGTAAAGGAGTTGTTGAATGCAGATAAAGAACTAGAGAAAAAAGTACATGAGCATGGGAAACTGATTGAAACTTTGAATGAACAATATAGAAAACAAGCAGAATTCATGAAACAAACTCAAAGAGACATCCAAGAAACAAAAAATTCTATTGAAAGTGTGCAAAACTGCCTAAAGGAAGCTGAGGATAGGATTTTGGACCTTGAGGACAGGAACATAGTTAGTGACCAGGAAAGGATAGAACTTTTAAAAATAACAAAGCAGCATGAAATGATAATCCAGAAGCTTCATGATGATGCCAAGAGCAACAATATAAGAATAATGGGCATTAGCAAAGATACAGGCGTCCAGGCAAATGACATACATAAAGTATTTACAGAAATAATAGCAGAAAATTTCCCAAACATGGGGAAAGAATCTTATATGCAGATAAGTGAGGCATATAGAACACCAAACAGTCACAATCAACATAAATCCACACCAAGACACATAATAATTAAGATCTCAGACATACAGCATAAAAACAGAATATTAAAAGCTGTCAGAGAAAAGACATGACCCACCTGTCAGGGAAAGCCCATTAGAATCACAACAGACTTTTCAGCACAAACCCTCAAGTCAAGAAGAGCTTGGAGTGAGGTATTTCAAGCCCTGAAGGAAAACAACCTTCAATCCAGACTGATGTACCCAGCAAAGCTTTCATTCAAATTTAATGGAGAAACAAGATACTTCCATGGCAAAGAACAACTGAAGAAATTCATGTCCACCAAACCAACCTTAGAAAGAATACTGAAAGGCATACTAGGCAGAGATAAAAATGAACACAATCCTGAAAACAACAAAACAACAGAAAGAAATGCCCAGGTAGGATAAGCAATTAAATAAGAGGAAAAGCAGAAAGACACAACTGGAACATAACATGGCAAAGTCAAGCCAGTACATATCAGTGCTATCCATAAATATAAAAGGCCTCAATTCACCTATAAAAAGAAATAGATTGACAGAATGGATCAAGAAACAGGACCCCACAATATGTTGTATACAACAAACACATCTGACCCAAAAGGAAACTCAGAGATTAAAAGTCAAAGGATGGAAAGCAGTATTCCATGCAACAGGAACACAGAAAAAAGCAGGGGTAGCTATTCTATTTGCAGACAATGTGAACTTCAAACCTAAAATGATTAAAAGAGATAGAGAAGGTCACAACATACTTGTTGGTGGTAAAATTCAAGAGGAAGAACTAACAATTATAAATATATATGCACCAAATACAGGAGCACCCAACTATATAAGACAGATACTAATGGACATGAAAAACCAAATACACAAGAACACAATTATAATAGGAGATCTTAACAGCCCATTGTCACAAAGAAATAGATCAACTAGACAAAAAGTCTGCAAAGAAACAACAGAACTGAATCATACCTGTGTACAACCGGACTTAGTAGATGTTTTCAGAGTGTTCCACCCAACCACATCAGAATACACATTCTTCTTAGCTGCACATGGGACATTCTCCAAAATAGACCATATATTATCCCATAAAACATTCTTAAGTAAATGCAAAGGTATTTAAATCATACCATGCATAATATCTGACCATAGTACACTGAAATTGGAAATTAATGGCAAAAGAAATTGTAAAACCTACATAAATACATGGAAATTAAATAACAGCCTTTTGAACAACCAGTGGCCTACAGATGAAATTAAAGAAGAAATAAAACAATACCTACAATTCAATAAAAATATAGAAACAAAATACTGTAATCTGAGGGATGCAATGAAAGCAGTCTTAAGGGGAAAATATATAGCAATAAACTGTCATATCAAGAAAACAGAATGAGCACAAATAAACAACCTAATGCTTCATCTCAAGCTTCTAGAAAAAGAAGAGCAGCAAGCTAAAGTGAAAGCTCATAGAAGAGAGGAAATTGTAAGATGATAGCAGAAATCAATGCAATTGAAACTAAAAAAGCAATACAAAGAATTAATGAATCAAAAAGCTGGTTTTTGAGAGAATAAACAAAATTGACCAACCACTAGCTAACCTTATCAAGAGAAAGAAATAAAAAACCAAAATTCAAGCAATTAGAATTGGAAAGGGAGAAATTACTATAGATCCCATGGAAATTCAAAAGATCATGAATACCTACTTTGAAAATCTCTACTCACATAGAGTGCAAAACACAGAGGAAATGGACAGATTTCTAGAAGCATATGAAATACCAAGGCTCAACCAAGAAGATATAGCAATTTTGAACAACCCAATATCAGCTATTGAAATTGAAAATGTAATTAAAAACTTACCAACAAAGAAAAGTCCAGGTCCTGATGTATTCACAGCTGAATTCTACAAGAAATTTCGAGAAGATTTCATGCCAGTACTCCTTAAACTCTTCAATGAAATTTGGAAAAAAGCGATCCTCCCTAAATCATTCCTGTAGGCAAGTATTACTCTGATACCAAAACCAGAGAAAGATGCAACCAAAAAAGAGAACTATAGGCCAATCTCACTAATGAACATTGATGCAAAGATTTTCAATAACATACTGGCAAATAGAATGCAGCAAATCATCAAGAAGATTATACATTATGACCAAGTGGGGTTCATTCCAGGGATGCAGGGATGGTTTAACATATGCAGATCAATAAATGTAATACACCACATCATCAGAGCCAAAAAAGAAAAACCACATGGTCATCTCAATAGATGCAGAAAAAGCTTTCAACAAAGTCCAACACATGTTCATGATAAAAACCCTTCAGAAACTCAGAATACATGGCGTCTATCTCAACCTTATGAAACTGAAAGCTTTCACTTTAAAATCAGGAACAAGACAAGGATGTCCACTAATACCACTCCTTTTCAACATAGTTCTGGAAACACTAGCCAGGGCAATCAGACAAGAGAGAGAAATAAAAGGAATAAAGATAGGAAAGGAAGAAGTTAAATTATCACTATTTGCAGATGACATGATACTCTATATAGAAGACCCAAAAAACTCCATTAAAAGACTACTAGAGGTAATAAACAGGTTCAGCAGTGTAGCTGTATACAAAGTCAATGCTCAAAAATCAATAGCATTCCAGTACACCAAAAAAAAACTCACTGAGAGAGAAATTATGGAAATATCGCCCTTTACAATAACATCTAAAAAAATGAAATACTTAGGAATCAACCTAACTAAAAATGTAAAAGAGCTATATGCTGAAAATTATACTACACTAAAAAAGGAGATTGAAGAGGATATTAGAAAATGGAAGGACATTCCTTGCTCTTGGTTAGGAAGAACCAACATTGTGAAAATGGCTATACTCCCAAAACTGTTATACAGATTTAATGCAATCCCAATCAAATTACCATTGACATATCTCTCAGATCTAGAAAAAAACACTCCTAAAATTCATTTGGAAACAGAAGAAACCTAGAATAGCAAAGGCAGTTCTAGGCAACAAAAGCAAGGCAGGAGGCATCTCAATTTCTGACTTGAAACAGTACTATAAAGCCACAGTGATCAAATCAGCTTGGTACTGGCAAAGAAATAGACCTAAGGATCAATGGAACAGATTAGAAGATGCAAGCACAACTACAAAGACACTCAGCCACCTGATATTTGACAAAGGGGCTAAATATGTCCACTGGAAGAAGGAAAGTCTCTTTAAAAATTGGCGTTGGAAAAATTGGCTCTCTACATGCCGAGGACTGAAACTAGATCCATGCATATCACCATGCACAAAACTAAAGTCTAAATGGATCAAAGATCTAAATATTAAAGCAGAAACACTAAATCTACTGGAAGATAAGGTAGGTAGAAGTCTTGGAGACATAAGGGTAGGCAGAGAATTCATGAACCAAATGCAAACTGCACGGGAAACACTTCAAAGAATCAATAAATGGGATCTCACATTATTGAAAAGTTTCTGCACTTCAAAGGAAATCACCAACAGAGTGAAAAGAAAACCCACAGAGTGGGAAAGAATTTTAACCAGCAACCCCTCAGACAAAGGACTTGTGTCCAGAACATATAAAGAATTGAAAAACATCAAGCCCCCCAAATTTAAAGACCCTTTCCAAAATGGGCATCTGAGATGAACACACAGTTCTCAGAGAAAGATATACAAATGGCAAATAAACACATGAAGAAATGTTCACCATCATTGGTCATTCAAGAAATGCAAATTAAAACAGCATTGAGATTCCACCTTACTCCGGAAAGAATAGCTGCCATCAAGAAATCAACTGCTAACAAATGTTGGTGAGGCTGCGGGGAAAAAGGAACACTGCTCCACTGTTGGTGGGAATGCAGACTGGTGCAACCACTATGGAAATCTATACAGAGAATTCTCAGAAGACCAGGATTGGAAGCTCCATTCAATCCAGCTATCCCCCTCCTGGGTATTTTCCCCAAAGAACTGAAAAGTTCATATCACAGTGATATATGTGCACCCATGTTCATAGCTACACAATGGGTGATAGCTAAATCCTGGAAACAACCAAGATGCCCATCAACTGCAGAGTGGATGAAAAAGATGTGGTATTTTTATACAATGGAATAGTACTCAGCTATTAAAAAGGATGATCTTGAGGCCTTCATAGGCACATGGAGACAACTTGAGACTATCCTCTTTAGTGAAATAAATAAGAATCATATTTATAAATATCATATTGTGTCTCTAGTGTAAAAAGTAAATAAGAACTACAAGTGTAATAAAACCAAAATGTGTAATTGCTATTGTAAAAAAGAGAGGAAAAGAAAGTACTCTAAGAGATATAACC
>PVLA01003902.1:160455-194685 GCA_004027455.1 Hydrochoerus hydrochaeris
TGAGCAAAACTGTTTGTAGTCTGACTGTTTGAATATTTACTATGTACCCTTTAACTTTGTAACTTGAACAACTACATCCAGGATGACAGTATGTAATTTATAAATTACTGATTTCTTAGTGGGGCTTTTTCTCATTCTCCTTTTTCTTTCTTTCTTTTAGAATTCTGTATTGTTGCTACCCTTTTTTCTGTTTTGTTTTGTTTTTTTCTTCTCTTTAAATAAAATTTTAAAAATATACAATTGCTATTGTAAAAAAGAGGAAATAGGAAGTGCTATAAAAGATTAGCTGCATGTATGTTTAGATGTGTGGGATTGATGACCATATTTCTAGGTTCTTGTTGGATTGTTGAACAGATCTGTTTGCACTCTCATTGCTTTAGTGTCCACTTTGTGTGTTTTAATTCTGTAACATGAATAACTATTTCTAAAAGAACAATATGTAATGTATCAACTAGTGATTTTTATTGTTTATCTTCTTTTCTTGAAATTCTGTAATATTTCTACCTTTTTCCTGTTTTTTCTCTTTAAATAAAAAAAATGTATAATTGCTACTGTAAAAAAGAGAAAATAGGAAGTGCTATAAAAGATATAACTGCATGTATATTTATGTGTGCAGGATTGTTACCCATATTTCTTACTTCTTGTTTGATTGTTGAACAGATCTGTTTGCAGACTCACTGCTTGAGTGTCCATTTTGTGTGCTTTAATTTTGTAACTTGAACAACTATTTCTAAAAGAGCAATATATAGTTTATCAGCTAGTGATTTCTTACTGCTTTTTTTTTGAAACTCTGTAATATTTCTCTCCTTTTTCTGTTTTATCCCTTTAAGTAAAAAATTAAAAAAAAAAAAGATAAAATGTGAGCACAGATTGCCTTGGGTTTTTATCTTAACAACCCCATATCCAGAGGGGAAAAGCAGGGGCTTTGCTTCTAGCTCCTGCTTCAAAAATGCAGGGAAAATTTTTTATTATCCAGTTTAAGTCAAATGTCCATCTCTGGAACATGCTCTGAGGTCAGAGAGGTAGAACTCTACAGTTAGCCAGTTTCCCCTCAGCACATGATAGAAAAAGGAAAGAGATTTTTCTGAAGGTAGGGCACAATGACCGGAATAATACTAGAAGATGAATTCTGAAAATATTGGTAAAAGTTAATTATTTCTTGCCATGATCTAGACAGTATAAACCTATCAATCATTCTGTAAGTAGTAGTTGATGAAGTGACCTGAGGCCCAATTTTGGGAAGCCTTGAAATTCAGAGTAAGCAATTTAAAAATGTATGGTATGTATAATATACAGCAATAATAATGTATTGATGTTGGAGAACTCATATAGATTTGAAGGAGAGGGTTATGTAATAAAAGTGATGCTTCCAATTGGTTAGGGTTCGGGCGGTCTGTTTTTGCCACCATTTCCCAGTGGACTGAATAATGAGCAAAACCCTGAGTATTTAAACTGTGATAGGATTTCAAAGTTTACTGAACAAACTTCTCTGTTTCTTTAACCTATGAAGAATCCTCCTTTCCTGGTCATTAAGCCTGAGTCATGAAAAGGAATAATGATAGTTGAACTGAGCAGTATTTGGTAAAACATCACCTGTTAATTCTAGGGCTCACCAACCAGCTCAGGCGAAAGACAAACATTTCCTTCTGGCTGCTAAATGCAGGCTTCAAAGTAAATGTGAAAGCAGTGAAAATGTTCTGTTATTTTCTCTCCTAACAAGGCTTGATGAAAGCAATCTCCACAGAGGCTGCCTAATTGGGTGGGGAGCTCATCTCAGAGCAGCACTGGCAACCTGCACTACAAGCCCGTTAGTATATTTTGTCTGAAGGCTCCCCTTCTCCAAGGGAGGGGGAGAGGTATCACCTGCAGTGCCCCCATTTCACACATTTCCTGGACCCTCTGCCATCAAGTGGTTATGTTGAGTGAATTCTGAACAATTGACTCCCTACTTTATTTCACAGCACAAATCCTTTGGTTTTCTAATTATCTTGTAGGGGGATATACTTACTGCTCCTGAAAATATGCAAGCTTTTGGCTTCCTGCTGCTAAGATGTCCTAAGAAACCAATATCAGTAATTGTAGCCCCTCTGGGCCATGAAAGGGAAGCTCATATGACAAACATTTCCTGTGCCCCCTATCCCCCACACACACGTATAGATACACACAGGTGCACGTGCATGCACACACACGTGCACCTCCTACAGTATTTGCAGGAAGGAGACAGAAAATTGTGGAGCTAATTGATTGTCTTCCGTGACCAAGTTGTGGATTCAGCCTCAGCCAGGCAGTTCATCCCCATCCTCTGCACAGCAACAAACCCTTCTGCTGCCTTCCTCAGTACTTGAGGTATCTCAGGTCCTCCAAACCTGACTGACTACCATAGCTGTTAGCTAGGACCAGCACTAGGAAAACTAATAATACTAGCATTGCCTAATGTGTAAATGATGGTTTTTGTGACAGATACTTTATAGGTATACTTAATTTTAGGTCCAAAACAACTCTATAATTCCCTTTCTTTAGATTAGACCCTGAGGTTTAGATGGCTTATATAACTTTACTAATTGTCAACATTGCTAATAGGAAGCAAAGCTGCTGTGTCTCATATGGAGTGGAAGAAAGCAGTATACATTCTGAGCCCCTTTACAACACTGCTACCCAGATAGGGGACTTGGTCTTCATGTAGTCACCACCGTTCTTTCAATTGATTGATCAATCTGTCTTACTGAAAGCTCCTATGATGTACATGCTACACCAAAATAGTATTGTCAATACATGGTGGATTAGAGGAACATAAAACTCAACACAAGCACAATTCCTGACTTGAAACTATATTACAAAGCCATAGTAATAAAATCAGCATGGTACTGGCAAAGAAATAGACCTGAGGATCAATGCAACAGATTAGAAGATACAAGCACAACTACAAAGACATCAGCCATCTTATATTTGACAAAGGGGCTAAACATGTTCACTGGAAAAAAGACAGCCTCTTTAATAAATGGTATTGGAAAAAATTGGCTTTCCACATGCTGAAGACTGAAAATAGACCCATACCTATCACCATGCACTATACTAAAGTCAAAATGGATCCAGGATCTAAATATTAAAACAGAAACATTAAATCTACTGGAGGACAAGTTAGGTAAAAAATCTTAGAGACATAGGGGTAGAGAGAGAATTCATGAACAAAATGCAAACCTCACAGGAAATACTTCAAAGGATCAACAACTGGAATCTCATCTTACTAAAAAGTTTTTGCACTTCAAAAGAATTCACCAACAGAGTGAAAAGAAAACCCACAGAATGGGAGAAAATTTTAGTCAGCAACCCCTCAGACAAAGAACTTATATCCAGAACATATAAAGAACTGAAAAACACCAAGCCCCCCAAATTCAAACACCCTCTCCAAAAATGGGCATCTGAGATGAGCACACAGTTCTCAGATATATATACAAATGGCAAATAAATACATGAAGAAATGTTCACCATCACTGGTCATTTAAGAAATGCAAATTAAAACAGCATTGAGATTTCATCTCACCCCAGAAAGAATGGCTGCCATCAAGAAAACAACTGATAACAAATGTTGGTGAGGCTGTGGGGAAAAAGGAACACTTCTCCACTGTTGGTGGGAGTGCACACTGGTGCAGCCACTATCAAATCATTATGGAGATTTCTCAAAAAACTAGGACTGGAAGTTCCATTCAATCCAGCTATTCCCCTGCTGGATATTTTCCCAGAAAAACTGAAAAGTTCCTATCACAGTGATATATGTGCACCCATGCTATTAGCAGCACAATTTGTGATAGTTAAATCTTGGAAACAACCAAAATGCCCATGAACCGCAGAGTGGATGAAAAAAATGTGGTATTTTTATGCAGTGGAATACTATTCAGCTATAAAAAGGATGATCTTAAGGCCTTTACAGGTAAGTGGAGGCAACTTGATAATATCCTCATTAGTGAAATAAACAAGATTCACAGTAGTAAGTATCACATTGTCTCTCTAGTGTAAAAAATACTAACTGACAGGATAATGGGATCCATCCAAAAAGTATCATAAATATTGTAAAAGTGAAAGGGAAGGAAAGTGCTCTAAAGGATATAATGGTATGTATAGTGTGTAAGACAGATGACCATATTACTAAATTTCTGTTGGATCATTGAACAGAACAGTTTGCACTGTCAATGTTTGAGTGTCTAGTCACTTTTCATGCTTTGATTTTGTAACTTTAACAACTATTGTTAGATGACCATGTGTAATGTATCAACTAGCGATTTTATGATGTTAATTTTTTAATTCTGTATTATTCTACTCCTCTCTTTTTTCTATTTTTTAAGTATTTTTTCTTTCTTTCTTTCCTTAAATAAAAAAAATGGGGAAAAAACACAAAACATGGATAACTAACACTGTAAAATCACATGCTTATCCATGGTTACAATTCTAAGATCATCACATGCTTATTTGTGTACTGTGTACTTGAGAAATTGTACCCTACAATATTCTTATGAAAGTGCTGCTCACATTTACTTATGCTGACCTCCTCCCTTTGCCAGAAACAAAGGCTAAGACTCTGACTGTCCTAGACCACCAATTGGTGAAAGTTAATTTTAGAAACAAGCTTACTTCAAGTATGAATTATATCTTATACTCACGGCCATCCCAAGCAGGATGCCCTTCATCTTGCAGCTCCATTCTACTGCTAAAATAGCTTCTCTTCTGCTTTCTCTGTATTCGCCACACTTTAAGTAGACTTCTGCTTTGCACTAGACCAATCTTGATCCCCGCTTTCTGCCAAGAGTCCCACTTTATTATTCTTCACTGGAGTCATGGCAAAGATCCAAAGAGAAGCAGAGGGTCATTCAGAGACCACCCCACCCATCAAACAACATATTCTCTTCTCAAGAAGAATATTCATTCCAGGGCAAAGGCAAGATGCATAACCCTGCAATTTTAATGAAAATATTTCAAAGAGCAAAATACTAGAATAAGCATGGGTTCTTATCCTGGTATCCGCATGGATGACCTCAGGGTTAACAACATCCTTAAATCATAGGCAAATTTGTCTTTACATATATACAGTTGTGGAGTTCACTTCATTCCAAATTCATGTTCAAACACCAAAAAGTTCATAAATGTTTTCCATAAGAAATAAGTGAAAACCAAATAATTGATTCCAAGGCCCCAAAATTACACTTATAAATTTCTTTTTCCATTTTAATAAATTTCATAATGGTTTCTTTCTTTAGCCCTATGATAGTTCGCATGGTTTTACTCTTAGCTTTATTGCTGATAAAACTTTCTTTGGAGGCATGGTTATGATATTTGACACAAATAAAGTGCAAAAACAGCACACTGACAGTGTTTTAATGCACTAACACAAACACCCCTTGTCTGGGTAAGAGCAGCACTTAGACTGAAGCATCACCTTTTCACGTCCTTTGTGCTCACCATGGGACAGGATGTTTGACTCACTCTCGGATGGCACAGGTTTTTTCAAGTTAGATTTTTGGTTCCACTACTGAGCAAAGTTACACGCACACCAAACAGATTTTTTACAAAGTTTGCTGTTCAAATGATAAAACGTTCAAACTCAGAGCTATTCCACAACTAGATAGAGCTGTAATTGCTAGATTTTTCTTTAAATGGAGGAGAAAACATAACATTAGTGCAGGACCACTGTGAGTTCTAAAATTTACCCAGAAATTAGCATCACAGAATTTGTAAGCCAGAAAAGATTTTAGAGTTATTCTTGTCTAACACACTCACATGTTACAGATGAAGGGGCTTGAAAGCCAGAGAGATACGTGCATGGTCACTTCAAGAAGCTTCTCAACATCACAACCAGGATAAATGAAGTATTGTGATTCCCAGGCCAGACTTCTTTAGACCACATCTGTCTCTAGCAAGCTATGGGAACATTTATGGACCTAAAATGCAAGCTTTTTCCTGCTAGTATTTACTCTGACAGGTATCAGTAACTACAAAACGGTACACCATTAACACAAGATGACAAATTCTGAAATAGCCTTGTTTGCACAACTGTCACTTTTTAAGAGGTGAATGACCTTTTTCTGGTTCTTTAAAAGCCTCTGGATCTCTGCCAGTCAACACCCCCACACTTCCTCCCACAATCACTTGCTATGAAAATGTCATTATTCCATTTTGAAAAGGCTGGAGTGGCTGCACTTCTTTTGTAATGATTGGTTTTTGGAATGATGAAAAAAATCATAAAAGCCAGGAGTGGAAAAGCTTCATGTATCAGTCAAGCCCCAACATGCACCAGAGGAATAAAAAGTAGAAAATGCAGTGTCAAACCCTGTGTGAAAAGATAGACTCTCCCTTCCCTGTGCAGGAAGATCTTCTGTGGTTCTGTTTTGATTCAGAACTAAGAGAAATATTTTGCCCCTTTTCAAGGATTTCTGTACCCTACCACTCTTTATCTGGGAAACTCCCAATCTGAGGGACTTAAAACACTTCCCAACAGCCAGCTCCAAATTCTTTCTCCCAAACCCTATTAGGCATCTTTGCTAGCAAGATACAAAATATGGCAGAAAGATTAAGCAAACAAGGAAGTAACTTGTGAGTTTAAATTTTAAAAATCCTAAATAAGTGACTACATTTTATCTCTGTGACAGTTTTACCCTAAGGATTAATAAACATTTATATGAGAATAAATAAGTAGAAGTATTTTGTTGATGTATGGGCCACCACCACTGGACCACTGGACCCCAGCATTTTCCCATGAGTCAGCACCATTTGTGGACTGTAGGGGAAGAAAGCAAAAGTTACCAAGAAGCAAGCCCTCCCTGCGAACCAGTGCCAGGCTTGGGCCACCACCACAGAGGGCAGACAGATCCCAGCCTTAGCCTGTAAGTCAGCACCATTCATGGACTGTGGGGGAAGAGAACAAGAATTCACCAAGAAGCAAGCCCTCTCTGAGAACCCATGCCATATGTGGGCCACTGCCACTGTGGGGACAGCCAGACCCCAGCCCCTTCCAGAGCACAGGCTGGGAAACAAGAAGAGCCAAACCCCAGCTCCACCTCCTGTAAGTGACCTGCAGATCTAGAGAAACACAGGCTGTGATAATAGCTATTGTGAAATGCAGTTTGATGCTTGAAGTGTTTGGTGTTTCAATGACTTTGCAGGTCTAAGGCCAGTGGTCTGGTCACCTATGCAGTGGATAATGGTAAGCAGTGTAGCATCTATTGGAGATCTTCTGAAGGTGGTGACCATCGCTGATTCCCTATTATCTTGTTTTGAAGTCCTGTATGATTTTCTTTGTTTTGTTGGGTTGTGTTTTATCTTGTTTTGTTTGATTTTGTTGTGTCAGATGGCATGGGCAGCTATTTCAAAGAGAGCAAGATATATTTTGGATTTACTATTGTCTTGTTTTGAATTATTTTATTGCATTCATTGTTTTGTTTTTATTGATTCTATTCTGATCTTTTTTGATTGATTTTTACTATGACTGAAGCTATCTACAGATATTTTGAAGACAAGAGGCATTATGGTAACTATCATTGATTTCCTATTGTTTTGAAGTCCTGTGTCACTTATATTGGTTTGTTTCAACTGGCTTTATGATGTTTTATTTTGCTTGGTTTTATTTTCTTTAAAATAAAATGTAAAAAAAATGTAAAATGTAAAAAAAAATAAAATAAGACCCAGAAAGAAGCTAGCTGTGGTGGCCCACAATTGTAATCCCAGATTTTGGGAGAAATTTGAGGCCAGTCTGAGTTACATAGAAAGGCCATCCTGAACTACATAGAAAGACCCTTTCTCAAACAACAACAACAATAATAATAATAATATTTTTTTAAATGGAGAGAATATCGAGAGAGACAGAGGGATGCTCCAGTTGTACCTTCTAACACCAGAAACTCAGTATTTATTATCACTGACCTATTTAACAGGGATAAAAACAAAGTAATCACTTTGCCAAAAATAAAGAAAGCTTGGTTGAATTTGTATGAAATCTTTCACTTAAATTTCAACGTAGCCTACATTCTAGGTAACAAGCCAATTACCTGGAAGGGGATATGTGGTACGAATGCAGGCTCAGAGGCAGGGTGCTACTAATATTTCCCTATATAGCAACATTTTATCCTCCTGGGCTGTGGTATCTCTCAGAAGAGCTATTTTCTCAGAGAGGATGTCATAAAGAACAGTAGCTAAAAGCATGATATCCAGCAGCCACTGCCACCCTATCTAAATCTGTATCCCAACTCCAAATCTCTACCAGGTATGTGACTTGTGCAAATTACTTAACCAAGACCTTCTTAATTTTGTATGTGTGAAATGGAAATAATAAGGGAGCCCTGTGAAATCTAAATAATGTAACAAGTACAGAACACATAGTAAGCACTCAGTAAACATTGACCTTTACTCTGGGTCCGAGTTTCCTTACCTTCTTCCTACCATAACATGCATCAGAAAACAGTCATTGTTTGCATAAAGAATTGGGAAAAGCTAGGCTGCTTGTAGACATACAGGGAGCCTTCCATCCTATCACACCTGCAATCCACACATTACTCCCAGCTGGAAAACCCTCCTCTCCAATCTTGGATTGTTACATCAATTTATAGACATTTATTTTAGAACTAATTCTTCAGTTTTCAACCAGCACTATTCTGTCTGTCCTTCATAAACAGTTACAAACCATTCTTTCTGACTAATACAAATAAGATTCTCCTTTAGAATACTTACTCACATTTCCATTTACATACATGTCTATTTCCAGACATGGAGTTGTCACCAGGTCTCATGGTTAGATACAAAAAAGTAAGGAACAATTCTGAATTTGAAGACTGCCATCACATAAATCACTTCTGACCATTGTCAAATATAGACTTCTCTCCAGCCCGAGGGAGAGGCTGAGCCCAGGAAGAAGGCTAATGACCAGGCAAACCCACAAAGCCTTCACTATACCAAGCCAAAGTGACATTTATCTTCTCTTTTTTAGCTCCTCAGTCACTCAGAATATGTGCCTGTCCTTCCAGCCGCAAGGTCATGTGATAAATTTGCAACTGGAAATCTCTTGATTCCAAATTCAGATTTTTTAAGAGAGCAACTAATTAAACCAGTTGGGCTCCATTAGCCTCTCTTACATAATCAGCAAAATCATGGCACCAGGAAAGCTCAGCACAGGAAACCAAAGAACATTTGTAGGACACAGTACAAACATCTGGGAGAAGAGGATGACATAGACAGAACAGAAAGCTAAGTTTATTACATTGATTCTCTGATCATTGGGCCCAAAATTCTCACTACAAGTCACTCCTCTACTTAGTACTCCAAAGACTCTCATTATAATACATAGATTTGGGCTAAGTGTATAGCTCAGCAATGCAGTGCCTGCCTGGCAAGTACATGATCGTGAGTTCAATTCCTGGTACCAAAAAGTAAAATAAAATAAAATAAATAGGTTTTCTTTCAGTATTACATCCTAAGATACTTTCAGTCACTAACATCTAAAAGCAAATGTGTGTTCCTAACATGGAGCAGACATGCTTTGACAGAGACAGGGGCATGGATAACTGTGAGGTAAAAGGTTTATGTGTAGAGAGCAGTTCCCTAGTACAAAAAGTATTACTGGAGAAGGAAAGTGCTTTCTATACATGTAGAAAAGCTGGTAGGTAGAAAACAAAACTAAGAAGAAGGGAGATGGCAATGAGAAAGATCAATGAGAAAGAAACAAATCTATAAACCTACCTAATGATTTTGTGCATAGCTCAAGCTGTTCAAAGGCCACCACCTAAAAAGCAGTTTTAAAACCAGCATTAACCAGTGACCCCAGTGCTTTCCCAGAAATTAGGATAAAATGAAAAATCAGAGTTCGGTAGAGGGTAAAATTTTTCTGCCCTGCGCGAAGGAGAATTTAGTTATAGAACTATAATTTCCAAATGAAAAACTAGAGCACACATTTAGACAAAGAATTTTTTTGCCATTTCAGAGTGAATGAGGCAGTCTGAAGGATGTACTTTGGATATTCAAATGTAGATAGCTACTAGATACTTCAGTGATGTATGCAAGAAAAAATAAATTGAACACATAGAAGATAGCATCAATTCAAGAGCTGGAAAGGGAATATTGAACCTGCTTTCAATTTTAAGGAACAGTATTATAAACAGCAACACAATAAGCCAGAGAAAGTTTTCCAAAGACTGACAAAGTTTAAGGTTCTGTGGAACAGTAATTCACCTCAAACTATTAATCAGCAAGCTGATATTAAGAAGTCAGAGTGCCTTTCAGCAGTACTTTTTCTTTTCACTATGATTAGACAATATTAATTTGACTTATAATTGGTTAAATGAATTGCTGTCAAGTTTGCCTCAGTTTCTAACATCTCTCAACCTAGTTTCAAATAAGAGACAATTTCCTCAACTCTGTTAAAAAACAACTAAATAAAATTTAAATACATTTCAACCACCATGTTGAAAAAGCTTCACTTCACCTTTTCTCAGAACTCATAATATTCACTGTATCCACTGAGATTTGAAGGCAAATAACAGAAAACAAACCTTTACCAACTTAACAGTTGAGTCAGGAATGTAATAATTGGTCACTGAGCTATCTCAAGGAAGCCAATGGCTTCAGTAGGCTTCAAAGTTGTACAGAATGATTCTTTTGCCATGTCTTGTGTAGCTGTCTTTCTGCAAATACATTTGCTCACTATAGGTGGAAGACAGCCATGCTACAACTTTTGTGTTTACATTCAAAAGATCTGCCCATATTAAATTAAAATATCTTTATCTTATTTCCAAATCTCTAGAAAGAATCTGATTAACACAACTTGAATCACTTCTGGCTCAGTGACATGTCCATACCTAATTTTGCCTAACTCTTTAACAATATTATCTCCTGCTCATATTTTGGGTTGTTACTTCTGATCTTTTTCCATCTGCCTGACCACTCTGTTTTATATATTCCAAAAATTTCCAAAAATATTCCCAAAAAAATCCTCAAAAATTTCTGCTCTCCTGAAACCATGTCTTCATTCTCCATTGCTGTTGTGGAAGTATTTTTATACCTTTTCAAAGAAACTAAGTTAGAAGGACATGGATATATATAACCTGCCTGACATCTTGACACAATCACCCTAATTTTTCTTTTTTTTTTTCTTGTTAATCTTTCCTTTAGTCTGCTGATATATCAGTGTAAAACTTCCATTTATGTCATTTCCCAGAACAAAAGTCTTTAAAGATTCTAATCTTTGTACAAATTCCTTCTCCTGTGCAAATTCTTTCTCCCTATATTTAACATTGAAAATGACTTTCTGCAACACTCTTCCCCTTTGCCTTCTTGAACCTAACTCCCTACTTTAAAGTGCCAATTTGCCACTCTTCATCCTAAGAGTCACCATATCCATGCTTTTCTTTTTCTATAATATTGTGTGTCTCTCTTACTGATTATGTTGATTCCAACTTCAACAACCATAATCCTACCAACTCTACAAGATTCAGAACAAAGCTGACTTGCTCTGGAAGCCATTTAACTCACTACCCATTCTGGTCACTATTTTATCTCTTCTCTGCCAAAACTTTGTAACTCTAAACAAGACTTTCCTTTGACATTTATCTCTTCACTTTTTGTTATTTCACTGTTTCTTGATACATTATCTATCACATTATATTAGAAGCAAATAAAACAGAGATTCTTACTCATTTTTACAAGCCCCATAACACTTACGCACTATCTTGTACATAGCATTTACTCAAAAAGAATTTTTAAAAGGTGAAAAAGGGAAATTAAGTCTTTATGTGGACTTTATTCCTTTCTTCCTTACATTCCTTCACTGTTTCTATCATATTGTTTTTTAAATAATTTTATTGTATATACTACCCTGTGGTTCACTGTTTGTTTTGCATATTTGGTATCCTTATGATAGCATTGATAAAGCCTAGATCCTGATGTTTTACTTTTAGAATAATTTCCTACCCAATGAAACACAATCTAGTAACCTGAAATAATTTGAATCCAAAAATCTTTGATTGCCTTTCTCATTAGGCACAAAGGAAATACAAACACGTAGCCCACAAAGCACCATATATGAAAATGCTTCTTCTTTTCATTCAATTTCCATAAACTTTGTAGCAACTCCAGAGCACTCTCTCTATAGTCATACCCTCCCCAAAGTCTCTCACTGCTCAGTTCAACTATAATGTTAACTGAAATAAATGAGACACACAAACTTAAATATCACTTGGTTTCTCTTATATGAAGAATTAAGACATGTTACATACATGTCCTAACTTTCAATGAGAAATATAATTATGTACTGAAAAAATGTACCAATAAAAACAAAAATTTTATAAAACAAGGTTTTATTTCCCTTTCCACCCCTAATAAGGGCTACAGGTGGGTTAAGTGGATCCCCTCCCTTTAGACTTTTTGTCTTGTATGAGCAGATTTTTTTTAATGTAAGCACATTCCATTCATCATGAGAGAAGCCTGTTTGATCAAACAGAAATGTCCTCCAGCAAGAAAGAAAACTATACTTCCGCAGGTGTCAGAAGAATAGATTGATAATTACAACTTTCTCCTAGCCAAAGTAACATAAAATTTTATAACAGCACAATTTGATATTTAAACTAAAACAATGATTTATAAGTATCCTTCCTTGATACTCTTTACCATTTAGGAATAACGCTAAAATACATAAATAAAATAATCAGAAAATATCCAAACACATAGAGGAGGACCAAATTTCACAGTTTGTGAGTGTTTTGAAGAAGCTAAGGGAGACTAAAAAGGCAATTAGAAAAGATATTGATAGTGAGTTTTTAATATTTAAAATTTGTAGATAGATTTTAGACTTTTAATATTTAGAAATATTTGATTTTTTTTATTTTAAAGAGAATAAAACCAAGCAAAACAGGATAAAGCCAATCAAAACAAAACAGTGTGATACAGGGTTTCAAAACAAGATAATAGGAAATCAACAATGGCTATCAAAATGTCTCTTGCTGTCTTCAAAATAGCTGCCTGTACCATCACACATAGGAAAATCAAACAAAACAGAACAAAATAGAGCCAATAAAAGCAAAACAATCAACACAGTATAGAACTTCAAAACAAGATAATAAATCCAAAGTAACTACCATAATATATCTCATTATCTTTGAAATAGATGCCCATTGCCATCAGATATAACAAAATCAAACAAGACAAAACAGAATAAAACCAAACTAAACAAAGCAATGAAAACAATACAGGATTTTAAAACAAGATAATAGGGAATAAACAGTGGCTATCATCTTCAGAAGGAGATCCCCATAGTTGCTATACTGCATATTGTTATCCTCTAAATAAATAGATGATCAGATTACCAGCCTTAGGCCTGCAAAGTCAATGAAATACTTAACATCACAAGCATTAAGATGTACTTTTTACTTTAATAGCTATCATCTTAGCCTGTGTTTCTCCAGATCAGCTCATGAAGAGGGCAGTGTCTCTTCCTGTC
Organism: Hydrochoerus hydrochaeris; assembly: GCA_004027455.1. Lineage (NCBI taxonomy): Eukaryota > Metazoa > Chordata > Mammalia > Rodentia > Hydrochaeridae > Hydrochoerus > Hydrochoerus hydrochaeris. Next base: position 173,924 of record PVLA01003902.1, read on the forward strand.
ACCCAGCCCATGTGCTAGGAGGGGCTGGTGTCTGATTGTCCCCTCCCCATGGCCCATGCATGGCACCAACTCACAGGAAGTGGTTGGCTTTCTGTTCTCCTCTCTGTGGCCTGTGACTGGTGCCAACTCACAGGAAGGGGCTGGTTTCTTGTTCTCCTTTCTATGGCCCATGCATGGTACTGACTCACAGGAAGTGCCTGGCTTCTTCTTCTCTTCCCTGTGGGCTTTGAAATTTTTAAAACTTCAAATAAGTTTTAATTTTTTTATTAAACCCAAAGCCTTCTCATTGAATTATATCTTAGGTCTCTTTATTTTCTATTTTGAGTCAGGGTCATAACAGTTCCCCAGGCTGAAACCAAATTTGGCAATCCTCCTGCCTGAACCTCCCTGAGTGCTGGGACCAGGAAGTATTTCAACTATATTCTACTGACTCACCTAGAAGTTCCTCAGAAGAAAGCCTGGTTATCTTGAATATCCAAGGATATTCTCTCATCTTGGCCAAAGGCTTCTACACTAGAAACACAGCTCACAGAGCTGAGGAACGTCAGGCGCTAATAGCTACCCTGCCACAAGCTCATGCCAGGGATATCTCTTCCACAGTGCACTCACACTGCAGGACACATTTATTCTGCCTTTTTCTGCCCTTGCACAGCTTATCTCCTTCAACCCCTCTAAACTGTTTAGTGTCCATACTGTTTGCTTTTATATTCTCCAAATCCTTTTTGCCCTTATACTTTTTAACTTTTAGCATGTTAACTATTTCCTGTTTAATTTTTAATCTCATCTACTTTAAGTTTTCAACTTTTTATTCTATCCCATGTATCTTAATCTCTCACCTCTTTTACTTTCATAGCTTTAACCTTTCATTTCATTGGCCTCCAGCCTTTTCTCGTTTATTTTAAATATCAACCACTTTATCATTTTATTATTTTTTAATATTTAATGCTTAACATTTATTTGAAGTTTGATTCTTTCTATTTTAATTTTCTATTTTTAATATTTTCATTTTAGTTTTTTCTCTTATTATACTGCCTACTTCATAAATTGACTTTCTTTGAAATATTTCCCCCTCTTTGTAGAATGAAAAAAAAATTTCCCTCTTCTTCCTCCTATCTTAAATTTGAATTTGAAGTTTTATTTTATAAGTACTAATAAGAACTAAAGCCAAAGGAGTGTCATACCATATAGGGAAGCTACTGGCTTTCTACATACTGTTTAACTGGACCTGGAGGCTTGGGTCTTTCTTTAGAGTTATAAGGTTATATCCATCATTGGACTCCATGGATTTATTTTTATGATTCTTTGAGGAATGATGAAATGTAATTCTAGGAACAATTTAACTCAAGATTTAAAGCTTGATAATAATGGCAATACAGATTCTTGATTTCATGTCACTATAATTTAGATCTAAAATATCCCCCAAAAGTCTGGCATATCCAAGGTAAGATTTCTGGAAAGCAATTCCATCACAAGAGTGATATACTTGGATTGCAAGATGGCTGAGTGGTGGCATGATAAGAAAACCTCTCTCTAAAAAAAAAAAAAAAAAACTTAGACACTGGAATTTGACAAAATGGAGAAAGCCAGAAAAAAGGAGAGGAATTCTCATGACCCAGGAAGAAACTGAGGAAAAAGAAAAAGAAAGAAAGAAGAAGAAGAAACGTGGATGGAGGGCTAGAGTTGGGCAAGCCCTGGTCACTGTGCCTTAGAGTCAGGTGACTCGTGATTGAGCTGAGATTGCAGCCCTGCTGAGAGTGGGGGTTGGTGATCTCCAGACCCTCGGCTAGGGGAGGTGCTGCGACAGGGAGTGGAAACTGCCCATCAAGCTGTGTGAACTTTGGTGAGTGATGGGAGCTAGATTCCCCAGATCGGGAGGACCAGCTAGACCTCATTTTGGAGTTGGGCAGGGCCAGCTTGAATCACAACCTGAGGCGGCATCTGTCAATGGCTCTTAGTCCAAAGCAGATTGGTAGGATCTGCTTGGGCAGTGCCAGGCCCCTCGTTGAAACCCAATAGCAGGGGATGAGGCTACTGTAAACCAGGGAACACACGAACTTGCTGAAGCATAAACTGGTTGACTGACATGGGGGAGGGGCTGGCTCTCAGAGTGCACCTCACAGATCCACAGCAGACTAGGGGGTGGCACTTCCCTAACCAGTGCACTACAGAAAAAACTGTAAGCAATACGAAAGGCCCAGAGACATCCACCACCCACCCATCTGAAGGGGGCTGGAAACATGACCAGACAGAAAAACAGCAAAAGGTCTCTAACTATGGAACCAGGGAAAGTGAGTCCAGCAGAGGTAAATGCAGAGGAGGTTGATAGCAGCAAACCTGTAATGTCAGAAACAGCCTCATCAGAAACGAAGAAATACCTCCATGCTCTCATCGACAAATTTAAATCTGAAATTCTAACTCAGGTGAAGCAAGATATAAGAAGATTAATAAAAGAAGCCCTGGATAATCCTCAAGTAGACACAAATGAAAGAATAGAGGAACCCAGAGAAAGGAGGAAGCCTTTGATAAAGAATATAAACAAAACCTAGAATATATCAAACAGATCCAAAGAGAATATCAGGAAATTAAAAATTCCATTGAAACCTGGAAAAACCTTTTAACAGAAACTAAAGACAAACTTTAAAACTTGAAGATAGATTTGCAACATATGATCATGAAAGGAAGGAGCTCTTAAAAATAACAAGGAACCAGGAAGCAATGATACAAAGGCTAGAAGACGACAGGAGGATTTATAACCCAAGAATAAAATACGTGAATGAAGATGCAGCAACAAATACAAATGAAATAAAAAGTCTATTCACAGAAATAATTAAGGAAAACTTCCCAAACATAGGTAACAGAAGTGAAGTTCAGATAAAGGAGGCATACAGAACTCCAACCAAAACAGATCTATACCCAGACATATAATACTCAGGATCCCAGAAATCCATCACAAGAACAGAATATTAAAAGCAGTCAGAGAAAAGAAACAGATTACCTATAAAGGAAAACTCATCAAAATCACAAAAGACTTCTCAATGCAAACCATCAAATCAAGAAGAGCTTGGAGTGAAATATTCTAAGCCCTGAAAGAAAATAACCTCCAACCCAGAATGATGTACCCTGCAAAACTGTCTCTCAAAGTTAATGGAGAGACAAGATATTTCCATGACAAAGAGGAACTGGGGGAGTTTGTGACCACCAATGCAACCCTGCAAAGTATACTGAAGGACATTCTAGAGAGAGAGAAGAAAACCACCAGAGTTCCAGGAACAATGGCAGAAAGGTCTCAAAGAAAGGGGCAGACAGTGGAATGAAGGAGAAAAGTAAACAAACAACAATGACAGAAAAATAACATAGCCCAGATAAGACAGAGAAGATTAGTTATATCTCTGTTTTATCGTGACTGATTTTATTTGAATCTGGTATGCTTGAGAGTGTCAAGTCTGACAATAGGGGCAGTTGTCCCTATTCTCTGAAGATGACAGGATTCAATAGGATACCCTTTCTGGGTATTCAAAGGATAACTGCCTTTGAAGTCCTATAACGTCTCCAATGTTTAGATTTTTTTAATAGTGTAATGCAATGCTGAGTTTAACTATACTATGTTCGATGATATAGACAATTTTATTGAAAACAAGAGACATCATGGTAACTACTGTAGATCACCTAGTATTGTGGTTTTATATGTCCTTTTTATTTTGTGTTTCTCTAGGAATTTGTATTGTTGACTTTTTTTGATTTGTTTCTCCCTCTAATGCAGAAAGGCTAGGTATATGTGTAGAGACTTATACATATGTAAAACTTCTAAGTAATTTATGAGAAGGGATTATAGTTATTGTAAAGAAAAAAAGAGAGGAAAAGAAAGTATTCTAAAGGATATAACTGCATGTATGTTTGAGTATGTGGCATTAATTACCATGTTGCTAAAGTTTTAGTTGGATGGATGAACAAAACTGACTGCAGTCTCACTGTTTGGATGTCCACTTTGTAGGCTTTACTTTTGTAACCTGAACAACTACTTCTAGGAGGAAAATATGTAATTATTAACTAGTGATTTCTTACTGGTTACTATTTTGTTTTGTTTTGTTTTGTTTTTGAGATTTTGTATTATTTCTACCCTCTTTCTGTTTCAAAATTTTTTTTCTTTAAATAAAATTTTTAAAAAAAGAGTATATACTCACTGGTGTATTAGTCCATTGATGAGTTCCTAGCTAAATTAGCTATTAATAAGTGGGACCCAATTTGCGAAAGCAAATCAATGGAGCATGCCTTTGAGCAGTATGCCTTGACTTCAAGTCCCTTCCTCTCTAGCTCTCTTGTTTTCTCTGTTCTTGGATGACATGAGGTGAGCAGCTTTTCTCTGTCATGCCTTCTCCACCCTGATGCTGTGACTCACCACAAGCCAGAAACACTGAGCCAAATGATTATGAACTAACACCTCTGAAAATGTAAGCTAAAATAAATCTTTCTGCCTTTAAGGTATTTTTTTTCAAGTATTTGGTAATAGTGACAAAAAGCTGATTAGTGCACATGTACTTCTTTTTTACCTGGATTTTCATTTGTACATAACACTGAAGAGCAATTTTCTCATCAATAGGTTCTATGCCATTGATGTACAACCCTGAATGGTAATAATTTTTAGTTAGCCTTATAAATTCACATCTCCAGCTTTATGTCAGTCTGGTTCTCTAAAGAAGTGGGGTCAACAGGAGGATAGATGGATGGATGGGTAGTTGGATAGATGGATGGATGCATGCATGCATGTATGGATGGACAGACAGAAATTTATACAAAGAATTGATAGTCACAGAGACTGAGAAGTCACATACTCTGCAGTCTGCAAGCTAGAGATGTAAGAGAGCCAGTGGTGTACTTCTAGTCTGAATCCAAAGGTTTAAGAATCCAGAAAACTCATGGTGAAAACTTTTCCAAATTCGGGAGAAGACTAATGCCCTAGCTTAAAACTTCTTTATCTCTAATTGGTGCTATTCAGGTCTCCTATGGATTGTATAAAATCCACCCACTTTGTGGAGTACAACCTTTTTTACTCAGTCTATACACTCAAATCTTAGTCTCATTTAGAAATACTTCCACAGACATAACAAAAATAATGAATTATTAAACAATATTTGATGTCCCAATCAAACTGACACATAAAATTAGCCATTACAGTTCTACCCCTTGTCAACTTGAAGCCCATCACACATTTTAAACCATACTTAATCCTCAAATAAAGGCAATAAAAAGACCATAATTAATGATATAACTACCCTGTGTACAACTGAAAATGCGTTTTCCCAAGAAGAAGAAGCAGAGTCTTTGAACAAGGTTATTCTTCTTGATATCCTATAATTTAAATTCTTTTACTATAATATAAAATTAATGATACCTAACTTCATGATAATGTAGCATTGTGTTTTATGTTACATAAGAGAATAAGAAAGAGAGAAAAACAAATAATATATACACATATATGACAAAATTACATACATATGTATGATATAACTATGTATGACAAAATCAGATAGCTGTCAATGGGAAATAGAAAATTATTATAACTTTGTAAGAAAGTTAACATATTCACAGGTGCTATAGCATAAATTTGAAAATAAAGCATTGGGGAGACAGCTTGCATTACTTCCTATTTTGTAACTATTTCCAACCATTTCCCCAGCATCTCTACCCATTTCATTTAGATCTCACTCTTGAACATACTTCTCATTTGGCTTCATTAAAAAGCTGCAGAAGTTCATTTCTATTGCTTCTTCTCTCATTAGCACCAGCCCACTTAGGTACATCTGCCTGTTTTATTTACATGCTGTTTTCTTTCTCTCTGATATTAATGAAAATGTTAACTAAACCCATCCCCTGAGGCTTACCACCAGACACCTTTACCCAAAAAGGGGTTTGCCATAATTTATCATGAATCTTTTATTTTTCTCCTCTCTAGTCAGTTTCCAGAATCACAATTGGCTTTTTAAACAAAGCAATTGGAACTAATTCACAGAGTATATTATAATCACATCTGCCACATCTACAAATGGCAACTGATATGCAGTGGTTGTAAATTGCCAAATCAGAAAAAATGAGAAGGAACAAAATGGAATAAAAGGAGCTTATTGGGAAAAATCAAGGACATTCTGAATCTTTCAAGTGGTGGAATAAAGTGTATAGTATTTAATTTTTAAAAATTCACATTTTGTTAGCTCCTACCTGCCCCTGTGAATAGTTGTGGCTTGAGAACTGCAGAGCAGTTGAATAACCAAAGTGTTGAGTCATGCACCTAACTCCCAAACCAAGCCTATTAAAGTTTCCTCCTCATGACACAACTGTAGATCTATTTTTGATACATTGAATATGTTATGCTCTTTGTTCCTTGTTTTGTTTTAAATTATTTAGAATTTTTTTAAAAACTTATTTTCCTTATTTGCATTTTTCCATAATTGTTAAAAGATGTTTGCTTAAATTAGAAATCATCAAATAACATCCAAGATTTGTGGATCTAAAGAGAGTTTGTACAACTCTAGAGACCTTCCTCTGCTTTGGCAGAAAGAGATATAGAACCCATATGGGATGGTATAAGAGGAAAGAGATCATTAAGAAGAAAATAGATTCAATTACATAGTCAAAGTTTATTAGTTCTCATCTGCCCCTAACGATGGGTGTGACCCTAGAATTAAAGACTAAGCTGAATAGTCAAGGTGGAAATAAATGCTCATTTTATTCCACCATCAGATATGGGAATTTTTATGGGTGCTCCATGTGGGTACATTGTCCAGCAATCACCTTTTCAGATTTATAGGAGCTACCCCTGTAGTTTACTCAGTTTCACCACTGGGAAGTAGGCTGATAACATATGTATCTTAAACCCATTACTTACTAGCTGTCTAAGCCTCATCCTCCTCATCTGTGAGAAGGAAAGAGTGCCTAGCTGGCAAGCTAATTCAAATAATTCAGTATGGTAGCCAGTATAAAGCATATCCCAAGGCAGGTGATAGGGAATGACAAAGGTGGGAGGTTGGATGCTTGCTCATATTAGGAATTATCAAGTTTTTTTTTAATTTAAGTCACTCATATATTTGATTACTTAACATTTCAGTGTCAAGGTACCTACCACAAGAAAGGTTGCAACTTAGGGAGAAAACTAAAAGAACTGATAAAAATGAATCGTGTATTTCATGACTGGTGCTATAGGCCTTACTGTCAGCCTAATGAGCATCTAAGGATGTCCTATAACTCAGCCATGGAGAAAGGAAGGGGGACAGGCTATTCCTCACATCATCAAAGCTAGGGTAAAGTAGAAACTTCATATGAAGCAAATATTTCTTTCCAAGATCATCATTTACTTGGTTTGGTGTCTTTCCAGAGGAAGGCAGTTGAGTTGAATTTCCTTCAGGACATTCTGTTGCAGAGAAAAGAGATCTCTGAAGCTTCATACAACAAGCTCTATTAGTCAATTTGAAGAGTTAGCAAAACTAGCTGCAAGGAACCAAATACATTCAGAGTTCAGGCTCTACTTTTCTGTATATTCTCCTAAATATTGCTACCTTTCTCACTGTAGCCCTTGCTCCAATGCCAGTGCAGCAATCACCTGGACGAGTCAGAAAACTAAAGAGAGCTTATAAATCTCTGTACTTCAGATGATGTTTAGTTAAGTATCTGAGTTCCATCTGTTCCATATTCAAGACTTCCCTTAACTTCACTTTAAGCATTTTGATGCTATTGTATTGCAAAAGTGACCTTCCAGAAATAGGAAAAAGTGCCTCTGAGTTAGTAATCACCTGTTCCATTGCCTCTAAAATGGCCACACAAGCTCTATAGATTAAGAGGATATGTCCTCCCCAACCCCATTAAAATTGCCAATAATCTCCTCAAAGCAGTACATCCCCAGAGAAAGTGATATTACAAAGATTTGACCCCTTCCTGACCATCTTAGACTGAGAAATTATGACTATTCAACGGGAGAGGTGAAAGAGACATTAATACTGGACTTTTTCCTTTTTTTTCATGGAATATACTGAAGGAAAAATAAATCTAGGGAGGGGATGAAGCTGCTGACAGCAAAGATTTCTGACATTTGAAGAAAGAATTCTCTTCACCAGATGGAACTACAAACTAGATCAAAAGCATAGTCTCAATATAGGTCTAACAACATAAAAGCCATTACAATAAATCATTTCTCCATGGAAGAATTGCTTATATATATGAAGCTGTCAGAGCTTCCCTTATACACATAAAGGATACTACATTACATACCAAAAAAGAGTGCAATAAAACTAACTCAAGAATGAGAAAGATAAATGAACACCTACAACAGAGGGCTGGCAGTTCCTAAACAGCAAAGGTCAGGAAAAAATTCCTGGAGAAGGACTTTGATGTATTTCCATTCCCTTCCTGACTGAGTGTATTCCCGTAACACCCATCAATAAATACCCATCGGTGTTTTATAACCAGCTCACTTTCACTGATTTCAGTTTCCATCCATTTTTCAGTAAAATACCAATGTGTCACAGGTCTATAGGATGAAATCTTGAAGTACTTTTTGTTTCAGTGCTGGCAGAGGTTTATCTATTTGTTTATTTTCAGCGTTTCATAGTTGCTATAAGCATCTTCTCCTTGATTGGTATATTCAGTCTCTGTTCTGTTTGGGATGGTCTCAGTTCATAAATCTCTAATTAAGAAACCACTGAAGAATGTGGCAACCCCAAGGTTGGGGTATTTTTTTTTTGACATGGGTCATATTTCTGTTCCTTTTCCAAATGATATTGAAATATTAATGGAAATTAGCATAAAGCACATCCTGTTTTATGTGGAAATGTTGCAGAACAATATCTACAACTGATGCATAAAATATAAGATTTCTATTTTCATACACAAAAGAAGACTTAAATATATCAAAAGTTTATTACTTGAAGTTCTTCAGCTCCTGAAAATTTCCCTATAGAACCCAGAACACAACAAACTTAATTAAGCATTCTGTGCTTTAAATAATTGAGATCATTAAATTTGTGTAGAATATTCCTAAAGTTCTTTTCTAAGTATGTAATTTTGAAAGATAAGACATCCAAAGGAGATGCTAACGACATCTTCATCTGTAGGTGCCATTCCTTCCTTTTGTATTGACCAAGCATGAGGCAATCACTGGTATGAGAGTTATGCAAATGCTCAAAACACAGATAGTGTACTTTGGCTCCATATATATTGTGGACACAAATGGTCTGTCACAGTATATTATAAGACACATATGCAGGAACCAGAGTTCTCACTCTAGTACATGTGAAAAATCTCAATAATGACTCAATACATAATTAAAACCAAATTTCATAACCACTTTAGTATTTGGTTAAATCTGAAAGATGACCAGTCATAGCCAATATCATTTTCCAGCCCTTTCCAGACAGACCTTCTTCAGCTACTGATTAACACAAGGTGTGATGGACTCACTAATAACACAAAGTGTGACCTGCCTCTAGCAACCAGGACTAGCATCTCATTCCAGGGAGGAAGGAACATCTAATGCTGCTATTGGCTTCTGTCAGCCAGTAGGTGGACAAGTCCCTTGACCTATGCTGAAATCCACAAGCTTCACAAAGCTCCCATAATTCAAGAGGGAGGGTTTCAAATATGAGATGTCATAGCTAAATTTAAGAGAAATACATATGAAAAATAGTCTAATAGTACTGCTGTAGTGTATGTCTTTTCAAAGATTAATAGTATTCTTGAGGACTGTACCCTAAGACAATCTAACAAGTGCAATTGCAGAGAGTGCACTTACATATCACTATGTGAAGCATGAATTTTTAAAGTCAAAAGTCACTTAAAGTTTTCCATTTTCTTGTGCACATATGTAAAAAATCTGTATTTGACAGTCTCTTGACTTTTTTTAGCAGATGGTAACTTTGTAGCCATGTTATCAGATGTTTCAAAAAGGAAATCAATCAACCTAATTCATTAATGGTTCCCTATTTTTTATCCAATCTACATAATTAAACAAAGCTCAAGACATTTTTTGTTTTAAATGTTAAATATCTGACATTCTTGCAAATATGACAAATTCAGTTAAAACATTTATGGAAAAATTTTATATTTTTGTACAGATTACATGAACACTAATTTTGATGGAGCACAACATAGCAAACACAATGCTTCTACCAAATTAAGAAAACTATGGAGTAGAGATGTTCTTGGAATTAGTCATGTTACACATATAATCAGAAAATCAGAATTAACTCCAAATAATGTATGATTTTATCCATCAAAAATAGAAAGCATGTTGCTTCTCCTTTATATACAGAAAGCAACTGAACTACAAAATTTTCTGTACTTTCTTTCTTTTTTTTTTTTTTCTTTTTTTTTTTTTTCTTTTTTTTTGTACAGGGGATCAAACTCATGACCTTGTGCTTGCCAGGCAGGCATGTAAGCCACTGAGCTAAATCCCCAGCCCCCTGAACTACAAAATTTTGTGATTAAAATACTAGTGCAATGAAAAAACTTTGGCATGGAAGCATACTTTTTTGCTGCTCACCCTAAATTCGACTTTAGAAAGCTTTGTACACTACTTTATAATTCAGCTTACATATACTACCATGGCACTGACCGTCTGGCAAATTGATTATATTTGGTCAAAATCATTTTTTTAGCCCCACATGATGGTGAACACCTGTAATCTTAGCACTCACAAAGCTGAGACAGGAGGATCACTGAGAGTTGGAGACCAGCCTGTTACACAGTGACTTCAAAGCGATTCTAAACTACACAGTGAGACCTTGTCACCAAAAACAAAAACAACAAAAAGCAGTTTTTAATCCTTCAACCAAAAAACAAAAAGTGCCTAATTTCAAGCTTTAAAGCATTTACAGGTTGTGATAATTAGAATCGGATCTTTGCAAAAACAGACATTAAAATTTTATGTCTTAAGAAGTAAAGAATGAAATTTGAAGAGCTCAAATGGAATCAATGATTTAATTTAGAAATTCTATAATTGTCTTTTGAAAAATACCATCTATCAGCTTTGCTAACATCTATTTGACAAAAAAGTTATTTTGATGAAGTGCATGATGAAGTTTTTACATAACTATACATTTGAATAGTTAAATCAAGCTAATTAATTTATCCATGACCTCACATAAATCACCATTTTTTTGTGTGCTGAGGATGTTAAAATCTGCTTCCTCAGAAATTTTTAAGTATTCAAAGCATTATTAATATAGTCATCATATTGCACAAAGAATTTTCAACAATTATTCCCTCTAACTGAAACTTTATATCCTTCAACTATCTCACTTTCCCACATTTTCCCCCTATTTTAATCTACAGTTTCTGGTACATACCAACCCATTCTCCACTTCTCTTAGTTCAGATATTTTGGGTTCTACATATGAGTGAGGGTGTCTGGCTTCACTTACCATAGTGTCTTCTAACATTCATCATGTTGTCAAATCATAAAACTTCCTTTTTGATTAGTTTTCCATTGTGTATTGTACCACATTTTCCTTATTCATTCATTCATTCATTGATGGATTCCATGTCTTGGCTATTGTGATTAATACTGTAGGAAATGATATACTGATTTGAATATTGAATATATACCCAGAAGTAAGATTTCTGAATCATACGGTAGCTCTATTTTTATTTTTGGAATAACTTCCATACTGTGTTTCATAATAGCTGTACTAAGTTACTATACTAGTACATTTCCTCTGAGAGGGTTCAGGGTCTGCCTTTGCTCCACACCTTCATCAACACATATTGTCTCTTGTCCTTCTGACAATAACTATTCTTACAAGTGTGAGGTGATATGTCACTGAGGTTATAGTTTGCAGCTTTCTGATCACTAGTAATACTGACCAGCTTTTCATATCTGTTGACCATTTTATTTCTTCTATTCTAACTGGCTGTAGTTTAAATGTTCAGTATTCCCCAGCATCCACGTGTTGAAGGTTCTGTCCCCAGAGTGCTGCTACTGAGAGGCAGTAGAATGTTTATGATATAAAGCCTGTTAAGAGGTCTTTGGGTCATTGGGAGTGAGTCCTTTAAGGGGACTGTAAGACTTTGGACCCCTCCGTGGTCTCTTTTTGCTTCCTAGCCATGAAGTAAGTGGTTTGCTTCACCACACATTTCTCACTGATCTGCTGCCTCTCTACAGGCCCAAAGCAATGGTTTAAGTTAGTCAGGGAATGAAACTGCTAAATCTGTGAACCAAAATAAATATTTTCTCTTTATACGTTAATTGTCTCAGACAATTCATTATTGTATATGAAGTTCGCTAACACAGAATTACTGATTTGTTTTTTTAAAACAACTTATGTTTTCTTCCTATTGTGTGAATATCTGTATATATTCAGACATAAACTCTGATCAAAATGCATGGTTTTAAAGTATTTCTCTCATTTTATATATTGTCTCTTTATTCTGCTAACTGTTTCTGTTGCTGAAGGGAAGAATTTTAATTTGGGTAATCTTTTCTGTCTGTTTTAGCTTTTGTTATCCATGAATTTGTGGTCATATAAAAAAATCATTGTCTAAACCAATGTCATTAGACATTTTATCTTATGTTTTCTACTTATAGTTTTATAGTTTTAAGGCTTGTCTTTAATGTATTTTGAGTAAATGTTTATATATTGTGAAATCAGAGTCTACTTTTATTCTTCTCCATGTGGAATATCAAGCTATTTGAACACTATTTCTTGAAAAGATTGTCCTTTCCACATTATAGGTTTATAGCACTGTGGGATGTTCAACTTTTAACACCCAGCTGAACTGAATCAATGTGGTAACCTGTGTAAATGACCCACCTGACAACTGTTGCCAATAACATAAAAGGAGAACTAGAGAAGTAGCGTCGTTGGTTCTCCTGTTGCTGTTGGTTCTCCTGGAGAAGCTTATCAAGCTTCTTTACTGATATGAACTTGGCTGTTGTCATTGTTAGAGGAGCTTGAGACCTTGTTGTTACTGAGGATGGCTGTGGTTCACTTTGGGGGAGCTCTGGTCCTTACTTTGAGCATCACTTCCAGGCTCTGGAGGGAAAGACGGTGTGCTGCTCAATCTTCTGGCTTCCTGATATGAACTCAGTTGTTCTCATCATCAGAGGAGCTCAGAACCTTGTTGTCACTGGGGATGGCTATGGCACTTTTTGGGGGGAGCTCTGGTTCCTATTTTGAACATTGCTTCCTGGCTCCAGTGCAGATTCCTCAGCCTACTGACACAGATCCTTCATCCCTCTGGCACAGACTTTCTAGCTTCCACCACTAGCCTTTGGGCCTTCCCAGCACAGATCCATAGACTGGCATGAGACATTATCTTAGGCTCTAGGCCTCTAGTCGGAGTCATGGAGGGCTCTAGGTCTTCAGCTGGACTAATGCAGGGCATTGCCATGGGATCCAGGCCCTCAGCTGGATTCTTGGGATCTTTAGTGTGTGGATAGATTTTCTGCACTTTTTTGTATTTGACTCTTTGGGTGACTATTATAAAATAATTCTATAAACCATGTGTACTGTATTAAATTGGTTTCCTTGAAAACCTTAAATACAACTAGCATCTTTGTTGAATATTAGCTGTCAACTTGTGGATTTATTGCTTTGTTCTGTATTCTGATTCATTACTCTATATGCCTGCTTTTATACTAGTAACACATTGATTTTCTTACTACATCCTTGTCACATGCTGTGAGATCAGATAGTGTGATGCCTCCAACTTTATTGCTTTTGCTCAAGATTACTGTCTTTGTCACTTTCCTGTTGCTAGTACAAAATACCCAACACCCATAACCAAAAGGAGAGGTTTCCTTTGGCTCATGGTTTTTAGTGAGTTTACTCCATGGTTGGCTGGCTCCAAAGTAGAAAGATTATAGTGGAATCACATGGGAAGAGGATAGTTGTTTACCCCATGGCAGTCAGTAAGGAGAAAGAGGAAGAAATGTGAATGAGAATACACCCTTCATATCACACCCCCAGTGACACACCTCCAACCAGGCTCTACCTCCTAACAGCACTTCAGCTATTGAACTCATCGTAGATGAATGCATTAAATGTAGTACTGCCATTGAATTCTACAGCCTTTTTTATTTCTTTGATTTTTCCTGTGACCTATGATCATTCAATAATATTTTATTTAATCTCCATGTGTTTGCATAGTTCCTGTGATTTCTTTTGCCATTGATTCCTAATTTAATTGCACTATGCTCTGATAAAAAGCATGAGATTTTTTATTTTATATTTATTTAAGCATGCTTTATGCTCTGTGATGTGTTCTATTTTTGGCCTACAGTATGGTTCTGTGTGCTGCTAAGAAAATTCTGTATTGTCATTGGGAAGCGCACTCTGTAAATATCTGTTGAATGCCTTTGTTCAAAGATGTCATTCAATTCTGATATTTCTTTTTTTAATTTTTTATCTGTTTGACCTGTCTACAGTGGGATATTGAAGTCCTTACTATGATGCTGTTAATGTTTATTTGATGTTTTATTTCCAATGCTTCTTTTTTTGTGAAATTAGGTGTGTCAGTATTCAGTGCTTGCATATTTTACAATTGCCATTTCTTCTTATTGAATTACTCTCTTTACTGGAATGGCATATCCTTCTTTTTCTCTTCTGATTAGTTTGAGCTGGAAGTACACTTTGTCTGAAAATAGAATAGCTATTCCCCCTTGCTTTCATGCTCCTGGTGAATGGAATATCGTCTCTCACTCTCTTACCATTAATTTAAGTATTTCTTTAAGGATGAGATGCATCTCTGGTATGCAACATACAGCTGGATTTTTTTTTTTTATTAAATCCACCAATCTGTGTCTTTTGACTTTAGATTTAAGGCTACTTACATAAGAGTTGTTACTAAGAGGTATTGACTGATTCTTGTCGTTGCATTGTTTTTCTGTTCTGATTTCTTTATTTTTCCCTTTTGCTTAACAAGTCACCTTGTTTGGTATATACATTCCTTTGGGCTCTTTGGTATTATTGGCCTCACTGTTTCTGTGTAGTTTTTTTTTTTTTCAAGTACTTTCACAGTGCTGGTTTAATGGTCATGAATTTCTTGAGGTGCTTTTTGTTGTGGAAATTTTTCTCCATTAATTTTGAAAGAGAGTTTTGTGAGGTATATTAATCTGGGTCGAAAGTGTTTGGTTGTTTGTTTGGTTGGTTTTAAGGTCTTAAAGAACTTTACTCCAAACTTGCTTACTCTTTTGGGTTTGTGTTGAAAAAAACCTACTGTTTTTCTGATAGATTTTCCTATGCAGGCTAATGACTTTTTCTCTAACAGCTTTTAATATTCTCTGCTTTTGCTGAATTTCTTTTTAATGTGGATATTTATTCCTATAAAGAGGGTTTTGCTAATTTCTTTTTAATATGGATATTTATTCTTATAAAGGGGGTCTTGATAAGGTCAATAAGTTTTAGTATACTGTGTCTCTACTTTTTTATCTCAAGATACTTTTGACTTCTAATCTATGTGATTATTTAGAATTGCATTAAATTCCACACATTTATAAATTTCAAACTTTTTCCTCATTTCTGTTTTCACACCATTGTGGTCAGAAAAAACATTTGATATGATTTTAAACTTAAATTTGTTAGGCTCTGTTTTGTGTTTTAACATATATATCCTGTGAGACATTCCATGTATGCTTCAGAAGAATTATTCTGCTGCTGAGCAGAATGTTCTGAATATATCTGTTAAATCCACAGACCTATACATATGAATATATCCTTAAATCCACTGTCTCTCTATTAATTTTCTTCCTACACGAACTATCTATTACTGAAAGTAGGATATTGAAGTCCCCTATTACTACTGTATGTCTATTTACCTCTTCATATATTTAGTGCTCAAAAATTGTATATGTATTTCATATATTTCGTGCTCAAAAATTGGAGATTATACATGTCTTTTCTCTTTATTCTCTATTTATCTTCTCCTCCCTTTTTTCTTCTTTTTCTCTTTCTCTCCTGCCAAGGAATTCACAGCTAAGGATCCTTCTTGTTACCAGGCCAGGCTTTCAGGTATGCTGTCAGTGACAGTGGCACTAGTATCCAATGCCCAGCATTGTGGAGCAGTCACAGAATTGGGGTTTGAAGCTTGGAAACATATGAAGGGGCCAGAGCTCTGGAATTCAGAACAGCACTGGCAGCAGTGGCATCAGTGCCTGGGGCACAGATCTTCCCACTGAGGTAATAGTAATGGCATACAAGATGCAGGTGCTAGCAGAGTAGTGGAGAACAAAGGCCAAGAGTATAGATATGTGCAAGACTACAGCGGCTCTGATGTCTCAAGTGTAGCATGCAAAGAAACTGTGGTTCTGGAGCCTGAAGTGTGCACTAGCCTGTGGTTGCAGTTGCCCATGTAGCCAGATCTCAAACATGGACAAAGGAAGAGCAACAGTAGCTCCAGTGCCCAAGAAATGAGCTAGTTGACTCTGATGACAGAGGTGTGGGCATTCACAAGGAAAAGGTGCATAGTGTGGGTATGTACAGAGTGGCAGAGGTTCCTAGAACAGGGGTAGGGTTAGCCTACAGCAATCGTGGCCTTGGTGCTTGAGGAATAGGTAGCCATGGAGCTGGGGACTTGAGTATAGATATATGTGGAGTGCCAATAGCTCCAGGACCAGAAGCCTGAATGTTGAGAGGGCAGCAGTACTATTGTGCCTCCTTCTTGGATAGCTGGGGCATAGCCATGTCTTCCTTTCTGAGAGGTCCCTGGAAAAATAGCTGTCAGTTACCTTAGCAGTGAAAGATGCTGGTGTCTGCTGCAGAAGAGGCTACACTGAGTCTCTAGACACTTCACAGATGCTACTCTCCCCAGAGGTAGATTCTACTGTGCAATTGTTCCCTCTCCATAACTTTTCTTCCACTGTAAACTGTAAGTTCTTAAATAGACCCTCAAGACTTCCCAGGACTATTGTCATTATGAATCTATTTGTCATGTTTGAAGGTTGAAAAAGATTTCTGCCATCTTGATGACATTATTCTAGAATATGCTATCTTGTGGGAAAAATGAGGAATTTTTATTCCTAATTTGACAAATTTTTATTCTTAGTATACTGGAAAAATTAGTAACGCATACAGCTTTGCCACCTTAAAATTTAGTAAAACAATCAAAAATTTATTGAAAAAAACATAAAGCTTTGTGTTTTTGATATGTTAGTTGAAAAAAATAAAGAAAATGCCCATAAAAATAAAACTACTCTGGCTAAACCCACATTTCAATACCAAAAAAATTAAAATGTCTACCGTTTATTGAATTTGCTCTTGTTTCATCAAGTACCTCAGCATCTGTAAAGAAATTATGTTATTTTATTAATGAAAGCAACAATATACAAAGAAAACCAATTGAAACTGTTAATAAATTCAAATTTATTAATCATAAAATGCAACCTTCAAGAAGATTGCAGATAATTTATGGAAAAAATAAGACCATATTGAAAAAAATTGCATTCTTCATAAAAACTACATTCCTCAGTAGAGACAAAGTATTAGAGACAGATACAACTAAGCAACTGATCAAAATATATTAATATGTAACAGAGATAATGAGGCCATATACATTATTTTTACATATTAAGATATTTAATGCAAAAAAATTTTATTTGGCTTTAGTGTCCACAGATACATTATTTAATTTTTAAATAGATTTTAATAGTTTTTCAATAGATCTGTTCCAGATCCTGATAGTTGTTCAACAGATTCCAGTTTAAATGATCACTCTAGCTACAAATCATACTAGAAAATGTTCACTCTAGCTACATATCATACTAGAAAAAAATGAATGTAATTTTCTATTCTGGGACATATTGGGAGAATGTTCAAAGAACTCAGTAAGTACTATTATTTCCTTCTTTTTTCTTTTAGGCCATGCTCATAGTTAAAGCAGTTATTTTCCTTTTCTGTTCTTAATGTTTTGAGTGTTCAATGTGGTTGAGCTGATGCGTAGACTGGAAAAAACTGGAGTAAGCTCAGAGTAAATTATACAGGTACTCCATGTAAACCATTCAGCAACATCACCAGGTAGAGTTACTGTGTCAGTCCTTATGTAAATGTTTACTTTTACTCTTTCATCCTTTAATTTTTCTTAGTAAAAGACAAAGGAACTATAATTGGCCACACTTTTTCCCTTTCCAAAATCCTGCCTTCACATCCTGTGTAAGTATGGTGAATGATGAAGTGGCCAGAGGCTCTGCATATGCTATTGAATAACTGCTTGATTCAATGACAAGTAAATGAGAGAAAATTGGCCATGGTAGCTCTCTGCTTTCATAGTGTCAAAAAAATTAGTGAAAGAATGAATCCCATTGACAAATCAGGAGTTCTGAATTTGAGTTCAAAAGTATGGGCATGCTGCTATTGTCTCCTAGAGAGAGATTGTGTCCCCTAGAGAGAGATTGAAATCCTAAATCCTAGCTCCTTAGAACATGATATTATTTGGGAAAATAGGGTTTTTGAGATTTTATTACTGTAGAGCCCATAATGCAATATGACTGGTATTCTTCAGAAAATGACACACTAAGGGAGAAATTCAGAAAATGACACACTAAGGGAGAATGTCATGGGAAGGCAGAGAAGAAAGGTAGTTACTGAGAAGCCAAAGATCATCAAGATTGCCAGCTGTTACCAAAAGCTAAGGTAAAGACATGGAACAGATTTTCTCTAAGATTCCTTAGAAGAAATCAACCCTGCTAACAGTTTGCTTGCAGACTTTTAGCCTCCAGAACTGTGCGACAAGTTTTATTGTTTTAAACCACCTACTTTGTGACACTTTTTGAAAGTCCCTACTGTCTAGTTCTCTCATCTCCCAATTCTCTCCTGTGTATGAGGACACTGGTAATATCCACTTTCAGTCATGTAGCAAAATCAAAATGAGTGAATATATGAGGAAAGTACTGTACTATAAAGCAATAAACCCACAACTGAGACACCTCTAAAGTGAAAGATAAGTCTCAAATAACACTTCTCTAAGAGCTGTCCAGGAATATCCACAGCCACCTGACCCAAGAAGATCCATCAGATTTTCTCTCCTGGGAATGCGGAGTTGATTTGACCTGAGGGGTGGCCACAGTGCCCCTGTGCACTGAAGGCAGAAAGATAGTCTATGAAAAGGAAGGAATAAAGCAGCAGGTACATGAGGCCTTGTAGCTCTGTAGGGCAAGACTAAGCAGACATCTGAGTGGTTCTGTTGGGCTTTTCCATTCTTCTTTCATATCCATCCCTCTGGACAATAAGTATCCTGTGTCTTCCCTGTTTCCTGTGCTCATTCTCTGTTGCTAGGAAGTCAATATGAAGGCAATTTTTTAAAAAATACATTGAAACTAAAGCGACAGTTCACTGTAAATCATATGAATGCTGAAATCCACCATAACTGAAATGCTAACAGAGCTATAATCACTGCATATCAAATACTGGATCTCATAAATCAGTCTGCTTCTAAAACAGAAACAAGGATATAATGTCAAAAACACTGAAAATCAAATTGTGGAAGTGAAGGTTTCTTGAAAATCCTCTGTATTTATTGAAGGTCATGTAAACCTTAGATAATGTTACTGGAGCAGCAGGAAGGGTAAACTGCCAGCATTACTAAAAGGAATATAACAACCACTCAGTCAATAAATAAAGAAGGAATTTCAGAATCAGATAGCCAGTCTCAAAAGCTGAGCATGTTTACAAGCCTATGGCCTCCTACAGAGAAAAATAGCCACAAGAGATGATTTTAGCCTAGGATTTCTTGCCATCTTCCATGGGACCCACTGTTACGACTACAGGTGGTAGGTCAAGAGCTCAGCATCTGAGTCAAGCCATCTACCAAAGGCCACAAGAAATATAAGGCTGGCCCTGCCACCGGGAACTTAGCGGAAGCCTGCATCAGGGGTAGGCTGCCCGGAACCACCACCGTGGGCCCACCCTGCCACCAGGAACTTAGCGGAAGCCTGCATCAGGGGTAAGCTGCCCAGAACCTCCACCATGGGCCCACCCTGCCACCAGGAACTTAGCGGAAGCCTGCATCAGGGGTAGGCTGCCCGGAACCACCACCGTGGGCCCGCCCTGCCACCAGGAACTCAGTAGAAGCCTGCATCAGGGGTAGGCTGCCCAGAACCACCACCGAGGGCCCGCCCTGCCACCGGGAACTTAGCAGAAGCCTGCGTCAGGGGTAAGTTGCCCGGAACCTCCACCGTGGGCCCACCCTGCCACCAGGAACTCAGCGGAAGCCTGCATCAGGCATAGGCTGCCCAGAACCTCCCCTGTGGGGCCGCCCTGCCACCGGGAACATCAGAAGATCTCAGCAGGATTCAGTTAGTGTGAGAAAATTTGGAATTTTGCTCCCAGGTGGTGAACTTTGGACTACACCGGATTGACTGTATCAATATGGGAGTATACCCCTAAAATAGAGGTGTACAGGGGATAAATAGGGCAAGTAGTAAAACCCCCTACAACTAACCATATGACTTTGTTATGTCTGAAAATAGTGTGTGTGATCCCCTCCTGCACATAGAAAACACCAGGCAGAGTGAAAATGACAAAACGAAAAAGCAAAATGCAGTCTCAAACATGGTTCACCAGAAGCAAGTATAGGAGACATTGAAATACAGGACCCCAAAAGTAACACACTGGGAATCTCTGAAAAGATAGCCAGTGAAATTAAAAAACAACTGCATCAGGCTATAGAGGAAATCAAATTAGAAGTAGTCTCCCATGTAAAGATAGAAATAACAACTTTAGTAAAGGAGTTGTTGAATGCAGCTAAAGAAGAACTAGAGAAAAAAGTACATGAGCATGGGAAACTGA
>PVLA01003903.1:0-194514 GCA_004027455.1 Hydrochoerus hydrochaeris
GAAAAAAGAAAAGGAAGAAAAGAAAAGAAAGAAAAGAACAACCTTGGTTTGTGAATAGGTTGGCTCACTGTATGGAAGCAAGCCAAAAACAGAAGGTAACTGCATCACAGCATCACCCAAGAAAAAGCTGAAAATACAATGGAGAGAAAGAAATTTTTCTAAAATAAGGAGTTTCCAGTGGTACAACTCCTTATTAACTTTAGGCTAAATGAGAAGTATCCCAATATTAGAATGCATATGGGTTTAACTCCTTAAAGTTCCCTCTACTTTGAGTCAAGTTGACACTCTTGTGTCCCTCAACTCAATCAATGATTAAATAAAACCATGGTTTAATCTCCCAGGCATTTGCACCAATATAGCATTCCTTTACTATGCGGGCATTACTTCCGTGCTCCCCACTGGACCAGCAGAGACTTTGTAAGATCTGTAACATGGACTGAAGACTCGCTCTCCCTAGGCTCGCTTCCTTACTTGTGATACTCCTCAAGGAATCTTTTGCGCTATCTCTAAGTCAAGCTCTGTTTCCCGAAGGGCCCAAATGAAACGAAGAACTAACTCTTTCAGGAATCTTATTTTTTGTATGAAGAAAGACTGTAAATAAATATATATTATAAAACTAAAAACATTATTTATCATGAAGTAATTCAGAGGAAAGGGATAGTAACAGAGGTGCTATTAATGGGCTGAATTTGTGGTGTCATAAAAGGGTGGCATATGAGCAGAGACTTGAATGAAATAATATTTGAGCTGTTCAAATAAGTACCTGAAGATATTAAAAGGGTACATTTTTTGTCTTCCACTCTATTTATCTCAGAGGCTTCTGCAAATCACTAAATTTAGCACCATTTATTTGGGGTTTTTTGCTAATTACCCAGTGTCCTATCTAACTAGAAACATCAGACACTTTGACGTGGATTCCTTCAAATTTCTTCTCTTAGTCTAGAATCTCTCTATTTGCTGTGCCTCTCTGGGGAAGAAGAGTTTGCTCTCATGGCCAACAGTAATCTTTCCATTTGTAACTGAAGACAAGCAATGTAGTGGTGTTCTCAACTGCCAAGAAAAAATTATGCATTTCTGCCTCCGGGGAACACTGCCATTTTCACAGAGTATGAATCAGAAACTGCTGATGCTTCATAAAATAAGACAGATGAATCTTAGTGCCATATTGCCAAAGGACATGTTCAGTAGAGTGTTCCTTAATTCATCATTTAGTGAGCACCTGCTCATATGCCTGGTGTTAGCCGTGGTAATAGAAAGACAGTGTGGACCCCAGATCTTCAGGAAACTGTCTCCTTTTATAAATCCTTAATAGGGCGTATACAGCACCAGTGACCCTACAGGAAAATGGATGCTTTTGACCCCAAACAATGTACCATATATGACCTCACACTCACAGTCCTCTTGCCAGTCCAAGTGAAATCTAGACTTAAAATTTCCAATATGTGTACTCCGGGACTTTGACCACCTGGAGTTTTTATTTTTAGTTTTTAGTTTTTAATAAAAATAGTAAAATGAGGGCTAGAAAGATGACCCTAAACATAAGAATATGGGTCTTCAAAGGCTCAGGTACATTTATCCAAGGAGAACACGCCATGCTTTCCTGTGTTGCTCTTCCAGCATTGTTGACCCTTCCTGATGCAGGGATGCTCTTCAGCCAGAAGAAGTAGGCACCATTGCTGCTCAAGCCCCATTGGAAGTAAGAGAGAGGAGATGCAGGAATAATCCCTGTGGCCAAAACAAAACACATGTGACCTCTTTGATCCCTCTGTTAAGAGATACACCTGTCTCTTTAACATCACCACTCACGCACAGCTTCCTAAAAACCTTAAGAACTTTTTATTCTAGACCTGATAATTTCCTCCTTTGTCAAGCACATCTCTTGCTTTTCACAACCTGCCAGAAAATAAAAAAAAAAAAACATAATAAATAATGGAGAAGTTATTAAATTAAATGTAAAATCCAGTATGTTCTACATCCAAGTGCATCAGAATTTAAATTCAGCAGCACTCTTGCTGTTGCCTGGATAAATACTAAAGGGCCATCTCCACACACAAACTGACCACTCAAAATTGGTATCTCTGGTTTCTTCTGTACTTGTACAACTTCATGCCTATTTCAGAAATTGTGATTTCCTGTCATTGCAGGTACAATAGAAACTTTAGGAGCCACAGTAATGGACTCTTAGGAAATCTCTATCCACCTCACAATTGGATGAATTATCCTCTTTCCCTCATCAAGCCTATTACTTGTTCAGAACCCAAGTCTAGCACTGCAAGTTTTAAAACAGATCTTTGAAGTATATCATAATATACAATTTGAAATGCATTCTTAGGCACAATGTCCGCTCTGATTCTTCAAAAATACTTCCAAAAGGTTGCAAAGCAAGCACAGCAAGAACTATTAATTCCATTCATGGTAGAGAAATGTGGCATACATTTTTGTGACTCTGCCAGGTTCCAAATTTTCACTTTTACTCTAACTGACTTGATCTTTAAATCCATGTTGTATCATCTTCAAAAACCTCTATTTGTATAATATGACTCCGTCTCTGATAAGAGTTGGTTGAATTAGGAAAATTGATCTAATTCAAATGGGATCACTTTGATTCCTTTATATTTAGACCTGAGGCAAAAAGCAAAACTTGAGGAATGGAAATACACAGAAGAAAGTACAAGAGGAAAGACAGGAAGTGATAAAGAAGCATGAAAAGAAGCTCTCCATGTAGACAAAATCGAAACATTAAAGTTTAGAGCTTTTGTCAGAAAAATAGCCATCTGGATGAGGGGAAAGAATTATATACACTGCAGAGAAAAAGAGGCAAAAAATTGGGGGAAGAGTGCTAAAACTTCCCAATTTCATGATATACTTTCTTGCTAGGTCTGACTACATTCTTGTTTTTGAACTTTATGGGATACTGTGATAACTCAAAATGATGTATTTTTTTCTTTTTATTGAGTTATGCTTAATTGGTTTCTATATTTGCAACCAACAGGAAAATAACACTTATGATTATTAAATTTGTCCAAAATCACAATGTCTGATAATAAATATCAAAAAATTCAAACCAAACTCTGGGTCCCTTGATTTCTATTATGAGGAATTATCACATCCTAAAAGCATCTGCTTAGATCAAGAAGTAATTAAGGATAGAAATATTTGGACATCATAATCAGAAAAGACAGCTCCCAACTTGGAAAAACCAAAATGTTTGTACTAGTTTCAATCATGGTTCCAGAAAGATATAACATGGAACATTTGACTATGGTTTTATCTTGAAAAAAATTTTTGTAGATATAATTAAGCATTTTAAATTGATATCATGCTACACGAGGGTGGACCTTAAATCCAATGACACATGTCCTTATAAGTGAGCATACGAAAAATAGACAAAAAGTCAGTATGACCATTAGAATAATGCCGCTATAATCCAACAAGGACTAAGATTGATAATGGTCACCAGAAGACAGAAGAGAGGCATGGACTTGATCAACCCTGTGACTATCTTGATTTCAGACTATCTCATTTCAGGCTATGAGATAATAACTTTCAGACATTCTAAGTCACCAATTTGTGGCAGTAATTTATTATAGTGACTGTGGATATTAACATAGTATTAGCAATATAAATTAATAGTCAAAATAAAGAATAACAATTTAATAATAGCTTTAGTTATTTAAGCCACATGAGAATGTTCAGAGTGGGAATCACTTGATTCTGGTTCAGTTGTTTAGCCTTTAAGGAACACTTACTAAATGTCAGGGAGAAGTACCCACTGGGGACACAGAGAAGAGGAGAAGGTATTTGGCTTCTAGGAGCTCACAATTAGCAAGCCTAAATTAGGGTTGAACTGCTGAGGCCCAGGCTACCCCAAAGTAATTATTATTCTTAAGTTTATTATTATTATTGTTTGTAAAGATTTATGGAGAAATTAATTGGTTTCTCTTTTTGTCTGCTACTTCCTCAGCAGGGGAAAAAACAAAACATCTTTTTAATCTTCCTTGTTAACACCAACAAATATACTATAAGCATCTCCACCACTATCGTCATCCTAAAAAAATAAGCAGTGCAAAATGTCAGACTTTGGAAGATCTTTGACTGAAGGAGAGAAGAAAGCAGTGTTTTTGCAAAAGCCTCAAGATTTTAAAGGCCACCAAATGGAAAGGTTGTAGACCATGCCTTCAAAGTGGGAAGTGAATGGTGTAGCTCCAGGCTCTTTACTCCCCTGGAAAAGAAACAGGAGGATTGAGCTGACCAAAGGAATTCTGAGTGATAGAGGTCTGTATGCTCTTCCTGCTAAGCATTCCATAAGTAAACAGAACTTGGAAAGAAAGCAGTGCATATAAATGCCCTTGGAGACCAAACTCTCTTAAAGGATAAATTTCATGTTATGCTAAAATTAAGATCCATGAAGGTATCCCTTATTGGTGGTTTGATAATTAGACCATGGGACCCGAGCATTTCCTCCTCGCTTTCTCTTGCACTGAAAAAGAACCTGTACCATTTACAGAGTAACTAGATTAACACACAGTTGTTTGGTTCATTTGCAATTTTAATGAAAAACTCAGAAAAATGGTTATTTTATAGATAAAATGAGCAATAGATATTTTATATGCTCCTGATGTGATGGCACGTCTCAGGGTGACTACATACCACTTGACTACTTAGTGACAGAATATACTAGGAGGAAAGTGCAATAAATAGCTCCAGGAAAACTTGTGAATATCTCAGGAAGTCTCTTGCTTCTCTTAAACAAACAAAGCCAGACTTTATGCATTCATATTCCCTACTCTCTCAGTACTTTGTGCTCTTATTATCACTGGATTATAAAACTTCCTTGATGCTAAGCAACATAAGTCCCCATGACTCAGCTGACGCAGAGACTGAGTAAGTTCAAGTTAATTCCCAGGATAGGCATGAAACATCTTCCTCACTGTCAAAAACTTAGCTGCCCATATTTTTCTGAGCTGTACAAGTCCAGGGCCCCAGGAGAACCCATCAGATGAATGAGAGCTGGCAGTGAACTTCTCATGGACTTTGATGACTGGGAACTTGGTGACAAAGTTAACTTGACTTAACGAAATAAAGAAATACAATACTGGTCATTTCTACAGACTTGTGAATTGGTTCAAACCTATTTTTGCATGTGAAAAAATCTACTCTTTGAAGAGCTCTTATGTTTATTACTCAGAATGTAACTTGAGTAGCATAAACAAAGTTGAACATCTACTAAAACCTCATCTTTAATTTTTTGTAATGACTTTCCCTTATACTCAGGTAAAACACTGTATGACCTGCACACAGCTTGTTTAAAAGTGATGTAGTATTAGTCTACATATCTTTCTCTTTTTAGTTTTAGATCTATTTTAGGAATACATACTTCCTCAGCCACAACTCAGAAACAAATACTTCATAGGCATCCAAGCTCATTATGATAGACTGAAATGTTCTCCTTACAGTTACTGCCACCCCAGATTCTCCCGGGCTCTCCGTAACCTACAGCCCAACTGAGAAACTTTTGACTCTGTGTGCTGGCAGTGGTAAGCACTTGCACTCTCAGCTCATCAGGTAGGTCACTCTGATCTTAAGCATGAATAAAAGTTGGTTTGCCTACCAGTGCCCTTCTTCTTGCTAAAAAAACAGGCCCATAGAATTAACATCATGACGGTCCCTATTCACCTACGTTTCTATTGCTATATCTTCTCATCATTCAAGCAAAACTTGTTTTATGGTTTAGGAATTCTGTGGTTTCCAATGAATCTGAGGTCTCAATCTTCCGGAACCAAATCCTACCCTAGCCTTTGGTCAGGATTATAAAATGCATTTATTTCACAAAACAGCTCTTGTCTTGAACACAGAAAATGAATGGCAGTAAGATATTGAGAAGTTTCTGCTGCCTAGACTTTTAAAAATATTTATTGGGCATTTATTGATCTGTTACTAAATAAATTTACTGTGCATGTTTGTTACAAGCAATAAATAAAATGGACAAGGTTTTTGCTATTACTGTATTTATTTATTTATTTATTTATTTATTTATTTATTTGGCTTTTTCAGACAGGATCTTGCTATGCAATTCAGGCTGACCTTGGGCTCACTTTGTAGCACAGGCCTGTCTCAAACTTGCAACAATCGTCCTGCCTCAGCCTCCTGAGTGCTGAGATTACAGGAGTGTGCCACCAAGCACAACTTATTACTATATTTAGTAGATAGGGCCATATAATAAATAATTAACAAGTAAATATATGGTATTTCAGCTGACAAAAATAAAAAGCAAAATAACAAAGGAAAGCACAGGAAGTAAAGAATGCTAAAGAGATGGGGTTCCTACTATATATATGGTAGCTCATGAAGGCATCACAAGTAAAAGACTTTGTACCAGAAATTTTAAAAAATGAAAAACCCAACATGCAATTTTAGAGACAAAAAGCATTCCAGAATAAATGAAGAAACATCTCAAAGAATCTATGACAAAACTAAACTCTACCAAGTTGGAGGAGCAATAAAGAAATTAGTGTGGAGAAACTAAGTCATCTGAAAGAAGGAATGGATATTCCAGGACAATTGTCCTCAAGTGTGGCTGCAGATTGGAGTCACTGTGGGAAGGAGAAATGGTGCACGTGTGTGTGTGTGTGTGTGTGTGTTCATTTTTTTAAACTAGTGCCTAGATCCATCCATTTGCTAATTTGATGCAACAGGTGTGCCCAGGACCAGGGCATCAAAATAACTTACAAAGCTCCACCAAGATATGCAACAAATCTCAACTAGAATATGGTGTATGGTAAGGCTGCCTATACATGGTAAAGTTGCCTAGTACTACCAGAGCCCACAAAGGCTCAATACCTTTAACATAGTGTGAGATCAATCAGTGTCTATTTGTTGTTCTCCAATCAGTTGTGCTGTCTATTTCTGAAGCAAAGTAGGTGGAAAGTGGCAGCTGGTTTGGACGTTTATCAAATGACAGCAAAGGAAAGAGATACAAGGGAGCTGAGACTTTGCAAGAGAGTGATTATAATGAAGGACCATGGAAGTTAAGCTGGAAAAGTTGTTTGCACAGGAAAGAAGTAGGAAGAAGTGTTGGAATCAAGGAACCCAAGCAGTATTTGGGGCAAATATTCTTTCTCTGAGATATTGAAGAAAAAGAGTTAGAAGGACAGATGTTGGTGGTCATAGAAACTGCAGAGGGGATACAATTAGTTATTGACAATGGAAAAATCGTATGTGACACAGAAGTAGATGGCTGAGGTAGAGAGAGAACAAGAATTGTTGATTTATCTATAAGACAAATGTGGGGTGGAGTTTTGGAAGGATAGTTTATATGTTTACCAAGATCACAAAGAATTATCTTGTCAGTATTACCATAGTAGTGGCAGTAATCTAGGAGTTAAAATATTCAAGGAATGGAAGGACATAACCAGGGATGACTACAAGTGACTACAGTAAGAAGAGGTTCAGGCAGTGATATCAGAAACTATGAAGCTGAAAGATCTTTAAGGATGATGGAGAAAAAATAGCCTGGAAGCAGCAATGAAGAGTGAAGAATTACCCTATCTCCAAGCCCATATATACAGAGGGAGAGCAGAGAAACTGTCAGGTATATAAGAAGGCTGCAGAAGAAAGAAAAGAAACAGGTCTCCACCTGTTTCTCTCACTCAAGAAAAGAAAATTAAACATATGCAGATATCATCAGTTTGGGCCAGAGGTTCCCTAGAGCAAGGACTTGATGATTGGGAGGAGGTGGGGAGCAGGTGAGACTGTGAATGAAGGTTTGAACTAGGAGGGATGACCTGGTATGTTTGGTGTGAATACGTATAACAGCTTTCCACGAGGGCCCAGTGTAAAGTAAGTGCTCTTGAAGGGTCAGCAGTTAGTAGTAATGTGTCGCCCTCTGTAGTCAATCATGTTGATGGATTCAGCTGACCTCCGGTTGAAAATATTTGAAGAAAACTGCACAAAGTTCCAAAATAAAAAACTAATTTACTGTGAAGTAAGCACTATACTGAGTCCATTCAAAGGAAATGATGGGTGGGCACAAATGGCAGTAGCCTCCTATTCTCGCAGTCCCCAGGCTCTTCAGGATTCCTTTTTTTGAGCATTGTTTGCCTTATTTTTCTTCCTAGTCTATATGATGGT
The DNA here is from genome assembly GCA_004027455.1 of Hydrochoerus hydrochaeris. Taxonomy (NCBI): domain Eukaryota; kingdom Metazoa; phylum Chordata; class Mammalia; order Rodentia; family Hydrochaeridae; genus Hydrochoerus; species Hydrochoerus hydrochaeris. Next base: position 8,131 of record PVLA01003903.1, read on the forward strand.
TGCAACTATACTAAAAAACTTCAAGGATTTTTCTCCCTCATTATTTATTAAACATTAAAGTATAAAAATTATTTATGTAGCATTTATATCATATTTGGTATTATAAGTAATTAAGAGATGATTTAAATACAAGCGAAGAGGTATATAGGTGATATGTAAACATTATGCTATTTTATGTAAAGGATTTGAGTATCTGAAACCTTTGGCATGATCAGAGACCTGAAACTAATTCTTTGTGCATAGGAACAGAAAATTATACCATGGCAAGAATAAAGGTCTAGGTAGAATTAGTTCCAATGGATTTTGGGGACAACTGTATTAATGAATCTGTAATTCCCAGGGAAAAGAAGAGGACCAATCTTTACAGATGTGGAGTTCTACTAAACAAGAGTAGTACAAGTTCTAGAAAAGTGAATGGAGAACTCAGGTCACAAAAATCTTATGAAGTTAAAATTTCTAAGAAAAAAGTCCACAAATCTCTGGAGAAAAATATGATATGAAGGAATTTCTAAAAGCTGAAAAATAGCATAGCAGCATTGAGTAGCATGTGGTGGTTCTATATTCACCACTCTTTGATAGTCTTTCCTTGGAAAGGGGAGATCTCATCCCCCTTCCTTTGATTACTGCTTGGCCTTAGTGACTTGCTTTTAATAAAATAGTGATGAAATGAATCTTGTAAACCCAGGTCATAAAAAGCATTTTGACTTTCTCCTTGCTCTGATTTTTTGTCACTAGCTCTAGGGAAATCAACTTCCATGGCATGAAGACACTAAGCAGTCCAACCGAGAGCCACGCGTGAGAGAAATTAAGGCCTTTTCTGAGTGATCAGCTCTGACTCACCAGTCATTCAAGCGAGCAGAAGCAGAGCTTCTAGACCTAGTGAAACTTTCAACCAAATCCAGGCCTACACCCTGACCTTATGAGAGACCCTGAGATAGAATCACTCCCAATAGCCCTGATCCATAGGAACTATGCGAGAGACTAGTCACTGCTCTTTAGACATGATGAGTTGTAGCATTGTTAGATGGTGAATATATCTAACAAGGCTTGATTTCAACTGGTTGTACATACTTTTTAATAGAAATTTTACTCATCTCCATAGCTCCCCCTTTGAGCTATGAACTTTCCTTCTTAAACTGGGTCCGCACCAATCTAGGGCAGAATGGAAATGCAGTAGGAGTAGACATCTTTGTCTTCACTCAATTACTGAACCTTGACTAAAAGACATCTTAACCTGAAGTAAATCATGTACCAAGCTCAAAAAGCAGAGGTTTATTTTTTTCTATCATCCCTTGGAGCACAGAAAAGAAACAGGTTTCTTAGTATAGTAATGAACAAAAGCTATACTAAGAGGCAGCGACCCTTGGCAGGATAAAAGGTCTGAATTGTCTATAGATGTTTGACCCTGAGGCCATATCATCCAGCTTTCCTTTTGTTGTTTTGTTTTATCTCTACTAAAATTTATCGAATTTTCCTTTCAAACAACAAAATCACTACCTACTTGCTTCAACAATAAAAATGAAACAACTGCTATGTGTACAGAAAAAGCCAATCTCCCCCTTTTTCTTGACTTCCAAGATAATCAATGTTAACAGTTCTTTTTAACCCTTTATGCATTGAGAAATTCAAAAAATACATAGTTGCATGTGCTTCTTTTATTTTTACTGAGACTGAGCCGTATGCATTATTCTGCGATATTCTTTTTTTCATTTAAAATATAATATAGCCATTACGTCAGATTCAGACAAATAGATTAAATTCATTGTTTTATGTAGCTGCATAGTATTCTACTGGTGGATGGACAATAATAAATTCAACTGTTCTTCTCTTGTTTGTGATTTCTAGCACTTATGCTTAGAGTGTAATATAGGGTCAATAATGTAGCTTAGTGTTGGAGCAATTGCCTGACAAGTAAAAAGCACTGACTTTGATCTCTAGCATTAAAAAAAATAAAAATAAAAGTAAAAATTTGTATGAATATAACACACATGAATACTACATATGATATATAGTGCAATATCCACACTTTTAAATGTATTTTAAAATACTGGGACATATATATTTGTAGACATCACTCATTAGTGACTTATGAATCAGAGGTAATTTTTAAAATTGTATAATAATGTCTTAGGTAAATTACAATATTTGTAATGTTTGTAGCCTTTAACAATTGAAACACCCATATATGAGAGTTTCCGTTTGTCCATATTCTTGTATTGACTAAAAATGTTCTATACTTTCACAGTCTGGGATGACATGTAGTTATCTATTATTCATGCTGGGCATTTTTTCATGTATTTTGGAACACTCCCCGATATTTTCATCTTTAAAAGATTTGCAGGAAATAATGAAAGAGACTGGGCATTGCATTTCATTTTGTTTAGTTTCGTTTTTCATCTCTTCGTTCATTTGTGATACTGGGAGTTGAACCCAAGATGCTAACGCTAAGCTACTTTCCCAGCCCTTTCAGACAGGTCTCAATAACTCATGAAGTTCCCCAGACTGGATGCAAACTGCTGATATTCCAGCCTTAACCTTTCAGAGTATGTATATTTTTAATTATGATGAAATATTATACTGTGACTTAGAGCAGTTTTAGACTAAAAGCAAAGTTGAAAAGAAGCAAATTTTTTTACACACTCTTCCTCACTTCTAACATATAACCTCTGTCATTATCAACATAGACACCACATGGTACACTTGTAACAATCCTTGAACCAATATTGAGCCAGTCCCATCATCACCAAGCAAAGTCTGTAGTTTGTGAAAGCATCCCTCTTGGTATTGTACATACTGTAAGTTTTGACAAATTTATAGCATGTATCCATCAATTTAGTATCACATAAAATTGTTTCACTTCCTTCAAAACTGATTTATGCTCCCCCTACTCATCTTTTCTTCCTTAAGGAAACAGAAAAAGAGAAAAGTTTGAACTGTTAATTCAATTTGTAGAGAGTAATCATTAAGTTCATTAATATTACAAATTCAGATATATGGAGAAAATACAAATGTTTTGTTTTATCTATACTAATCTTCCCTTCAGAAGCAATCTTTCTATTTATTGATTAGCACAAGTAAATTAATGTATTGTTAGTTTAGTTGTAGCCCCATACATTAAAGTGAACAGTTCAGTTAAGCAGTAGCCTCTTAATTTGGAGAGAAATTTTCATCTCTCAGTCAGCCCTCCCTACCCCATCACTCTTCCAACACAGAATCTGAGTGTTAGTGGGATGTGTGGAGATGGTGAATCGGGGTGAAGGAGAGACAAAAGAGTCTCCCTGTGTCTATGTGCACTCACTGCCTCCCAGTCCCTCTTGTCCACTTTACTGCTGTCCTCTTGTTAGCTGGCATTCTGTGCTGATTAATTATATGTGTCAACTTGGCTAGGCCATGGTACCCTGATGTTTGGTCAAACATTATTGTAGATGCTTCTATAAAGGTGTATCTTAGCTGCACTTAATGTTTAAATCAGTAGACTTGGAGAAAAGCATATTACCTTTTATAATATGGGTGGGCTCATCCAATCAATTTAAGGTCTTAATAAGAAAAGTGACCTCCTTGGAGTAAAAGGGAGTTCTGCCAGGGGACCAACTGTGGACTCACACTACAACTCTTCCTGTGTCTCTAGCCTGCTGGGCTACCTGACAGATTTTGAACTTTCCAGTCAGTCTCCCAATTATATAGGCCAATTCCTCAAAATAAATCACTCAATAGGCAGATGGGCAGAAATGGAACAACAGCTGGCTCTCTGGAATACCCATTTTCTGGTTTGCTTGGGCATAAAGAATATCTACACACACACACACACACACACACACCCACTACAGCCTGAGGTCTGTATTTGGTGAACAGATGATTGCCTCTTTTCACTTGTGTGATGCTCCCATGGAACATCAGTCATGTCTTTCTGAGCTCTTGGCTGGACTCCTACCTCTGTGTCTATCACATCTTCTTCCAGGCCTGTGGTTTGGCATTCCTCTCCTGATTTGGTGGTCTTAAGTGTGAGTGTGGAGTTGACTTTCCTTACCACAACTTCAGGGAGACCCTTGACTTGAAAATATTATGTTGTCTTCTTTTTATCTGACCTCTTTGCTCTGGTCTTTCACCCAGATTGAGTTGTCCATTTTTGGCCTGGAGATTCCTGCATAGCATCTGCAATTCTAAATCAAGTCTACAGCAGGAGCACCTTGTTTTTGACATCGCTGTTACCTCTCGGACATTCCCCCTTACTTACCCTGAGCTGAAGATCTACATGCATTTTGAATTTCAGGCCCTCTTCTATATCTCTAATATTCTTCCTCCCCTCAGAATGGAAAAAGGAGTGGAACATTTTCTTACTTTCCCTACCTGACCTTTTCTTTATGTCAGGATTCATTCTTCAAGCAATAGTTGCTGAGGGTAGAAATAACTTATTTGCATTGTGGGAAAATTTACTTTTTCCTAAGGATGACAGATAAGATATAAGGTTACATATGAGGGAAAATAGGGTTGCTTCTAACAGAACTTAGCAAATTCGTTTTTAACACGATAACCAGGCTTGCAAAGTTAATCAACTATTATATAATCCTACTGCATCAGAACCCAAATACTATGTGAGTCTTCCTCTTTGCATTCCTTGTATAACAGGAAGTTTCTTCCTCAGCACCACTTTAATCCAGGTAAAAGCCACATATTGACTAGGTCAGAAATACAACCCTAGCACAGCAAAAGATAGGAACTATGCTATCCTTGTTTTGTAGTGTTCTAAACAATTACACATAATAACTCATTTAATCCTCATAAAAACCCTATGAAATAAATACTAATACCATTCAAAGATGAAGGAAACTGAGGTACTTGGAAGATTTAAAGCTTCCCCCAAATCACGTAGTTATAGGTAGTTGAGCCAGAATACAAACCCTGAAGTCTGACCATAGCATTTTTCTATTAATCAGTACCTTAGGCTACTATGAAATTCATCATGAATTATGTTCCTGAAACTTTTGCACAATACAGCAATGCAGTTAGGATTCCAACTCAGGATTATCTGTGCTATCTAAAACTCCAGACCTGTCTCTGAGTGACCAATGTGGGTCCAGTCCACTAGAACAGTTTCACTTTGGTGAGCTATCAGGAAAAAAATCACCCCAAAAATGGATATCAAGGCCAAGTTCCAGGCAGAAGATCACAAAGCACCTTTAGCTTTCAAACAGTTTATGAAAGGCATGTAGATCTCTTCCATAAAATTCTCTAATAGATCAGGCTTCTGTGGCTCAACTACAAAGACCATGCTGATCAGCTTCCTTATTCCTGTTTTAGTTGACAGTCTAAGTTTTAGTTCAAGGTCAGGTGGCTCTAACATATCAGGAACATCAAGGTGGAACAAAAATTGCTCACTTCATGGTGGACAGGAAATGCTAAAAAGTGGAAGAACCACAGAGGAAAGTACCAGGACCATGCACATCCCCCAAGACCCATTAACCCATTTCTTCCAGTGCACCTCTTCATAGATCACTCAGCTATAAACTCATCAGTGTGAGGTTAGTGCCCTCATAATCCAGTCACTTCTACAGGAGTCTATTAGTTCAAACAGGTTGACAATCAAATTTAACCATCACAAATGGATACCTAAAACTGAACTGAATTGAAATGAACAAGAAATTTTTGGGGAATATGTGACCAAGTCAAAAAATATGGCCTCTGATGCTGCTCTGGCTCCTAAATCTGACATGGCAGCTGCCAGGAGCTCCAGTTTCCACCCCCCAGAGAGGTAGAGAAACTTACTGCTCACATACTTCACACTCTGTGAATTAATGTCTACCTCTGCTAGATAACAGACAACCCAGTAGGGAGCTTTTATCACCTTTTATCTGACAAGAAAGAGAAAGAACAGAAAAGAAAGAGGAAAAGAGAGAGAGAGGGTTGAGTGTATGGTGCTAAGAAACTAAGGTAGGCAACTTCCTATTCTGTGGTTTCCCAGTGCATAAGCAACTCAAACATAAATAAAAGAGATTCTTCAAACGAGTCTAGTATCATTACATGAGCTGAGTGAAAACTCCCACATTTTCAGGAACACTCTAGGAAAGAGTACAAGGTCAAGCATATAAGATGTAACAGACAATAGTAAATACTGCTTAACAATACATGTATCAAGGCTCTAATGCATTTACCATCATGATGATAATGAGCAATCTGGAAAATGTGGAGTATGCATTAATGCTTACTAGAATAAGGTACAGAAAAGTGCAACATCTCTGTCTTTGAGCTGGAGACCTGAAAGATTCAGTCAAGGCTCGGAACCCACAGCAATGTTCTGTGCAAGTCCGTATCAGGAGGCCAAAGGATCCAAGATGGGAGACTGGGGGATCCATAGCAGAAAAGCCCAAGGGCCAGTGCAGGAAGGGTCTGTGCCAAAAGGCTAAAGGATCTGTGCCGGAAGACAGGGACCCACACTGGAAGCCAGTGGACAACATCCAAGATGAAGACAAGGACTGAAGCTCCCCCAAAGAAAGAAAGTAGCCGAAACTCCTTTAGAGAAAAACCACCAAAACTCTCCTGAAGAAAAGCAGCCACAATGAAGCTCTTTCAAAGATGAGCTGAAGTCCTTCCCTTCCATTCTCCTTATAAACCATTCCAGCAACAAGCCTCTGTAAGTGGGTCTTCCACACACAGGATGATGTTGAGTCAGTTCAGCTGTACATTCCCCACTCACACTGACAATTAGTCACTTAACTGCCACAGAATATGACACTGTTGGAGGGTAAAAATACAGATGAGGTTCATAGAGAAAAGAAAGCACACAGAGCCAACCTCAGCATCTACAGCATACAGCAACCATGTGTCTTTATTGTTCCACCTGTATACATTTGTCACATTCTTGTGTACTGACTTAACCTTGTAGCATGAGCATGGCCATTTGCGCTGAGTTTTGCTTATATAGTGAACCCCATTGTTCACAGCAAGGTCATGTCCTCATGCTCCTCAGATGCCCCTGCCCTTGAAGCAAACAAATGGAGAAATGACCAATACACCATAACCCAAGTCCAGATAACCTACAGCACTTGCTTTGGCATCAGCAGTTTTCAGAATTAGGCTTAAAATTTGAGTATAAACAGATAAGAAAAAAAACAGCTGTCATATATTTGCTCCAATTTAAATTTTCACTTAAAAAACATGCTTCATCCCCAGAGTCCAAATACGTTCCAAAAACAGATGGAGGATTTTTGAGATATAAACATTTTAATAGTCCTCTCACATATATAGTAGATAATATAATTATATTCAGAACTTTGGAGGAGCATTTGAAAACATGCCTTAAGGCAACAAACTGTCTTGGACTGGTTGGATTATGTCACCTCTATGAAGATACATACACACGTGTTTTCCAATAAAGGATAAATAAGACTTTTCAAGGTTTTTGTCTCAGAAGTTTTTGTTGTTCATTATTCATTATAAGAATATTGTCAAAGCCTATATCAGAATACTGGGCTTCTCACCAGTTGATCTGTGAATACTCAGCTAGTCTTGGGCCTCTGAAGAGCAGGAGAATGTTCTGGAGCATTTATGAGCATTGGAAAGGATGAGTACCAATTCCTGAACTGATGGGCTTGGAACACATGGGAGCTAGAAGGAGACCTGTGAGCAGGCATTCTGAATGATGGCACAAAGTCCAGCTACATCTGCATCAGTTTTGATGATTCATAAGATGTTTATAATATACTCCAGCACTGAGTCAAAATACCTGAGTCAGTGTTCTGTCCGGATGACTAAGAAAGGAAAACAGGGGCATTTATTAGTTAGAATATTATCTGACAGAAAGACTTGAAATCTGAGTAACTCACAACACCTTTCAGGACCAAAGCAGGCATCAGGAATACATAAAAGGTTAACTCTTTCAGGAGTGCCTTGAATAACTTTCAGCAGTCATAACCTGGATGCTATGAGGCTGTGTTTGATGGCAGCTATGGTGGGGACCTCAGAGTTTGGGTCAAAGTGTCCCTCCTACAAATGAGGAGACAATAGCAGAAGGAAAATGTATATCTAAGTGATGTCTTTGGAAGGGGAATGTGAAGGGTTAGAGAAAAGGATAGAGCGTCCCTAGAGGTACTAGAAAAGGGAATGATAGGACTGTCTGAAGCAGAGGATCGTGTAATAGCTTCCTGTAGGAGGCCGTAATAGAAACACTGTTTTAACTTACAATACACAAGACCACTTGTATAGGGTTCTTTTACCCAGTGGGCAGCAGCTCTTCTTGACAAATCCTCTAGCACAGTTTCCCTCTCAGTTCATGGATGAAGCCTGGTCAATGCTTGGATCTGATTCAATGAATCTCACTGAAATCACTTCCAAACTGGCCCCAACCGTGGAACTAAAGAGACCCAGATAATCTTCCACTGAAACACACAGGCATGTGAAACAGTATAACAAAATCAGACTTCTGTTTGGAAGTGATGGTATGGTTTGATCTAAAATGCCTCCCAAATGCTTCATGTGTTCAGAGGTGGGACTTTCTTAAGGTGACTGGATTATGGGAATACTAAATTCGTTGGTGGATCAATCTATCGTTGAGTTCATAGCTAAATGTGCTGTAGGGAGGAGCAGCCTGAATGGAGGGGGTGGATCACGGGAGGCATGATCTGAAGGGGTCTGTTATTGTTCCCAGCCTCCTTCTCTCCCTGGTTCTCTTGGTCTCTGTTTGCTTCCAGCTACCATGAATTAAACATCTTTCCTCCGCCAGGCCCTTCTGCCATATTGCTTCTGCCTTGCAGTCAACCAAGTCATGGGTTGAAACCTCTGCAACTATGAGCCAAAATAAATCTCTCCTTCTTTAAGTTGCATATTTCAAGTATTTTGTTCCAGTTATTGAAAAGATGACTAATACAAAAAGACAAATGTCAGGTGAGCCTGTGTTCTTTAGAATGTCACCTTAGCTCTTAGAGCACTGAGATTCCTAAATAACACTGACTTAAAGAAGAATTTTAGCCTAATGCTGTGTTATTGTCTCTAGAATTTGGAGACCTGGGTCCTTCTATTTTCTTTTCTAAACATCCTTGTGAATATTTTATCATAGTATATATTATGGAAGCCCTATCTTCATCCACCCAACAAGGAGTAAAGAATCAAGAAAACAAAATATCTCTTCCCTGGAGGGCCACGACTTGGTAGTTTGGTGCCTCATTTCCGTTCATATTTACCCATCGGCCTGAATGTGGTCATATGACCACACTTATTTCAAGAAGCACTGCCATTATTTACAGCTTCCATAGTGGGTCATCAAAGGTTATGTATTTCAAATTGAACTTCACTTAAATGCCCTATTTTCTGTACTTCAGTATTTATATATTAGTACATTCAGCTGTGCAACTTACAAATAAATTAACACATAACTATTGAAGAGATACACTAAAAGCATTTAATGAAAATCTTGAATGTCAAAAAAAGTTCAAGAATTACACAGTACACCCCACCTGGCCTGCCTCTTAAGAATATAATGAGAATTTTGTTATAAAACTGCTAGCTTCTTTCAGTGGGAAAGATAGTTAAGGTCTGAGTCTTTTTCCTATGAGCGGAGGATAATGTAATAGAGGTACTAGAAAAGAGTGATAGGAACACTCTAGCATGCATCACGTGATAAAATCTATTTATCTTAGCTAACATTATATTTGAAGTTAAGATGGGATCAAAGACAATTCAGTTCCTGAGTTGAGATAAAGGGTAAAAAAAAAAAAGAGAGAGAGAGAGAGAGATCACCAAAAGGGCAAGGGTGGGCTGTCTCCTCTGGTGAACCGACTTAATGATTGTGAGTTTGCTACCAAATATTAGGAAACTCATTTTCCACTGGTGGACCTTTACCCATGCAGAGGTCTGGGCTGCACTATGAGCTCAACTATACCTCTGAGAGAAAGGGAACTCCCATAGCAGTCCTGCTGCCCAGTAGCCACTCTGAGGGAAAAAAAAAAACGGCCTACTCTTACACAGATCCTCTGGGTCACAGCTTATCTCATGTCCTAAATCTCCCAGCGTTCTTTCCAAACAGGAAGATATCAATGAGATATGTTAGAGCTTTCAGATTTTCCTTCTCTCAGGAACTTTGTAGATCTCATGCCGTCAGCCCTTTCCACTGAAACCACCAGTTTTCTCCTTGCTGAAAGTGTCCAGGTTTCTTGAACTCAAGAGACACATGGTCTTTATTTTTCTAAACCAGAGGGATGAGACTTTTCCAGTCATAAGAAGTAACAAAAACTTCAGTCCTGGTTTTAGTACCTGCATCTGCACCTGCTAGTTCCTGAGCTCTCTATGCAACAGAAAACCAAAGACAAGGCACCAGCGTGCCAGTCTGTCTAAAGAGGCTCATGCTGCTCTAACATCTTTTGCACAATAAAATGAGGTCAAGCAGGTCAGTTGCTTCTTGGTCTTCTCTACAGTCCTAACCTCCATCGTGCAAGCACTACATTTTGCAATTACAAGCATGGAAATCCTTTCCCTAAACTCAGAAAAATGTCAGAAGGAGGACAAATAAAGACAAAAATCAGATCACTATTCTTTTGTCTCTTTTCCTTCTTTGCATCCAGCCACCTATTCAATTATAATTTTATCTTCTATCTTAAAAATGTCATCAGTGACCACAACATGTTTCATATTTTGGATCTTTCTCATAAATCTTACAAATTCAGACCACTCAGCTCCTCTGTTCAGTACTTTTGGCCCTCATGGAAGGGACTTGTGGAGTCAGTTGTAGCCCAGCTGGTTCCTTTTGCCAAGTTAACTTTGAACAAGTCATACCTAATGATAATAGTAATTTTTTTCTTGGAAATAACAATGAAATCTAATATGAAAAAAAGACATTCCACTTAACTTTTGAGAACTGCCTGCATTACAGGATACATCAATGGTTTCTTGGAAAGAATAAGATCAGACCTGATGCCCTACTCCTATTTAATCTTTTTGATTCTGGGGTTTCACTGATAATCATTCATTCATATTTCTATTTCTTGTCCACACTCCTCCAAGGTCAGTTCAGCTTCCACCCTCAGAGAATATCTGCCTTCTTAGATAGTTATTCCTTCCTTGTTGGAGACTCTGAGGCCAAGCACTGGAAAAGCAAATCAACCACACACCCACGAAAAAGCCATTAAGAGCCACCTGCTATAACCCTAAGAGGCTCCCCAGAGCAAGGAGTGACATGTAACTTTTTCCAGTGATTAGTAACATTTTCCATTGCTAAATATTAATGAGTAAATATATCTTTAAAGAAAAAATATTTTATTACTGATTTATTAAATTAAAAACGCATTATACTACAAAAACAGCAAGCCATAGTCTCAGGACATTCCTTCAATATTTTAAACAAAGTATTATTTTAAAAATTTATTGCCAGGCATGGTGGGGCACAACTGTCATCCCAGCACTCAGGAGATGGAGACAGTAGGATCACTGTGAGTTCAAGACCACCCTGGGTTACAAAGCGAGTTCAAGACCAGCCTGAATTGCATAGCAAGACCCTGTCTCAAAAAAGACAAATTTTTTTTAAAAAAGACAAAATTACTTATCACCCTTCTAAATTTTCTTTTCCTCAGGCTCATAAAAACTTGACAGATAGAAGTGCTTATACAAACCCACTTGGCTGGAGGAGAGTGGCAGAAACAGCTTCCAGGAGCAGCTTATTTGTCTACCTACTGAAGGTAAGAAAGCAGGAAAAGCTGACATGATCATTCTTGGGTTAAAGTAGACATTTTTGCAGGTTTTTTGATCTACAGAATATAACCTTTCAACAGGATCATTGTGCAGTTCTTCAGATTCTCTATGATGTAAATATGTAAAGACATCATAATGGTTTTTAGCCTGTTACTTGGTACTTCCTACAATGACTTCTTTCAATATGTCTCACCTAAGCACTGCTTAGCACACGTTTATTTGCAGAATTGCACTGATAATTCAGTCCCTCAAAATCTATGATGTTTTCTGCTATACTCCAAGGTGACAGATATGAACCTCAGTCTATTAAAACAGTGGCACAATAAAAATCTCTTTTTCTATATTTTGGCCTTTTTTTCAAGATCCATCTCATGGAGCTTTGGAAAATAAGAACCCCAGTTTACCCAAGAATTATTTTGCTCTCTTCCTTTAGTTGTAACAGTTTCACAGACCCCTCAGGAATATCCTGAGCCTGTGTGGGAGCAGCCCCAGCAAACAGGGAACACATCCATATAGGTTATTAACCCAGACACCCCATTATCTTCATTAGGGTCTTCATCAGGGTCGCAGATGTGCCCCACCTGGAGCATCACAGTGGCGATTCTGACACACTTCTTCAGGGATATGATAAAACAGGCATCAAAAATATCAGAATGGATATAGAAAATGTGAACACCTCATTAGCAGACTCGATAGAATTTATTTGTATACATGTACTCATACTCAAAAAATTACGGAACACCTACTTTTTCAAGTGCACACAAACATTTTACAAAATTGGTCATGTTCAGAGACATAAAGCAAATCTTTAAAACTTAAAAATATATAGGATATGTTCTCAATTTGTAAAAGAATTAAGCTAGAAATGCTGATATGTGTTAAAATTAAAATTCATATTTCTTGACCACTGGGAAAAATAAATCTCACCAAAACTAGAAAATAATTATTCAAATAATTTAATAAAAATAGGACATACAAAATGTTTTCACATATCACAGTGTGATTTTAGGGAATTATAAAACCTTAAATGCATATGTTAGAAAAAAAGACTAAACTTCATCAATCATGCCTTCATAATTTTGATCCAAGTAAGGTTTATAAATCAATGAATGAGAAAAGTAATAGCCCTTTAAGCCTAAAGAAAATACTGTAATAATTCAAATACAAATATTGGACAAACAGAAAACAAACATAATAATAGAGACTGACAAAGCCAAGAGATTTTTCTTTAGAAAAATTAATGAAGTTGATAAGCCTTTACCTGTCAAATCAATAAATAAAGAGGCCACAGAAAAGCATAAGTCATGACCTTATATACATATGAGAAATTATAATGATCCAGTAAACAATTTATACTAAAACAAGATTGTGTTAGATGACACAAACCTATAAAAATAGAATTCTTGAAATCTAGCACGGAAAACAAGAAATCTAAATTACCTTACATTAAGGAAATGAAATGCATATATATATATATCCCCTCCCTACCACCACCAGAGCTATACTTTAGCTTCCTGTGCTTTTAGTTACCTATAGTCAACTAGAGGCAGCTCCTGTAGACCAAAGGAACTAAGAGTGAAGAATCTACTAAATGGGAAAAAATTTTTCCAGCTACTCCTCAGAAAGAGACTAATATCTGGAATACATAGAGAATGCAAAAAAAAAAAATTAGACACCCCCCCATAAAAGATCGAAAAATTTTTAAAATGAGCAACTATTAGAGCTAAAAACAACACTGAGTAGCTATGAAAGAAATGGGCACGTGAAATAAATAGGTACTTCTCAGAAGAAAAAGTAAAAATGACAATAAATACATGAAAAAAAATCTGACCATTAAACAAATGCAAATTAAAAGAACATGAGTTTCCATTTTACCTGAGAAAGAATGACTATCATCAAAAAAATCAAATAATAATAAATGCTGGCAAGGGTATGAGGAAAAAGAAACCCTTCTACATTGTCAGTGGGAATGTAAACTAGTACAATCACTTGAGAAAGCAGTATGGAAATCGCTCAAAAAACTAACACCAGAAATTTCACTTAACCCAGCTATTCCCCTTCTAGGTACAACCTGATAGAATTGAAGACATCACATTACAGTGATATATGCATACCCATTCATATAGCCACACTATTCATGATAGCCAAGTTTTGGAAGCAGCCTCTATATCAATTATCAGATGACTGAATAAAGAAAACTTGCTATTCATTATACACAATCAAGAATAACTGAATACAGAAGAATAAACTTATCATCTGTGAGCAAAAAGGATGCATCTTGAGACCATAATGTTAAGTGAAATAAATCAAACACACACGCTTAAATATTTTATGGTTTCCCCTATATGACAAACCCAAAAGATAATTAAAGAACAAAATAAAATATAGATAATAGGAAATAAGGAAATAGATCTTTTTCAAACAGAAAAGGAATCAAAAATGAAGGGGTATGGAAAAGGAACTGAGATGTGTTATCTAAATAACAGGAATATAGCCATTTATGTTCTACACACATATACTAGTGAACAATAAAAATTGGAAAAAAAATCCAGAAATATATAACTCACATGTTTTAAATTTTGTGATTCTAAATAAAATCTCTCATCATGTCACCCTGTCCCACTGAGGACGTGAGCGTTGTCCAATACAGCCACATTATATATGCAATCCACCTAGTCACTTAGTAGCCAACTCAGTTATCAGATCAGCTGTGGTGGTATTACAGTGTTTGTGCTTACATAACCTTCCTTTTACTTGATAGTGGCCCAAAACTGTTAGGGGTAGTGATGCTGGCAATCCAGATCTGCCAAACAGAAACCCAAAGACTTCCTTACTTTAAAGGAGACATATATTAAGATATGGTGAAACCATATTTGCATAACTATTATTACAGTATATTGTTATAATTATTTTATTATTAGTTGTTGTTGCTAATTCCTACTGCACCTAAATTATTATTATTATTTTGTGTGTGCCAGGGATCAAACTCATGACCTCACGCTTACCAGGCAAGCTCTTGAGCCACTAAGCTAAATCCCCTGCCTTTTGCACCTAAATTATAAATTAAACCTTATGATGAGCATGTATATATAGGGAAAAATGTAAGCCTTGACACTATCTGTGATCTTGGAATGTATCACCTGTGGGTAAGCGGGAGGTCTAATGGATGTTAAAACTTCTTCTACAAAGACAATGTCTGGCCCTGATGATCGCTAAAAATAAAATCTTACAAGTACTTCTTCAGAGAACAAAGATGAGGGAATTTTTTCTATTTGTTTGGTAAGAGCATAATCTAATAGCAAATCTGACAAGGCCAGCAGCAATATTTCAACCTGGTTATGCATCACAATTATGTTAGATTTTTTTCCGAGAGTAAAAATTGGGGTTAACACTTTAAAATCAATCAATTTAATTTACCACAATTACAGAAATAAAACGAAAACCATGCCATTGTCTCAAGAGATGCAGAAAAAGCCTTTCAAGAAATTCCGCATCCATTCAGAAACTCTTAGCAAACTAACCTCAGAAAAGAACACCACAAATGCATTGTAGATTAGCAGTCCTCCAACCTTTTTGGCATCAGGGATCAGTTCCATTAGAGACAATTTTCCATGAAGAGAAGTGAGGGTAGTTTGTGGATGATTCAAGCACATTATATTTATGGTGCACTTTATTTCTATTAATACACTGTACAATTTATTTCTGTTAATGTTACTTTAGGTCGTCATTAGGAGCACAACTCTTAGATCCCACAATGCACAGTTCACAGTAGGGTTCATGTTCCTATGAGAATCTAATGCAGACTCTGAGCTGATAGGAGGCAGAGGTCACGTGGAAATGGAACAACGGGGAGCAGCTGTAAACACAGATGAAGCTTCGCTTCCTCGTCCATTGCTCACAACAGGTACAGACTGATAGCAAGTTGAGGACTCCTGTTGTTGAACATAGATTTATTTTGTGACATCATTCTGGAGGTTCAAAATATACATTTAATCTTATTCTTTAATATTCTACTGCTTAGGTAATAAAAAGCGATTAATAAAGAAGTACCAGAAATAAAAGGAAGAGTTTCTAATAATGATGTCACTCAAATGCCGGTTGCATTTGCTTCCCAGTCCCTGGATGGGGTTTAATGATATAAGATACTTCACACCAGAGTTCAAAGATGGTCAGATGTAGTGGTGCACACCCGTGAACCCAGGAATTGGCAGAAGGATCGCTGTCAGTTT
Organism: Hydrochoerus hydrochaeris; assembly: GCA_004027455.1. Taxonomy (NCBI): domain Eukaryota; kingdom Metazoa; phylum Chordata; class Mammalia; order Rodentia; family Hydrochaeridae; genus Hydrochoerus; species Hydrochoerus hydrochaeris. The sequence continues at coordinate 24,033 of PVLA01003903.1, forward strand.
AAGGCCAGCCTGGGCTGCATGATGAATTCAACTCAGCCTGAGCTACATAGCCACCCTGTCTCAAAAAACAAAAACGATAGTAAAAGAAGAAAAAGTGAAAGCTGAGATTTCAACCCAGATAGTCTTTTAGAGGGTAGAGCATGTACTTAAGATACAGAATCTCCAATAGTCAAATACTTCCACAGATTTAATTCTACGAAAAACTGGTTCTTAAAGAACTTATTTCCACGTTTCTCACCCTCATCCCAGGTAGTCTGAGATGTGCCCTCACAAACTGTCACTGCTGGATAACTTTTCTTAACAGGACTTCTCACTGACCAGAGCCCAGCAAAGGCCCAGAGACATTCCTAACCACAGCACAGAAGACCACTGGGATAGAAAGATTTGCATGACAACATTATAACCCCATTACACTAGCTTTGTTGACCAGTTCCAGGCCCAGTGGGAGCTAATTCTTTGCCCTTGTGCTTGGTAACCAGAGAAAAAGGAGTCTGCAAATAAGAGTGAAGTCAGTGAAGTTTTAACAAGTTGCAAATTTCCGCAGTTTGCTCCAGCTATAGAACCTAGCTCACTCAGTAAGTAGTATATTATCTAGAGAAACCCTTTCTTATGTAAGTATAAGATAGAGAAAAGCAGAAAAATATTTACCCAACAAAATGTCAGGAGAAAAAGAGGCAAGTTGTACTTTTTTATTAGCAATTTTTTTCTTCTTTTGCCACATATTCTTCAGCCCCGCCATATAACCCCTCCTGTCTGATGAGACCCCAACGCCAACAACTATGTGATCATACACATCCTAGTCAGGTACTAAATGTCCCTTTACTTAGTGAGAGCTTCTGTCACAGAGCTCACAACTTCTAGGGTCTACATACACAAGGTAGGAGGTGGAGGGGCTTCCAGAGTGTCAATAATTTATGAATGATTGTTCGCCCTGCACACAGGTGCCGTGAGTCTGAGATTCTCAATGGTAGGAAGGGAATGACCTTTGGTTGAGGAATCAATGTTAGTTAACTGTTAAAAATAACCATTATTGCCCAAATCTCAACCTTTGTGGCCCATATTCCAGTAATGAGAAAAATCCAAATCCATTTGAAAACATTTATATCAGCCAACAGCCAACAACAGCTCAGTGCACCAGGAGCCAGAGGCTAGTGGTCCTATTTGATTGTCAAAGGATGACTTTACATGACCTTCTCACTGTCACTGCCAGATTATCCTTAGCCATAAGAAGGTATTGCTCAAGTTTGGCCTTGTGGTCTGTGGAACACATCTCAGGGCAGGCATGTTTGTTCCCCTCATTCTGCTTCGAACAGTCTTTCCTCACACAGGGTCTCCATATCTCCCTTTGTTTCTTCCCGCCTACTGATTTTTGAGAACTCACTATGTACCAAAACATTGCTAGGTGCATATGAAAAAATGTACAAACTAATCTCTGGTCTCCAGAAGCATACTACTTCTCTATACTCTGAGTTAACTAAAACTCTGAAGTTTCTGCTTTGACCTTCATTGCACTGAATTCATTCTTCATCACAGTCCTTTTAGGTATGCAAAGGGCCTCCCCCTTTTGTCCTAAGAGCTAGAACATCTGACTCAGAGTCTTTTTACTCTTTTCCTGACTCATTGCAGCATCACTGGCTATGAACTCTGATTCATCCACACATGAACTATGATGCTGAGGATTTATAGTGCATCAGATGAGCAGGTTGGAGACGTCAGTTGGTCCCAGGAGAGACTTAGGCACCCTGAGCTGGACGTCACTCTTTGACTCATTTCTTCTTTGCATACCTGCCCCCTCCACTGTGTCATCCACAAGTTTTCTCAGCATTTCCTGTACTCAGTCTGAGCTGTATTCAGAGCTCATGCTTTCCCCAGGTTCTATGACCTCCTATTTTATGAAGATCTAAGGAGACTTCAAACTCAGAACCCAAAGCCCCATAGCTTAACTCTCCACCTCTGGCCCAGTATTCTCTAGACAAAAGGTGTCCCTTCAATCTGGATAAAGGATAAAGAACATCACAATAATTTCTGATTCACAGGGCACAGTGTGAAGAGGATATGGAAACTATTCATACTTCATAAATGAAGTTGTAGAGTCAGTATCACGTTGGGGAGAAAATGCACTCAGTAAGTTGTTTCTAGAAATACCATCCTCTAGGATCTTAACCTTAACAGATTAAATTAATCAAGTGCCCTTCAGTGCTCAAGTTTAAGATCTTACTATTAATAAGTCAATGAAGGCTTATGAGTGCCTCACACAAATTTGCTTATGACAGAAGCTGAAGGAATTTCTTAAGAAAATAGATATTTCCTAACTGCAACTATATTTTGCCCCTTCTTTCATAAAGATTTTTGACACCTAAAGTGAGTATTTCATCATAATAATAGCTGAATGACTAAAGTCATAATGGGTCTTACCTTATTTTAATTAATAATTATTCTAATAATTGTTTCCTCTTTTTCTCATTACATCTGAGCTGCTTCCACTGTCATAAGAATCTACGATTTTAATGAAATTTTGGAGAGTAGTTGCTACAAATTTCTGGGAAATTTTTTTCAAACTTTCAAAATATAACTGTAGGAAAACAATCTAATTCAGCATGCCAAAACATGCCAACATGACAGACTATTATTGTGCAATATAAAGAAGTGAACAATTGACACCTATTTGGGTAGTTCTACTTGCACTGTATTCTTCAACATGCAGCACTTTGGGATGGAAAAAATTTTACCTCATTACTCCAGTCTTATGTAAAAATGTAATGCTACATGTTTTCTCTATACTCTGTTGTACCAGCATCACACAGATTTTGTTAGTTTACTGTTTGGTTTTATTCAATGTGAAATACATTCCACTTTTCCTTGTGATTTCTTCATTGATCCATGTGTTGTTCAAAAGTGTGATGTTTAATTTTGAAACATTTAGGTATTTTTGCATGTTGGTTATTGACTTCTAATATTAAAGAGGAAAGCTTCTTTTTTCTATTTTTATTTTTCCAACCTATCCCCATATAACACGGCCTCCTCAACTATTGTTCTCGGATGCCCACAATTCACTTCCTGGTCCTTCATCTACGTCGACATATTGGGCTCTATGCTTCTGTTGCCTGTTCAACCCAACTGTTTCCCAAGTCACAAGACCTGCTCTGCCCTATCAAAAACCTGCAGCTCTGAATCCTGTTCTTCCTGCCTGTAAAAGCCTTAAAAACCCCAGACCACCAGAGGGCGAGATCTGGCTTTCTCTGTTGGGAGCAAGCCTGGCCAGTGTGAAATAAAGCCAAACACCTCCAAATCCTGGGTGTCCTTTTGATGTTTCTGCTTGTGGATAGCAATAAAATTTCATTTGCCAATAGAAGACACCCTGTATAATTTGAACTTGTGTAAACACATTTTTTAAATTTCAAAACATCATGAATGTTGGTGTATGCTCCATGAGCACTTGAAAAGAGTGTATTCTATGTCATTTTAAAATAAAATGTATTATAAGTGACAATAAAGATCTGCCTATTTTTTCTTTCAGTTCTATCAGTTTGTCTATTCAGCTTGATATTCTGATATAAGATGCACAGATATTTACAATGTGATATCTTGATGAATTTGAATTTTTATCATTTTGTTTTAGTGAGGTTATATACAGTTGGTTATCTTTTTTGAAAAAGTTAATGCATGTTCAAAACAATCCTGAAAAAGAACAAAAATAATACTGAGGAACTAACATTTCCCAATTTGAAAAGTTTTCTGTAAATATGCAGTGATCCAGAGTGCGGACTACAGGCAAAAACTAGACATATATATCAATGGAATACAATTTCAAAGGCAGAAGTAAACTCATTCACCATTTGCCTACTGACTTATAGTGGTGTGTCAGGAAAATTCAGTGAGCAAAGATTAGTCTGCTTGTCATTTGGCATGGAACAATGGGTCAGCCAGTTGCAGAAAAGAAAAAAAAAACTGAGTTCCTACTTTGTATCATAAACACAAATTAAATAAAAATGAATGAAAAAAATCTAAATATAAGACCTAAAACAATAAAATTTTTCAGCAAAACATACATGTAAATATCTGTGACCTTGGGTTAAGCAATGATCTCTTAGATATAATATCTAAAGTACAAACAACCAAAGAAAATAAGTAAATAAACTGGATTTTCTGAAAGTTAAAAATGTTCATACCTCAGAGAATACTATTTAAAAAATGAAAACATACCAGCTTGAGGGAAGAAAAATATTTGTAAATCATGTATCTGAGATCTATGTCAGGTATCCAGAATATAGAAAGAATTTTTACAGTTCAACAATGAAAAGACAAAAACTCAATTCAAAATTCTAAAATATCCTTTGAAATTAAAATACTACTGAAAACCAATATGCATTTATTTCTATATTTTTCATCCTATTACACTGATTAATATGTACATTATTATTCCATAGCTCTACTGTATAGATTAATGCAGAATTATGGTAAGACTTGATATCCTATTTTTTCGTTTCAAAAATTGAGCTGATTGTTTCAGGTATTTTGCATTCCAATGTACTTTTTAAATTGGGTTTTAATTTCTATTTTTAGAAGCCAGCTGGCATTTTCATTGAGATTGTTTGAATTTGCACAGTAACTTTGGAGAATTGATATCTTAACAGTATTTAGTCTTCTGCTCAGTGTGTAGAATACCTATCTCCATTTATTCAAACCTTATTTTATTTCTCTCAGTAACATTTTATAGTTTTTCCTATAGGAATCTTCATATTTTTGTAAAAGTTAACACTGTATTACTATTTTTAATGAAATTTAATAATATATTTGTTTTATTTTCTGTTGATGAAATTTAGAAATACAACTTATTTGGTCATCTGGTCTCGTGTTTTGAAAATTTACTGAATTCATTTACTAGTTCTAGTATATTTTTATAAGGCTTTTCTGTGAACAATCAGCCCTTGTGTAAATAATATCAATTTATAAATAATGTCAATTTATACTTATTTTTTTTAATTAAATTTAGTGGCTATTTAATTACTGGCTAGATAATTTAGATAAACATAATGATCATGTTCTTCATAGGGAATTTGAACTTATACACGTTATAACCTGATTCCTCTTTTTATCCCTTGCCCTTCCTTCAATCCCTCTTCCCTTTCTCATTTACAAAGCTTTGTTTCCATTCTTTTATAATCTTAAACTATTTAATTTGAACTTCTTGCCTCATGGCACAGGTTAAAAGGGATAAAGGAAGACAGCTCTTTTACTTTGGTTTGGAGAAATAAGACACTCTCTTTATTAATTACAATGATATATGGTAAATGAAAATTTTTTCTTCTATTTTTAGATAGCCAAGAGTTTTTCGTGAATGAGGGCCATATTTTGCCCAATGTTTTTCCTGAATCAATTTTGTTTTTGTTTCCTGTGCACTTCACACTACTTTAGCTTTTTGATTTTTTTATTAGTACAGTTTGCAGTACGTACTGTATACAGTCCTTACACAGAATTCGTATGAGTACACAACACTCCTTTCTCATCCTCTTTGCCCCCTTCCCTTCCCTCAATCTCTTGATCCTCTTTCCATTTGGGAAAAGATCTACTACCTATTATCGATCTTTTATTTTGCTCTTTATTTATGATTCATTTTTCTCATGTGAGAAAAATCATGCAATATTTAAGTTTGTATGTCTGATTTATTTTACATAACATTAATGTCTCAAGGTATATCCATTTTCTTACAAATGATTCGTGTTTATTCTTCTTTACAGCAGAGTAATAATCGACTGTTAGTCCTACAATTTCTTTATCTATTCATCTGTTGATCAATATACAGGCTGCTTCAGAGATTTAACTATTACGATTTGTGCTGTTATAAATTTGAGTTTGAATTAAACATATGACTTTTCTCCTTTATCATTATATAGTGGATTTATTATTTGTTTTTAATGTTGAAACAACCTTTTGATATTCGGAAAACCTTACTTCCTTGTGGGATATATATGACTTACTTTATATAGTGTCAGATTTATTACTAGCATTTTGTTAAGAACTTTTGCATGTAATTTTTGGATGAATACTTTTATTTTAGTTTTTTTTTACATTTTAAAAATTTTATTTAAATAGAAAAAAAGCAAAACAGAAAAAAGGGTAGCAACAATACGTAATTCTAAAAGAAAGAAAGAAAAAAAGCAAAAAGAGAAAAAACCCACTAAGAAACCACTAGTTAATAAATTACATATTGTCATCTTGGATGTAGTTGTTCAAGTTACAAAGTTAAAGGATACATAGTAGACAATCAAACAGTGAGGCTGCAAACAGTTCTGCTCAAAGATTCAACAAACATCAGCAATATGGTCATCTATTTTACACACTCAAACATACATGCAGTTATATCCCTTAGAGCACTTTCTTTTCCTCTATTTTTAACAATAGCAATTACATATTTTGGTTTTATTACACTTATAGTTCTTATTTACTTTTTACACTAGAGACACAATGTGATATTTATAAATATGATCCTTATTTATTTCACTAACAAGGATAGTCTCAAGATGTCTCCATTTACTTATGAAGGCCTCAAGATCATCCTTTTTATAGCTGAGTAATATTCCATTGTATAAAATTGCCACATCATTTTCATCCACTCTGCAGTAGATGGGCATCTTGGTTGTCTCCAAGATTTAGCTATCACAAATTGTGCTGTTATGAACATGGGTGCTCATATATCACTGTGATATGAACTTTTAAGTTCTTCGGGGAAAATACCCAGGAGGGGAAGAGCTGGATTGAATGGGGCTTCCAATCCTAGTCTTCTGAGAATTCCTCATATGGATTTCCATAATGCTTGCACCAGTCTGCATTCCCACCAACAGTGGAGCAGTGTTCCATTTTCCCTGCCAACATTTGTTATCAGTTGATTTCTTGATGGCAGCTATTCTTTCCAGAGTGAGGTGGAATCTCAACATTGCTTTAATTTGCATTTCTCAAATGACTAGTGATAGTGAACATTTCTTCATGTATTTATTTGCCATTTGTATATCTTCCTCTAAGAACTGTGTATTCATCTCAAATGCCCATTTTTGGAGAGGGTCTTTGAATTTGGCGGGTATGATGTTTTTCAATTCTTATACATTCCAGACAGAAGTCCTTTGTCTAAGGGACTGATGGATAAAATTCTTTCCCACCCTGTGGGTTTTCTTTTCACTCTGTTGGTGATTTCCCTTGAAGTGCAGAAACTTTTCAATAATGTGAGATCCCAGTTGTTGATTCTTTGAAGTGTGTCCCATGCAGTATGCATTTTGTTCATGAATTCTCTGCCTACCAATATGTCTCCAAGACTTCTACCTACCTTGTCTTCCAGTAGATTTAGTGTTTCTGTTTTAATATTGAGGTCTTTGATCCATTTAGACTTTAGTTTTGTGCATGGTGATTGGCTTGGATCTAGTTTCAGTCTTCGACATGTGGAAAGCCGATTTTTCCAACACCATTTATTAAAGAGGCTATCCTTCCAGTGGACATATTTAGCCCCTTTGTCAAATACCAGGTGGCTAAGTGTCTTTGTAGTTGTGCTTGCATCTTCTAATCTGTTCCATTGATTCTCAGGTCTATTTCTTTGCCAGCACCATGCTGATTTTATCACTGTGGCTTTATACTACTCTTTCAAGTCAGGAATTAAGATGCTTCCTGCCTTGCTTTTGTTGCCCAGAATTGCCTTTGCTATTCTAGGTTTCTTCTGTTTCCAAATGAATTTTAGGATTGTTTTCTCTAGATCTGTAATGTATGTTAATGGTATTTTGATTGGGATTGCATTAAATCTGTATAACAGTTTTGGGAGAATAACCATTTTCACAATGTTGGTTCTTCCTAGCCAAAGCAAGGAATATCCTTCCATTTTCTAATATCCTCTTCAATCTCCTTTTTCAGCATAGTATAATTTTCAGCACATAGGTGTTTTACATTTTTAAGTAGGTTGATTACTAAGTGTTTCATTTTTTCAGATGTTATTATAAAGGGTGATATTTCTATAATTTCTCTCTCAGTGAGCTTTTTGTTTGTGTACAGGAATACTATTGATTTTTGAGCATTGGCTTTGTATCCAGCTACACTGCTGAACTTGTTTATTACCTCTAGTAGTCTTTTAATGGAGTTTTTGGGGTCTTCTATATAGAGTATCATGTCATCTGTAAATAGTGATAATTTAACTTCTTCCTTTCCTATCTTTATTGCTTTTATTTCTCTCTCTTGTCGGATTGCTCTGGCTAGTGTTTCCAGAAATATATTGAAAAGGAGTGGTGATAGTGGACATCTTTGTCTTGTTCCTGATTTTAAAGTGGAAGCTTTCAGTTTTTGTGTATTTAGTATAATGTTGGCTGTTGGATTGTCACAGATGGCCTTTATAAGGTTGAGGTAGACACCGTGTATTCTGAGTTTCTGAAGGGCTTTTGTCATGAACATGTGTTAGATTTTATTGAAAGCTTTTTCTGCATCTATTGAGATGACAATGTGGTTTTTGGTTCTGGCTCTGTTGATGTGGCATATTACATTTATTGATTTGCGTACATTAAACCATCCCTGCATTCCTGGAATGAACCCCACTTGGCCATGATGTATAATCTTTCTCATGATTTGCTGCATTCTGTTTGCCAGTATTTTATTGAGAATGTTTACATCAATGTTCATTAGTGAGATTGGCCTACAGTACTTTTTGGTTGGGTCTTTCCTTGGCTTTGGTATCAGAGCAATACTTGCCTCCAGGAATGATTTATGGAGGATTGCTTTCTTTTCAATTCCATTGAAGAGTTTAAGGAGTATTGGCATCAAATCTGCTCTAAATTTCTTGTAGAACTCAGCCATGAATCCATCAGCACCTGGGCTTTTCTTTGTTGGTATATTTTTAATTACTCTTTCAATTTCAATAACTGGTATTGGGTTGTTCAAAATTGCTATATCTTCTTGGTTGAGCTTTGGTAGTTCATATGTTTCTAGAAATCTGTCCATTTCCTCTGTGCTTTCCACTCTATGTGAGTAGAGATTTTCAAAGTAGGTATTCATGGTCTTTTGAATTTCCATGGGATCTGCAGTAATTTCCTCCTTTTCAGTTCTTATTGCATGAATTTCTGTTTTTTCTTTCTTTTTCTTGATAAGATTAGCTAGGGGTTTGTCAATTTTGTTTATTCTCTCAAAAAAAAACAGATTTTCAATTCATTAATTCTTTGTATTTTTTTTTAGTTTCAACTGCATTGATTTCTGCTCTAATCTTTACAATTTCCTCTCTTCTATGAGCTTTGGGTTTAGCTTGCTCTTTTTTTTTTTCTAGATGCTTGAGATGGAGCATTAGGTTGTTTATTTGTTCTCATTCTGTTTTCTTAGTATGACAGTTTGTTCCTATATATTTCCCTCTTAAGACCACTTTCATTGCATCCCACAGATTACAGTATGTTGTTTCCATATTTTCATCGGATTGTAGGTATTTCTTTATTTCTTCTTTAATTTCATCTTTAGCCCACTGGTTGTTCAAAAGGTCATTATTTAATTTCCATGTATTTATGCAGGTTTTGTGATTTCTTTTGCCATTAATTTCCAATTTCAGTGTGCTATTGTCAGATATTATGCATGGGATGATTTCAATACCTTTGCATTTACTTAAGAATGTTTTATGGGATAATATATGGTCTATTTTGGAGAATGTACCATGCACAGCTGAGAAGAATGTGTATTCTGATGTGGTTGGGTGGAACACTGTAAATGTCTACTAAGTCCAATTGCTCACAGGTATGACTCTGTTCTATCATTTCTTTGCTGACTTTTTGTCTAGTTGATCTATCTCTTTGTGACAATGGACTATTAAGATCCCCTGTTATAATTGTGTTCTTGTGTATTTGGTTTTCCATGTCCATTAGTATCTGTCTTATATAGTTGGGTGCTCCTGTATTTGGTGCATATATATTTATAATTGTTATAAAAGTTCTTCCTCTTGAAGTTTTCCACTAACAAGTATGTAGTGATCTTTTCTATCTCTTTTAAACATTTTAGGTTTGAAGTTCATGTTGTCTGCAAGTAGAATAGTTACCCCTGCTTTTTTCTAGGTTCTTGTTGCGTAGAATACCGTTTTCCATCCATTGACTTTTAATCTATGAGTTTCCTTTTGGGTCAGATGTGTTTTTTGTATAGAGCATATTGTGGGGTCCTGTTTCTTGATCCATTCTGTCAATCTATTGCTTTTTATAGGTGAATTGAGGCCATTTACATTTATGGATATCACTGATATGTACTAGCTCAACTTTGCCGTGTTATATTCCAGTTGTTTCTTTCTGCTTTTCCCCTTATTTAATTGCTTATCCTACCTGGTGATTTCTTTCTGTTATTGTTTTGGGGATTGTGGTCATTTTTATCTGTCTAGTAGGTCTTTCAGTATTCTTTCTAGGGTTGGTTTGGTGGATGTGAATGTCTTCAGTTGTTCTTTGTTATGGAAGTATCTTGTTTCTCCATTAAATTTGAATGAAAGTTTTGCTGGGTACATCAGTCTGGGTTGAAGGTTGTTTTCTTTCAGGGCTTGAAATACCTCACTCCAAGCTCTTCTTGACTTGAAGGTTTGTGCTGAAAAGTCTGCCATGATTCTAATGGGCTTTCCTTGATAGGTGAGTTGTGTCTTTTCTCTAACAGCTTTTAGTATCTGATTTTTTATGCTGTATTCTGAGATCTTAATTATTATGTGTCTAGGTGTGGATTTATGTTGATTGTGACTGTTTGATGTTCTATATGCCTCACTTATCTGCATATCAGATTCTTTCCCCATGTTTGGGAAAATTTTTGCTATTATTTCTGTAAATACTTTATGTATGTTGTTTGCATGGACTCCTGTATCTTCGCTAATGCCCATTAATCTTATATTGTTGCTCTTGGCATCATCATGAAGCTTCTGGATTGTCATTTCATGCTGCATTGTTATTTTTAAAAGTTCTATCCTTTCCTGATCACTAACTGTGATCCTGTCCTCACGGTCCAAAATCTTATCCTCAGCTTCCATGTATTTATGCAGGTTTTGTGATTTCTTTTGAGTGCTTTCAATAGAATTTTTTGTTTCTTGCATGTCTCTTTGAGTTTGTTTCATGAATTCTGCTTGTTTTCTATATTGTTCATTCGAAGTTTCAATCAGTTTCCCATGCTCATGTACTTTTTTCATTATTTCTTCTTTAGCTGCATTCAACAACTTCTTTACTAAAGTTGTTATTTCTATCTTTACATGGGATAGTACTTCTAATTTGATTTCCTCTGTAGCCTCACAGTTTTTTTTTTTTTTCACTCACTACCTTTTCAGAGATTCCCAGTGTGTTACTTTTGGGATCCTCTATTTCAGTGTCTCCTGTCCTTGCTTCTGGTGAACTAGATGTTTGAAACTAAATTTTGCTTTTTTGTTTTGCCATTTTCACTCTGCCTAGTGTTTTCTATGTGTAGGAGGGGGTCACCCACACTTTTTTTCAGACTCACCAAGGTTACAGTTAGTTGAAGGGGGCTTTACTACTGGCCCTATTTATCCACTGTACACCTCTATTTTAGGGGCATGCTCACCACACTGATACAGTTAATCCACTGCAGTCCAAGGTTTGCCGCCTGGAGCAAAGTTCCAAGTTTTTTCACTCTGACTGAAGCCTGCTGAAGTCTTCTGATGTTCCTGCTGGAAGGGTGGGCCCAGCAGAAGCAGTCCAAGCAGCTTTTAGCCTGGGGCAGGCTTCCGTGTTGTTCCTGGTGGCAGGGAGGACCCACAGGGGAGGTTCTAGGCAGTTTACGCCTTCCTTTAGTTTTTTGTTTTGTTTTGATTTTGGTGTCAAACCCTTGTCTGATTTTGGTATCACACAAAATCAGAAAAAAATGTGAACTCATAAAATGAAATGAGTAGTCTCACTTCCTTCCACTTAACAAAAATTTGTGACATATTAGTACTTTTTTTAAAATCTTTTGTAGAATTTACTAGTGATACCTAATTGAGGCATGGTGTATTCTTATGAAAAAATGTAATTTCATTTCTTTTTTCTTTTTTTCAATTTTATGTTAAAGAGAATAAAACCAAATAAAATAAAACACAATAAAGCCAATCAAAATAAAACAGTGAAAGTAATAAAGGGCTTCAAAACAGGAAATCAACAATGGCTACCATAATGCCTCTTTTTATCTCAAAATTGCTATCCATACCATCAGACATAATAAAATCAAACAAAACAGAACAGAATAAAAGTAATCAAAACAAAACATTGAGTAAAGCAAACCAATAAAATGGAACAAAACAATAAGAATGATACTGAATTTCAAAAACAAGACAGAAGGAAATTTTCCATATTTGCTTTATTACATGCTGTTATCCTCTACATAGGTGCTCAGATTACCAGCTTTAGGTCTGCAAAGTTGATCAAATGATATGAGAATTAAGTTGTTTTTGTACCTCAGTTGTTATCAACTCAGCCTGTCTCCCATCCTGCATGCCAGTTGGTTCAATGGGAAGCGTGAATTGGCTTGATTCTCCTCCAGGGCCCAGCATGGCTTCTGCTGGCATGTGGGAAGGACAAATTGTTTGATTTAATTTAAAATTAAACTGGTTATTCAGATTTTCTTTTTCTTCTGGAGTCAAATTTTATCGTTTGCAGCTTGCAAGGGATATATACTCTTTATATAAATGGTTTAAATTTATTGACACTTTTTAATTCTCTTTTAACTTTTGTGTATGTTCTGCTTTCCCTTTATCCTGACTTATTTGGATTATGTTTCAGACTTTATCCTGTTATGGTTTAGATGTAAAATGTTCTCCCAAAGTCTCGTGTGTTTAAAGGATGATTGGATCTATATAGTAAAGGTCTTTTTTTTTAATTCCCCCACCCCTCCCCAGTCAAGGTTCTATTTAATTGTTTCTTTTTCTTTTTCCTGGCTCATCTAGTTGAAAGCTTATTAACTTTTTTTTAAATTTTGGTTTCACTAATTTCTGTTCTCATCTTTATTATTTATTTATTTCTATACAATTTGGCTTTAATTGTTTCTTGCTTTTAAGCCTCTCACAGTGAAAACTTAGATAACTGAAAAGGGACATTTATTCATTACTAATAGAAACATCCAAAGCCTCAAAATTTGCCCTAGGAAATGTTTTTACTTGATTGTACAAGTTTCTTCATCTTGTGTGTTCATTTTTATTCATTTCAAAATAGGTTCCAATTACCCTCTGACTTCTTCTTTGATCCATGTGCTATTTTAAAGTATTAACTTCTAAATTTTTGTGAATTTTCCATATACATTTATTTTATTGAGTTCCAATGTACATTGCAGTATTAGAAAGTAGTTTTTGTCATTTTAAATCTTTTAAACTTATTGATATTTACTTTCAAATCCAGGAAATTGTCTATCTTGGTAAGTGTTTCATTAACACATGAAAACAATGTGATTCTGTTGTTGTTAGATAAAGCTCTCTGTAAGTGGTAATTAGATCAAGTTAGTTGAAAATGTAATTGCAGGCTTCCATATTTTTATACATTTTCTATCTACTCGTTAAATAAATTATTTATAGAAAACTGTTGAAACCTCTAACTATAATTATGGATCTGTGTATTCTTTCAACTTTTGTATTATCATTTTAAAGTTGTTACTAGGTGTGTGTAGATTTATGATGTTGTCTCTTCTTGATGGATTTATTGCTCCTCATTGTGAAATACCTCTCTGGTAATATTGCTTTAAAAAAATCTAATGCAGCTGGTATTAATGTCACCACTACAGTATTCTATACAGCATTTGCACAGTATATAATGTCTTATCATCTCACATTTATTCTATCTTTTTCTTTATATTAGAAGTGTGCTTTATGTAGAAGGCATATAATTTTTCTGCATCCATTCCAATAATCTCTCCATTTTAATTAGACTGTGAAGATTACATTTTATGTAATTAATATAGTTGGACTTAACCTATTATTTTATTATTTGTTATATTTAATCTGTCTCTCTTTTTCCATTTTCCCTTTATCCTGCATTATTTGGATTAATTAAATATATGCTTCATGATTCTATCCTATTATGGTTTAGATCTAAAACGTTCCCCCAAAGTCTCAAGTGCTTGGAAAATGATTAGATCATCAATGTGCTTTATTTATGAGTGGATTCATCCATTCAGATATTGTGTCCCACCAACTAGAAACTAAGACATACTCTATCTTTAATAGTGGCCTATTAGCTATACTTTTTTGTTCTAATTCTTAGAAGTTTCTCAAGGAGTTACACTATTCATCCCAAAGCCTTATGGCACCTCACAGACAGGGTGAGATGTGAATTACTACAGTGTGCTTATGCTTCCTCATCTTATTCATAGTGATGTCCTTTGTTTTATTTCATTTCTATTTAGTTTAGACTCCTCTACATAAATTTTAAAAAAAAAGTAAAAACTTTTAAATATGTATTGTATTAACTCATATATTTACTATTTCTGACATCATCCTTTGTATCCATTCACATTTCTATTTGGAATGTTTTCCTTATGTTTAAAGAATTTTTAACATTAATGGGGTACAGGTCAATTAGAAATAAATTCTCTCAGATTTTGTTTAGAAAAAAGTTATTTAGCAAGCCTCTATTCAAGTCACATTTGTTCTAAATGTAAAATATTAACTTCATGGATATGATCTTTCAGAGACTTTAAGTACAGTGTTCCATTTGTCTCCTGATTTGCTTTATTTTTTTCAACTTTAATTTTTACAAGTACATGTTTTCAATACATAATGATTATATTCCTTGTTGGGAGTTGGTACATGATACAACACATCTCAGTTATTTTTTCATCCCCTTTCCTTCTTTCTCCTTCCAATCTCTTGATTCCCTTCCCATTTAACAAGACCTCCCTACTTCTTATTATCTATCTTTTATTTTGCTCTTTATTTATGTTTATATGTTGTGTACCTCACATAAAAGAAATCATGTGATACTCAACATTATGATGTAAATTTATCTCACTTAATATTATGGTATCAAGATAGATCCATTTTCTCTTAAACGACTTGAGTTTTTCCTTCTTTAAGGCAGAGTAATACTGCATTGTGTTTAAATATCACATTTTTAAAATCTGTTCATCTATTGATGGGCATATAGGCCATTTCCAAGATTTAGCTATTATAAACTGTGCTGCTATAAACATGAATGTGAATGTTTTTCTGCAATATGAAGTCTTTAATTCTTTGGGTAAGATACCTATAAAGGAAATTACTGGGTCAAATTCAATTTTTAGTTTCAGTTTTTTAAGGTGTCTCTGTACTGATTTCCACAGTGATTTTACTAGATTCTTCTGACTGCTTTTCATATTCCTAAGTTATATCATTTTCTCTAGTAGATTTTAGGCTATTTTTCTCTTTATAATTGATCCTATCAATTGATTTTGATCTGTCTTTTTGTGGTGTGGAGTGCATGAAGTTATTTCTCTTGTGTTTTATTGAGTTTTCTGTTTTGTGGGTGTTGTGTTTTGGATATGGTTTGAGTAAGTCACCCAAAGTTTCATGCTTTAGAAGCTTGGACACCTGGATGGCAAAGTCAAGAGGCAGACTTTTTAAGAGCTGAGGTGAGGGTAATTAGATCATGGGAGCACTTTTTTTGGAAGGGATGAATATAGATCATAAGGGATCTGATTAGTTATCACAAGAATATGTTGTTATTCATAAAAGGTGAGAACTACCATTCCAGTTTCTTATCTTACCATGTGATTTCTCCCTTCGTATGTGTTCCTACAGTGATTCCACCAACCATGTTATAATTCCACCTACCATGAGGCTTTCAGCAAAACCAAATAGAGTAGGATCTTAATCAGTTGCCCTTCAGACATAGGATTATATCTAGAACATATAAAGAACTGAAAAAATTAGACCCCACCAATTTAAAAACTCAATCCAAATTTGGGCATCTGATATGCATACACACTTCTCAGATGAAGAAATACAAATGGCAAATAAATAGATGAAAACTATTCAACATCACTAGTTATTAGAGAGATACAAACTTAAACAACAGTGAGATTCCTTCTCACTCCCAGAAAGAATGGCTCTCTTCAAGAAATCAATCAATAACAAATACTAAGGAGATGTGGGGAAAACGGAACTCTTTTCGGCTCTTGGTAGGAGTGTATACTGGTTCATCCAATATAGAAACCAGTGTGGAGATTGCTCAGAAAACTGGGATTAGAGATCACATTTCACCCAGCTATTCTCCTTCTAGGTATCTTCCCAGAAGAATGAAAAATATCATAACACAGCAATATATGTGTACCTGTGTTTATAGCATAACAGTTTGCAATAGCTAAATCTTGGAAACAACCCAAATGCCTAGCAACCAAACAATAAATTTGAGGCATTTCCAGGTAAATGAATGCAACTTGAGACCACATTCTTAAGTGAAATAAATTGGACTCACACGTGTGAACATCACATTATCTCTCTAGTGTAAGAAACCTAAAGAGTAAATAAGAACCAAAACACACAGTACATACTGTGAAATGGAAAAAAATTGGTCAAAAGGAAATGGAAGCTAGAGTGGAGGAGAGGGAAAGAAAGGAAGAGAAAGGGGAAAACAAAAAGGGATAAAATGGAGACAAAGCTCAGTAAGTGTGGAGAGGAAAACAGGGGAAAGGAGGAGGGGAAAGGAGGAGGGAGAAAACTCACTATGAAAAATATGGTCACATGCATACCTAAAATGTACAAATAAATTTAATTTTTAAACAATCAGACACAGCCACCATGCTCTTGCACATCTAGAACTATGAGCTAAATAAACCTCTTTTTTTTACCAGTTAGTTACAAGTTTTTCATAATAATACAAAAAGAGACTATGTAGTGGGTTTATCAGTTTATCAAATTTTAAAATGGTATTGTCATTATCTGTCTATTTGTCCCAAAAGTTCCAGTTTCATTTTAGGCTGCTCATTTTTTCTCACAGGTACACTGAAGCTCAATTTAATTTTTCCAATCTTTTATTTATGTCTGCTCCTTTCAGAAGAGTCTAGTGCTACGACTTTAAGTTCACAATCATTCCTCCTGCAGTTCCTAACCTGCTATTAATATTTTCCATGGAAATTTTTATTACAAATATTTTATTTTATTTATTCTTAGAAGCTATTCTTGATTATTTTGTATCTTCTGTTCCTCTCCTAATTAAATCTACGTTTTCTTTTAATCTTTGAACATATTCATAATGTATGTAATTGTTTTAACATCTTTGTCTGCTAACTTCATCATACTTTTATTTCCATCTCTTTTTGGCTGATTGTTCTTCTAACTATAGGTGATATACTCTCTGCTCTTACATCTTTGTAGCAATGTTATAGTGAATGCTGGAGATGTTAATACATGAAAAGTTAAATTTTATGACTCTAAAGAATACTGAGCCTTGTTCCATAATATATTTCAGTTACTAGTGAATCTGTTTGAGTCTACTGCTCACTTTTTCTGGTTTTTGTTTGTTTGTTGTTTTTTTCTTTGGGACAGGGTGTCACCATGTATTTTAGACTGAACTTGAACTCATTATACAGCCCAGCCTGGTCTCTAACTCAAAACAATCCTCCTGCCTCAGCCTCCAAGTATTGGGATTTCAAGCATGTGCCACCACATGCGGCTTTTGGTCTCTTTTTCTAAGCATCATGTGACACCTTTCATTAGCCTTTATTTAGACCTGGAGTAGCCTTTCCTCTAACATATGTCCTTACTAAGATTTCAGCTGAGAGTTTAGGCTAATCAGCTAAGCTTCTGTATTCTAACTAGAAAGACGTCCACAGCTCACAACCAACTGTAAGCTACAGAATCTCTATTTAGCTTGTATCTCTCTGTAATTGTTCTCTGTCAAACTTTTAGTGTCTGATCCAATGTATGCATAGTTTAGTATCCTATTAAAGACTCAAAAGATACATCACGTATTCTCAAATCCATGTCGCTTCCTCTTTTCCCATACTCTGCCTTGGAATTTCTAGCTATGTTGACAGCGATGAACATTTGTCTCCACAGCTCAGTAAAATCCCGTGTTCTGCTTGGACCCCATTTCCTTTTTCCATGTTCTATAAAATGTCTTCAGGCAGAAGAAAGTAATCATGTAACTCGAGTTTTTCTTTTCTACTCTCAAGAATCACAGTTATTCACTCCCCATTGTCTAAAATCTGAAAACAGGTGATGTTAGGGTTTGTGTCCAGACGTCCCCCAAAAGTTTCATGCCATCAAAGGTGGGACTTTTTCACAGGTGGCTGGATCTAGAGTGTGTGATGCTAGAATTAAGGGTACGAGTACTATACCCACTCTACAGTGAGTAGCCTGAATAAAATAGAAGAGACAAAGAGAGGGCTTTCATCACCTGCCTACCTGCCATGGACTATTTCTCCTTGGAATCATCTTCCTACTTGCCACCCTTCCTTGGAGTCAGCAGACTATGAACTGAAATCTCTATGAACTGTAAGCCAAATTAACCTTTCCTTCTTTAACTTTGGGTGTCAAATATTTTATCTCAGCAAAGAAAAAAGTAACAAAGACTATTGTTGCATATTAAAAGATCTGTTTTGAAAAAATAAACTAAGTGGTAGTTATACACCCCTGACTTGGAGCAGCAGTATATAATTGACTTGATTTTATACTCTTCCTTTTGCACCATCAATATATTCCTTTCATTGCTGTCTCTGAAGTAAATGGAGCCGGACTCTTGACAGTCAGCATAACATTAAGATTTTACAGTACTAATCACTACAGAAACATTGCAAGATGAAACAATTTCTCTTCCTATTTCAAAGTAATGCACTTAGCATGTTTCTTTAGCAACAACTAACTTTGCCACTCCCAAATTCTTGTAGCATGGGTGACTTCGCCAGCATCCGGCTTCTGTAGTGCACGGCAATCTCTAGCACAGGTTTCCTTCAGCACCTCTCTTTGTATAGTGGAGCACCCCAAGAAGATGCCTTCCACTGGATAGATGCCCTTTACACACTAGAAAGTAGATGTTTGGCAAGCCCCAGAATGTTAATGTCCAACAAGTTGTTCTAGAATGGCACACTGTCACATCTTTGAGACAAGGTGTGTCAGTGCTGTACCTTCTCTAGAAGGATTGAGCCAACCTTTTTGCAAGATGAGTTGCCTGTTCCTGGTGTACTTGCAAGGTTTTTAATATTCTGTTTTATTAAGTATTCCTGAATGTACATGTAATATTTCTAAATCAGAGCAGATTTTTTTTCTTATGCTCACTGGCTAATCAATAGCCAAAATAACACTACAGCATCTCCAAGTCTGACAACTTGCACAATGGCATGAGAAGGACCAGCTGGAAAAAAATATCCTACACAAGTGGCAGAATCATACTGTATGCAACGGTTCAACAAATAGAAATATCTTCATTTTTTAAGAGGAATTTTTCTCCTTTTTGGTTGGTTGGTTGTTTTTGTTTTTTGAGAGGTTCATCTTGGAACAAGGTGGAAAGAATCTTTACTCTATGCAAATAAATTTCTCCAGGGGAAAGATAAACCCAGTGTGTATGGCTTATACAACCTAGATATTTCTTTATGACCCTAGGCTTATCCCCTCTTGAAATATAAAACAGAAGGAGATTATGCTCTAACATACATGCCTCATGAAAACACTAAAGATTTGGCTTTTGAGGAAACAAAAGTCAGTTTACTGTATAGAAGCAATTAGCTCCACCATTAGGGGCAAAATGGCTATAGGTCTAAACTTCAGTATGTGTAAAAAGTAAAAATATTTATAAGAAAAATGAAATTAAATATTCCCACACTGATAGTATATGCATTTCCATGGCTCAAGAAACTGAAAACTGTATAAGAACACTAAAAATTCAGAAATAATTTGTTTTCTCACACTACTTTATCTTAGTCCTAGGATAGAGATTTTTTGGTATATCTCCTGTGTCTACATTCTTTAGACTGATCTTCACAAATTGCTATCAAATACGCCATGTGTCATGGTTTATGTCAGTGGCCCCCAAGCCTCACAATTTATGGACTTGACCAAATCTAACATTTGTGATTGGTTCATTCCTAGCGCTCGGATTGGTGGTGTGAGTGCTACACTTAGCTAGCAGTGGAGCCAGCATACAATGTAATGGTGAGAAGAAGGTGTGTCTCTCTCTTGCTGTTTGCACCTGGCAAGGAATGGCGGCCCGCCATGCCACCCTGCCAGCTGGAGCCAGCTGAGTATGGACTGAAACCTCCAACCTGTAAGAAATAAACTTTCCCTTCCCTAACTTTGGGCATCAACGTATTTTGTCTCAGCAAAGAGTAAAAACTAAGATCCCATGACTTCAATCCCTTCTTCTAGTTAATAATTCATTCTATTAAACTCTCTTCTAACCGTTGTGTAGCTTTTATCTCCTAATAGGGCCCTGACTGACATAGAATTTGAATGTATACTCTCAATTCACACATTCCTTTCAATATATCCAAAGTACTTCTTATTTTCTGCTCAACTGATCCACTTTCACAATTTTCTCAGGAGAGTTGTTAACTGTTATATTTTACAAAATATTAAGACAAGAGAGAATTTTGTGATCTATGCAATGTCAGAGAGCATCAGATGTGTCACATACTAAAGTGAAACTATTGGCCCTGCCAGGTAAAAGTATCTGCTTCTGGTTATCCTTAAAATTAGTACAGGGGAAAAATAATTGTTTAAGGCAATAGCTACATGTCCAAGAAGTGTCAAATGCTATGTTCATTTGCTTCCATGGAGATACTATACGAAGACATCAACTTCAATTAGTTTTATGGTTAAGTTTACAGTAACTCAAAGTCTTTCTTCAGTTGATATTTGATTTCTTCACAAGTCAAGCTGGAAGAATTAAGGAGGGATATAATGGGTATAATCCCTCTTTCACTTATTTTATTCTAATGGGCATGGTAGCACACACCTACAATCCCAGCACTCTTGAGTCTTTTATGGTGCCATTAATCTCTGTAATTTTCACAGTAATGCAGTATTCCTTCCTGTTTACAATCTTGGTAAGAGGAGAAGCTCCATGGGTTTTAACTCAGTAGCTCATATTATAATGGTCATCCTCCTATGGGTCAGGGCACCAGTTTTAGTATTGTGCCAGATAATACCTGACTATTCTGATTATACTTTCAGGAACTAGGGGAATAACCACAAGGTGGGTCCCTAAAGTAAGTTACCAGGGAGCATGTCAGACATGAGCTAACATTGCATGAATCACCAGACTTGATTCAACCAATCTCTCAACTGGCCTCTAAGCCTACAGTAATTCAGATTTAAACCTCAAGAATGGAAGGCCAAGTCTTCTTGAGGAAGTGCCCTACATCACTGCTGCAAGTACACATCGTAAATCTTTCACCAAAAGGAACCTTAAGCCATATGTTAAAGTGATTGATTGAAATGTGGACACCATATAAATGCCAGTCAGACTTTCTCTTTATTTTTGCCTATGGATTAATACATGCATTCATTAACTAATCACAAGATTTCTTGATGTACTTGCAAAGTATCTCACAACAGTGTATTTACATTGACCTCTGTGCTACACAGGTCATATGTACATCCACATGCACTCTAAATCTCACAACAGCATGTATTTTTCTTCACAAGATAATATACTTTTTAAAATTTTAAAGAAAAAATGATACTCATATTCATATATTTACTGTTGCTCTTCAACTGAGATGACACCTCTTCAGTTTAAAACACTTCCTTTAGCATTTCTGATAATATATAAACTATTTCAATTTTCACTTATCTGAAAATATTTATTTCATTTTTAATGATATTTTTCTAGATATAGTAGTCTTATCTGACTCTAAAATTGTCATTTGTTTTGGCCTCTATCATTTCTAATTAGAAATAAAGTAAAATATCATCCTCCAATTTGTCAGTTTAGTCTACTGACTTTCAAGATGTTTTTCTTTATGCTTAGTTTTAAAATTTTGATCCTGATGTACATAGATTTGTTGTTCTTATTAATCCTATTTGGGGTTCACTGAAATTCTTGACTCAAAAAGCTTGTATTTTTCACTGATTAGGGAATTTTTTGGCCAATGTGTCTTATTTCTGTGGCAAACATTTTCTTTTTGAAATCTGAAGTACGTGAATATTGTATTTTTGTTTACTGGACAAGTCATTGAGACAGTGCATTTAGTTCATTTTTTTTTCTATTCTTTAGATTCAACACTGTTTTTTGGTCCATTTTCATGTTTGCTTATTGTTTACCAAATCCAATTTATAATTAAACAGATTTATAGATTTTTCATTTCAAGTATTTTAATTTTCAGGTCTAGATCTATTGGTTGATATTCTACATTTGTGTATTTATTATAAGCATATTTTTCTGTCTTTGTATCTATATACACAAGTTTCTTTAAAGTACCTGATCACTAACTTGAATCACCTAAGGGTTCATTTATATATTCTGGTTTTTTCTTGGCTACGTGTCACAATTTTTTATTTATTTTCATTTTGGACATTTTAAAATCATATGCCAAGTATTGCAGATAAAATAGAAGGATTTTGGATTTACTAACCTTGATTAATCTGTATTTCTGAGGGAGCATGAAGTCAGGAAGCCTCACTGGGACACAGCACACTGATGCACCACACTCATTCACTTTGATTTTCTCCTCTCCGTACATGCAAGGTTGAAATTCACCAGCTGAGTTACATCACTCCTTTTCTGGAGTTCTATATTCTGTATAGGGCACTAATCATGCTATATTAAAATGGGTTGTAAATAGATTGCTAGTTCCTCAAAGTAAGGCTCAAGTCTTATTTATCTCTCAAGATGAAAGAGCAAAAGGCAGTCTCAGACCTCCAGTCCACACAGAACAAGTCTTGGAGATACAGTCATGGAAGAAAATGAAGTTAGAGTCCTGAAATCTCTGAGAGAATAGCACCTGAAGTAAAGAAACAACTTCCTGAGATTGTAAAAGCAATCAAATCAGAAGAACGTTTCAGATAAAAGAAGAAGAGGACATAGATTAAAAAAGAGGAGCATAGGAAAATGACAGAAACCTTGAATGAACAATATAGAAAGGAATTGCAACGCATGAAATAGATTCAAAGACATATCCAAGAAATTAAAAGTCAATCAAAAGCTGGCATAACTGAAAGAGACTGAAGATAGACTTTCAAACCTTGAAGATAAGATTGTAGCTAGAAATTGTGAAAGGAAAGATCTCTTAAAAATAACATGGAATCAGAAAATAACAATTCAATGGCTGCAAGATGACACGGAGTTCATGTTCATGGGCAAAACAGTTTGAACTCATACAACGAAGCCTAGCATAAAAAACAGGAGTTAATGGGACCCAAAAAGCAAAATAGTTATTGTAAAAGTGATAGGGGAGGAAACACCTGGGAAGGAAAGGTGGTAATTACTGTTAATTTGTTATTGCCTTGAATTCTTGTATTGTTTTCATAATTTTGTTAGATTTGGTTTTGTTCTGTTTTGTTTTGTTAGATTTTTTTTCTGATGGCATGAGCAACTATTTTGAACATAATGGGATATATTATGGTTAAAATGAGTGGTTTCCTATTATTTTGTTTTGAAGTCTTACAATGTTTTCATTCATTTGTTTAATTGGTTTTATTGTTTTGTTTGATTTTATTATGTATGATGGTATGAACAGCTATTTTGAAGAAAATGAGACATTATGGTAGCCATTACTGATTTCCTATCATCTTGCTTTGAAGTCCTATCATGCTTTTATTCTTTTGGGTTTTGATTGGTTCTATTCTGTTGTGTTTTATTTGATTTTTAATATGTGTGATAGTATCGACAATTTCTTTGAAGAAAATGAGATATTACAGTAACCATTGTTTATTTCCTATTATGTGGTTATGAAGTCCTGTAATGCTTTCATTCTTTTGAATGGTTTCATACTATTTTGTTATGTTTGATATTATTGTGTGTGAAGGTATGGTCAACTATTTCAAAGATAACAAGAGACATTATGGTAGCCACTGTTGATATCCTTGTTTTGAAGTCCTGTATTGCTTGCATTGTCTTGTTCTTATTTGCTTTGTTCTGTTTTGCTTTGCTTTATTCTCTTTAAAATAAAAAATAATTTAAAGTGTTATTTATTCTCCCCATTCTTAGAGCCTAACCATTTAAGCATGTGATACTTAGAACAGACATGCATGTTGTTTATTGAAATAACAAGCTAAATAATTAAAAGATTTAGAAATCACACAATGCTAACACTCAGTTCATAAAATACTGGAGTATGGATATTAATTAAGGAACAAGAATCCTAATGTAAATTCATTTCCAACTATATGTATTAAGTGCCCATTATTAACAATTAAATAATATGTTCATGATCATCAATACTTTCTTATAAAAGTAGGAAGGAACTATGACATTTCAGAAAGAGCTTATAATAGTGCTTGAAATAAAGCTTACTTATTCCTCATAGTTTATTTCCTATAAGAATTAATAAAGTGTATGGTTTTAGACATACGAATAAACTAAAAAATGGGCTTTAGGGTGAACAGATTCTTAACTGAGTCTCAGTTCTCTGTTTAATATCCACCTCCAGTGACTTATGTGACTTTGGGAAAGTCATTTAAGCTACTCAACTGTAGTGAGTTTGAAAACCAGGAATTTGCTGCATATGAGTCCTATAAAACCAAATAAGGTCATGAATGTTAAAAGCCTTTGTGAATTACAAAGAGCTATGGAATGTGAGGGATAGTAATTAAATGAAATAATGCAAACAAAGCACTTATTACCTCAGTGCCTATTGTCTGAGTCAATTTTCGGTCCCTGAGACAGGCACCCACAACATGAAGGGGGAGAAATTTATTCTAGCTCATGGGCTCAGCCCATACTCTTCTGGTTTCAAGAAATAAACAGCATGGTGAATGGGCCTGGAAGGACAGCTGCCCATCTCATGCCATCCAGGGAGCAGAGAGACAGGGAAGGAACCAGGGTCAAGAATACATTCTTCCAGATCATTCCCCCAGTGACCTACTTCTGATTAAGTCCCATTTCCTAACAGCACATTCAGCTATAAACTCATCAGTAAAATAATCTCCATGGGGGATATTCAAGGTCCCAACCACAGCTATTATATCTAATACTCACAAATGTCAGCTCCATCCTCCAAAGAAATATACCCATGCTGCATGTACAAAATATGCTTGCAGACACACTTATGCTTGTACACACACACGTGTGTGTACACAATTCAGTAACATCAACATACCTGACATGAGTTTTTCATCCTTTAAGTAAAGTCTTTTTAAATTAAGCTTTCTGTCCCAACAGCAGGGAGGAGTGATAAAAATTGAGCCATATAATAATTTTTATCACTCCTCCCTGTTTCCCTCTTTTCTTCCATGAGAAACATTTGTACCCATTAATAAAATGTTTTACTGTACTTATTGTTGGGATTCCTGCAGCTGTTTTCTTTTAATCTATCACTGGCTGCAATTGGGGATGTAAAAAAGCATCAAGGAAACTTGCTTTTCTCCAGAGAAGCTACAAAATCAGCACAGTTAAAATCACATTACAGAAGTTTAAGATGCATTTGAGATGCACAAAACTCTTTTGTAACTTTTTTTCGAAAAGACAAATTTTGAAATGTCTTGACTCTTAATTTCTTATGTCAATCTGTCAAGGAATCATTTTTATGTTTATCAAATTATTGCCCCTGGTTATGGGTAAAACATATTGTTAGTGTTAATTCAATTTCTTTCAAAAGAAAGATTTTTCCTAGTGTCGTTTTAAGTAACTAGTTATTGTAAATTTATGAGAAATAGTCAACTGAGTTTAACGGAGCAAGTAAGAAATGCTTATAGGCAATTCTCCAGTGTGTGAGAGGGAATATTTTCAATAATGCTCCCAAAATTTACATTTCTACTCTTGATTTTCTGTTAGTTGGCTTTAGATGAGCGTAGTCTATAAGGCTAAAGAGGTAATATAATAGGACATATTGAAAAAATACAGTGACTTTACAATACTTGGACAAGATTTTACTCTCAACCAGTGTTTGCACATTTCTCCAAAGGTATGGTAAGCACTAAGTTTTTGCCCGGTTAACATTCAGTATGGTAATGGGCGTGAGCAGAT
Organism: Hydrochoerus hydrochaeris; assembly: GCA_004027455.1. Lineage (NCBI taxonomy): Eukaryota > Metazoa > Chordata > Mammalia > Rodentia > Hydrochaeridae > Hydrochoerus > Hydrochoerus hydrochaeris. The sequence continues at coordinate 50,072 of PVLA01003903.1, forward strand.
GGATAAAGCAGCTGCCCTCCTAGTAATGAAGGCTTTTCCAGGCTTCTGTGTCTCTGCTCAGGCTCTTCCCATTCCCTTGTGTACCCTCTCTCACCTGACCCACACATCAATTGATCCAATGTCACACAAAGTTAATTAAATGCCATGTTTCTATGAATTCTTTCCTGACCTTCTAAATAGGTTTGACCAGTTCTTCTTTTTTTGTTTTTCATTTTATTTTTTTAACACCACCTCTGACCCCAAACAATAATCCTATACATGTAGATGAAGCAACTTTTGTGCTTCTTCTTATTTTGTCTACCTCCCTCTTTTGAATAATGAATAACAATGAAATGGAACCTCTGCATTGCTCAGTATTGTAATCACAGAGCCAGTTATTTTCTTGACACATGGGCTTGAGAAATGTACATAGGCTGAATAAATTACACTATGTGCATTTTCTGATAAACAAAAGAGCTGAACAAAATATGTACTGAATAAAGAGAAGCATTTGTAATGTACAAGAGAAAAAAGGTAAAAGAATGAGTAGAGTGAAATATTGAGGGATGACAATGATAACGGAAACAATGAAGATAATAGTCCTTACATTAGCCATAATACAGGTAATTATGAATAGTACAATGGGAGGCGGCAACAAAATAACTCACTCTGTTTGACTCATCCTACCGGATATGCAGTCACTTGGGCAGACCCACTCTTACACTGTTTGTACTCCTACAGCCTCTTCCGGTGAACCTAAAGCCAGGCAAATGTGTAAACAACAAACGCAAGAGTGGCATTCACTCCTCTAAGATGTCCTGGAGGGAAGGGAAAGAATAATGTTTAAGGATTTATGGAATGGGGCAAAGAGATGGGAAACTCTCAATAAAGACCATGTTTGCCTTCTAGTAATTCAAGTTCCTAAATGAAAAATCACCCACATCTGCCACATTCTCCAGCTTTGTTAAAAAAAAAAATAGCAGTACCCTTTTAGGCAAAAATGTATAAGATTCAAGGATGATTCTTTAAAAGAGTCCAAGGAAACATGGAAGCAAATTGTCTGTAAAAGAGGAAAAATGGATGGTATCTCATATTTCTGCTTCGATTTGAGAGAAGAGATACTTACATCAGAGTGAAGTCTTTAAGAAGATAATGGGAGAAACACATTCAAGCTTATATTCAAAACTTAGTAATGAATTTCAAAGTGTTCAAAAGTGCTCTGGCATTCACCCATGTACCTTCAAGGTACCTATGAACCTCAGGTTGATACATGTCTTCTAGATGGATATCAAGAGCTAGGGATCAAAGACACTGACATCAGATATCATATTACTCAACTGGCAGGCCCTGCTGCAAGGGACAGTTGCAAAAGACTCTAAACCTCCAGCTTTTGACCTCCCCACATCGGCATATGTAGAACAGAAAGAAAATCACAGTCACCCAGATGGTGTTCATCAGTGTAGGAATTGATTTGAGGATGGAAGGACAATCGGTGCCATCCATATGTGAAAACAGTTTTATCCATTCCTGAGTATCTTAGAAAATGTCTTGTAGCTCTGTCTCAGTACAGACAAGCTCTGGTGGAAATATTCTCAAAACAAAACATTCCCACAATCTTCCCACAAAACAATATGTTATGGTTATGTTTATATTATTATAAGTACTTGGAGGAATATAAAGTCTGCACTGTTTATTAGATTGAAATTTAATGTCATTTAACTTGGGCCCCAGAGTCAACACATCCAATACTTAAGACAATAACTCCAGTGCCTCTGCAGCTACTACACAAAAATTATAAATCACAAAAGCTTCTGCCGGTTGAACAATAGAAGAGTCTTTATGAAAAGTGTATCTAGATTAAAAAGTAGTTCTAGAGATAATCCAGCAATATATTCTCTTCCCTGTCTATCCTCCAGGGAACAACAGAGATTTCTGCTTGATTGTACAGAAGAAAGAAATACACATAGAAATGGATACTACTTAAGGAGCTATTATGGAAACATAATAAAAAAAGAATTTTGTGAAGTTTTCACTTTTCAATCAATAAGAATTAAGGAAATCCTTTCGCAAGTGCCTATCACAAGGAATGTGATTTGACTCCTGAGAATCAAAGACTTCTCTTTTGTAAAGGAAGAAGAAAATAAAAGCTGCTACCTCGGTAACTAGTTTCCTAAGATCTCTGCCACTTGTGTTCAGTTATCTCTGTTCCACATTCCTTTACCAGACTAGGTCAAGGATTTGACTGTTGGAGATTTCAGGTAAAGTGGGGCCAAACAAGTTTTCAAAACCATATTCTCTTACATTATTCTCAACAGATGTTGTATTTGTTAAATGTGTGTATTGTGGCCTATTTGTGTATGAGTAGACACATACTATACTCAACTAAAGGTCTCCTGGCAAAACAATTCAATTATTCTATTGAAATAATTTTCTCATCATATTATCCTCCTAGTGTGAGAAACTAAAAGAAATAATATATGTGCATACATATATATATGATATATACAGTATATGCATATGTATGATATATATATATATGATAGTTAAGATTGTTATACTAATTTCTCTTAGTTCATTGAAAAGAAAGTTCATTGTGCTAATATTTTTTGGAGAATTAAATGCAGATATCTTGTATTCTGAGTAACTAATTTAAAGATAACAATACACAGTGTATTAACCATTGCTAATTATCTTGTTTTGAAATTTTGGGGGCTTAGAGAAGGCCACATAGCACACAGCCCATTGCTATGAGTAGGAAGCAATTGTTAGTGGCCAAAGTGACAAAAAGAAAAAGAACATTTGAGTTGCACAACCTGCCAAGGATACAGGCTGGTTATGAAAAATGAGACCCAAAAGCAATAGTGGAACAATGACCAGTGGATATACTATCTCTGAACTAGCCCGCTCAGGAAGAAGTACAGTATAGTTTCCTAAGATTGGAGTGAAGTTTGGAGGTGAAAGTCAGTGCAGGTTATAGTCACAATGATGATGTGACCAGCCAGAGTTAAAAAGTAGTTGGTTAGGAAAACCACAAAGAGGATTATCTGGTGGTTTCCAAAGCTAGAAAATCCCAGGGAGACAAACTCTGTCACTTCTATGAAGTTTTCTCTGCATTCTGCTATATCAGACTGAAAGCAATAAAAAAGAGTCATCAAAGGGAAGCTTCTTATCAGCAACTGAATTTCAAAACAAGAGGAAATGATAGCTGAGCCAAGAGAGTGAGCCTAATTCCTCCTCTGTGAATTGCAAGCTTCTGTGTAGGGTTCTTGCACATGAAAAAGAAACCCTTTTATGCCTCTTTGAACACCCTAGAGCACACTATTTTCCCTAAAAGGGAAAAGACTTTTGATCACATGCTTACCTCACAGATATCAAAGTGATGTCAAGAAGAGAAATAGGGAAAAAAGGCCGGAAGTCATGCTCTGTTCCAGCCAATAATGTATCCACCATTTAAATCCTCTTAACAAGAAGGAAAACCAGTGAAGGTCACGTCAAGTAAAATCATAAATGTTAAGTGTGTGGCTACAGCAGTATAAAGTATTCTAAGGAGACAGACTGAAAAATCATGGCCAGATTGGGTGACAAGGTCACCAAGGTCCTTTCACACCATGTTCAGATGAATTCTGAGGGTCAGAGCTTGGTTTCAGAAGGTAATATAGCCCAGACATGATATCATGCCCTCAAGGGCAAACAACTGCAGAACCCAACCACTTGTGAAATGGATCATTTGCATTAGGCCAATGAAATATTTTGAGCTAATTCAAGTAGACTTTCTGAGTGGAGTCAAAAAGAGAGTTGTGATTGAGTAAACCAAGGGTTTAGTTTCAATGTTTATTTTCAACAGAAGGATTATGACACTTGGGGTAGTGCAGACAGGAATAAAAGTGATACAGCTGAATGGAGGAGGAAAGAGTCAGCGAATGGGGGCCCAACTGACATCTAGTGAATAATCTGGTATAATTACATAAGGCAGAGCACACTGGCCTTTGTTAAAATGTCTCAGCTCTGTAGAAAGCATCCTGGGGTCCTCTACAGTGACCGTTCTGCTATTCTTACTTCATTTACAGAACTGCTGAAATATACTTCTACTCTTACCCACCGTAAGTCCTTGAAAGTGGATTACACCATGTTTGTGCCCATGAAATTGTTTGCTCAAATGTCATTCAATAACACCCATTGCTAAAGCTATCAGACTTTTCCCCCTTTTTTCTTATCTTTCTCTGCTTCATTTGACACTTTTGATCTCTGTCTCAAGGAAACATTCTCTGACTTTACTTTCCAAGACATCGCCATATTGTTCTGACCTCCCAGAATTCATGCAGTTCTCTTCTATAAATCTGCTCTTTCACCTCTACTATAATGGCATCTGCTGTCTTCCAGTCAATACTTGGCCTTTGCTTTTTCTTTCCATACTCTTCTCATTTTTTTCTCTTAGTCCTATGTTAACTGTGTTCAAACTCTATTTCCCCAAATCTCTGACTTAGTTCTCTTTTGATTTTTCTATTTGTGTACCTTGCAATCACAATAAATTACGTATTTTTGAAAACAAACATGAACCCTTCTCACCTTTTATATCTTCCTCAATGACTTTGCCACTATTCTAGTCAATCAGTTTCCACATTTTAGGGTCACATCTACTGTAAATCGTATCTATTATAAATCTGTCTCATTTTTTAAAATCAAAATGACTCACTTAAGTTTAGGATACCCAAACATCTAATGAGGATAGCAAAACACATTCCCATTCTAAAATGTGTATAGTTATGCAGAAAATAATGAATGCCAAAACAATTTTTTAAATGTACAAAGCTAAAATTCTCCCCTACTTCATTTGGAGACTCTAGTATTAAAGATAGTGTGATCTCAATGCAAGGGCACAATGACATCAAATATAGAGTTCAAAAGAAAAACGGTTTCATGGGCAGCTGGTTATTTTTACACAGCTAAGGTGTTTTCAACAAATGTAGCTGGAAAGAGTAAAGCCCCATGTAGGAAAAATTAAACTTTAGACTTTATCTCATTACATACATACAAAGTTAAAAATAGCAAAATTAATCATCAAAATTTATAAAGATAAAACTATACATTTTAGACAAAAATAAAAGATCAAATCCTCAGGAGTTTGAAATAAGCAATGAGTTCATAGATAGGTTTAAAAAACTTTAAACTATAAATGAACAAATCACACATAAACTACTATCAACATTAAAATCTTCTAGTCTTCAAAAGGTATTGCTACTAAAACAAAATTCTAAGTCACAGAATGGAGAAAATATTCATAGTATACATGTATAAAATTGTATCTGGAACATACAAAGAATTCCTGTAACTCAATAATGTGACATATTTTTAAACTGGCAAAATATTTAAACATAGTTAATGAAATAGTAGATGGAAATGATAGACATTCATATGAATGGACACACAAAATCACTGGCCATTAGAGAAATACAAAACTACTATGAGGTTCTGCTGCACATCCACTCAGTGGCTGAAACCAAAAGGCCTAAACCTTAAGTTGATAATGGGGTGAAGGAGTTGGGCAGCCTAAAATTTGCTGGCAGCAATATAATGTAGTATAACTAATCTGGAGAAAAACGGCACAGCTTTGTAAAAAGTTAAATCTATACTTTCTCCATGACTCAGTAATTTTCCCTAAGTATTTACACAAGAGAAATGAAAACATTGTGTCCACATAGAGATATTTATATATGGATGTTCCTAGCAGCTGTCTTCCTAAAAGCCAAAAACTGCAAACAATCAAATGTCCAAATTATGATGTATTCATATAGTGAAAGACTGTTTAGCACTAAAACGAACAGATTATTAATACAAAAAGCAACATAGCTGACTCTTAAAAACACACTGAATCAAAGTCAGACACCAAAGAGTTAATACAGCATGACCATAATTATATGGAACTCTGGAAAATATAAATTTAATCTACAGTACTAGAAAAAAAATCAATGCTTGCCAAAACTGCTAGGGAATTGACTATAAAAGAAAACAAGAAACTAATGGGGGTGAAGGAGAACTATTGTATTATTGGTAATAAAGACATATAAATTTGTCAAAATCCTCCAAAAGGTATACTTAAAATTGGTAAATCTTGTTATATTACTTACACTTCACTGCTCTGCATTGTACTATGCTATGTCATATCCTGCTGTATCAAATTATATTGTTTTGTACTATTTGGGATTGTATTTTATCAATGTTGATTTTTAATAAATTATGAATTGGCTGCAAGAAAGATTTGCATCTCCCTGCAGATCTGTCACTCCTACACTTCACACTTCTTTGAATGGGTTTATTCTGATGCAAGAAACATCAGAATTGACTGAGACTTGCAAAATCCAGAACTTAATCCAGAGTCCATGAACATCAAAGCATGTGATCTGAGTCAAATCACTTATTTCCGTCTCCCTGGCCTCACATGCAATTGCTTCTTAAAAGTATTTCAAGATTCATCTGATTTCCTGCTACGTTCATGAGACCTTCTTACCACAGTCTTGTTCTTCAATTCCATTCCTTTCAGAAAGCCACAGCCGGTGCTGTGCTGGAGGCTCCTCATACCATTTCCCCACAGCAACCATACAAACATCACCTCCCAGCTCCGTATTCAGCAATTTCATGTTGGTAGATTGAAATCTGTTATGGAGAAATAGTTTCATCTCAGTAATAAACCAATTAAAATATTTTTCCTGAGAGTTGGTAATGTTTAACATTCACCAACACACCACTCCCTCATCCCTGCATTACACATGGTAACTGTTCACTTATTTCCCAAATTAGATTGTCAGCTCTGGGAAAAAAAGATGCCAAGACTTCTATTACTTCTGGATCCTTTACACATTATCCTCAAGGGATTTCTCTTTGATTGCTTGAAGAGTATGAAGAATCTAGAATTTCCATTACCATGAAAGTGGAGCTGTTTGCCAAAGGCACAGAGCTTGCTAGCCATCAAAAGACTGGGACCCAAACAATGAGGGTTGCTTTCAAGTAGCATCTTGAGGCAAACTGAAGGAGTTTTCAGTTCAGTCCTTCACAGTTTTTCATAGTGCATCAGATGGCAATGAGAATCAAGAGTAACCTTGAGGAAAGAAAACAGATGTTGCTTGGGGGAGAGAACTCTGACTTAGTGATCAATGATTTTGGAGGTTAGCAGGGCCAACTTTCTGAGTTGTCAGTAGGGGCAAGATCTTTTTAAGTTGTCTTCTTAGTCTTTGTGTCTGCTCACTGGGAGATGTGTTCACTGTGCAGACTGAGAGATTAGAACAAGGCACAGTTTTAGCACCATTACCTGCACTTCTAGTTCTTCTTTTTTTCTTGATATTGTGTATATCTCAAGCCAACTAGTTCCTTTTTTATTTTTATTTTTTGGAAAGAAAAAGGGACACAAAACTTCATAACAACATAATAGGAAAATAAAAATAATTAATACATTGCATAGTGTTATCTTTAAATAGTTATTCAGAGTACAACGTATGGGCATTAAAGTTTCTCTAATTGGTATTAGCACAGACCTTCCTTTTCAATGAGCTAAGAGACACTAATAGTATAACTGGCCTGCATTGTTTCTTTTTTCCCTCTTATGCTTTACCCATTCTCCCCTTACTGCTCCTCACTTGTTTTTTTCCAACACAGAGTCTCACTATGTAGTCCAGGCTGGCATCAAACTTGAAGTAATCTTCCAGTCTCAGCCTCCTGAGTGCTGACATTACAGGTGTGCACCAGCATTCCTGACATAAACTAGTTGCCTGAATCAATTCTCATCTCTAATATCTAACTGTGAAAACCTGAGAAACTTGTTTAATCATGCCAACTTTCATTCTCATCTGAAATAGGGTAACAATAATTCTGATTGCATCATTCCTTGTTTTACTAGAAAAAGATGTATCACAAGATATAAAAATGTATAAAATATTACAAGATTGACTTACAGTGGTCAGCCACAAGTTTGGATGAGGAAGAGTACAAAAGGTATCTATGCAATGGAACCAAAGGTTTCCATCCAAGGTCTGGAGTTCACTAGTGTTCCCTGCAAGTCCACATCAGGAGGCCAATGCATCCATGAGGGAAGGCTGAAGAGTCTACACTGGAAGGCTGAAGGATCTGAAGCAGAAACCAAGGATCTGCACCAGAAGCCAAAAGATTTCCAAACTGAAGGTGAGGACTGGGTTTCTTCCAAACAACAGAAGCAAGTTTGTCCTTCCTCATTTCCTATTTATACCATCCAGGGTACAAGCTGCCCCAGAGTGGATCTTCTGCATCTCAAGGTGTAGAATTACTGAACCAATTTAGGTAAGCTTCTAAGCTTCTCAAGTTGATACAATCATTCAACTATTACAATTCACCTCTTGTCAATGTGGCAACCAGACACAATTCTTTAAACTAGCCTCCAGATACAGTCATGCTCATAATTACACCAACATGCTATAACTATCCTGTATACAAAAGGAAACTCATTAATTCTCACCCCGGAATAGAAGGTAAATTTTCTTTGCATGGTGCTTACTTTTATCATTTCATAGCTCAAACATTATAATACAGGTTTAACAATCCTTAAGAACCAGTATTAAGTCTAATATTCAAAGCACTTAGTACATTGGTAAAGGTTCAATAATTGGTATATGTCTTAATTACTTTTCTCTTGTTGCTAAGACAAAATACCTGAAACCAAAGTTAAAAGAGAAAACATTTATAGAGATTTCAGTCCATAATTGGTTGGCTTCAAGTGAGGGTGTGTTATGCTTTATGTGTAGGTGCCTCCCCACAAGCCTCATGAAGTCATGGAAGTGGCTGAATCTAGTGTTTGTGATTGGCTTGTTGTTGAGACCTGGGATTGGTGATATGAGTGCTGCACCCACCCAGGGTGGAGCCGACACAGAATATAAGAGCAGGAAGAAGGTGTGTTTTCCCTCTTTTGTTCTATTCACTCTTGCTGTTTGAGGTGGCCATGAATTTCTGCCCCAGCATGCCACCCTGCCTTGGAGCCAGCTGAGTATGGACTGAAACACCTAAAACTGTGAGAAATAAACCTTCCATTGCTTCACTTTGGGCATTAGGTATTTTGCTTCAACAATAAGAGAAAAGTAACTGGGGTATAGGGTGGCTTGGCAGAGGGGAATCTCAGAGCATGAACAGTTCATGACAAGCAGAAGACCAAAAGAACAAGCAGGCAAGAGAGAAGACAACCCTCTTTCTATCCAGGCTACCCGAATTAAAGCAGTGTTAAAGCAATCGGTGTGTTGATTTAGTAATTACACACTCTAAATTAATCCCACTATCACACACTCTAGATTTAGTCACCTCTAAAAAAAAAAAGCTTCATTTATGACTGCATGAAACTTTGGGGGAACAGCCAGACTCAAACTATAACAGTATATCTTTAAATGATCCTTGGTGTGACTCTGTAACAGGAAAAAGACATTCAAGACAGACAGATAAAGAAAAAAGATGAAAATGACAAAAGAAGAGAGAAAGAAAGAGGAATTTTGTAGATTATTCTCCTGGAAAAATGAGAATATGAAAAATACTGATTAAATGCAGTTAGAGAAACAAACATTTTAGTCATGATGATTATATACCAAATAAAAGAAAAAGAAATAGATAAGCTTGAAGATGTAAAGAGATAAAAAAGAAGGTATTACAGAATATGTCAATATGTATAAGAAATTATATATCTGTTACTTAAACACAAATGAACCTGTGACAGAAAGGGAATGAATTTTAAAACTTGGACTAATATTCCTAAAATTAATATTACATCTAAATAACCTTTACAGAAAACAAACAAAACCCTATGGCCTCTTTTCCAGACACCTTGAAACACAAGCCAATTCCAAGATGCTAGGGGTGGATAAAATGATATCTTTAAAAATCTGTGATTATTACAGCTATCTAGAGAATCAAAAGGGAAAAAAAAAAACTGGTCAGAGAAGAATGTAGGAAAGAATCTGTTAGGCCATGCTTTTGGAACTTGAGAACCCCTGAGATCCCTGTGATGTTTCTCAAACAGAATTCCAGATCCTGACCAAGATGGGTGCAGAATAGGTGCAACTTGATCCTGTCTGCGCTGAGAAGGACACACATTCTCAACACCTTTCAACTCTAACAACATTTACAAAAGAAATTAAACAAAAAGCAAACAACTCTGCCTCTCTCTCTCTCCCTCTCTCGCTCTTTCTCCATATATATATATAATTTTTAATATAGACATATAAATATATATATATTTCCCTATAATAATTTATGTCTGTCCAGACAGGATGTCATCTTAGAGAAAGAGTGGGTCACAACATGCACAATGATCCCCCTGCCTCTGAAAACTATGTTAATAGGAGAAAAAGCAAAAGAAGTCCCTGTGAAATCAGAAATCACAAAGGAGACTCTCAAAGGAAAAATGATGTTCTCGGCCTCTGCTCTCCTGCATCTTGTTGCCTTAAAGTTTTCCTGAGTATCTCTAGGGAATCAACAGAGTCAGACTCCACACAAGGGCCAAGTAATCTTATTATACACAGAAGCTTTTTCCATTAATAACAGTTTCAAAAAATAAATAATAAGCCTAACCAATGAAGGAACTGAATGAACTCTACAATGAAAATTATAGAACACTGAAGAAGACATCAGAATACAGAATGATCTCCTTTGTTTATAGATTGGCAGAATTAATATTGTTAAAATAGCTAGATTAACAAAAATAATTAGATTCAATGCAATCTCCATCAAAATACCAGTGATACCCTTCATCAAAGTAGAAGAATATCCTAAAAGCTATACAGAAGCACACAAAAAAATAGTAATAGTCAAACAATCCTGAGCAAAAATAACAATGCTGGAGGCACCAAAATATCCAGTTTCAAAGTATATTACAAAGTTATTGTAACAAAAATAGCATAATAAAATAATAAAAATAGAAATGTAGACCAGCAGAATAGAACAGAGGACACAGAAACAAAGCCATACAAGCACAGACATTTGAATTTTGACAAAGGGGTCAAAAACATATATTACAGAAAAGAGAGCATTTTTAACAAACGGTGCTAGGAAAGCTGGATCTACATATTTAGAAGATTAAAATTACAACCCTATCTCTCAGTTTGTACTAAAATCAATTCAAAATAGATCAAAGACCTTAGCATAAGATTTGAAAATTCAAAACTACTACACAAAAACACAAGAAAAAATACTTGAAGTAATATACCTTAGTCACTTTTCTGGCACTGGAACAAAATATTCAATAGCCACAGCTTAAAGGAGGAGAGGTTGCACTTCATGGTCAGCTGGCTGCAAGGCAGAAATGAGATGGTAGAGAGCAAGGCTGAGATGATGTTCTTAACTCAAGACAGACAGAAGCAAAGAGAAGAGAGCAGACAGCAACAAGAATATATCCTCTAGGTCACAGCCCCAGTACCATTCTGGAACCAGGGCTCACCACCCAACAGCACATTTAGCTAGTAAACTCATTATTGAGTGAATCCACTGATGAGTGTAGCACTCATGTTAACCAATCACCTTTCACACACACATGAGAATTTTGAAGTATATTTGAGATCTGAAACATAGCACTTCATCTCTTACCCCTAAAAGATTCTTGCCCATCTATTATCCAAAATATATTTAGTCCCTCTCTTGGAGTTTCAAAACTCATCAGCTTTTATTGCTGAAATGTCCAAGACCAAAGGCTCTTCTGAGAATCAAAGAAACTCTTAGCTGTGAAACCCCATAAAAAATTAAAAAGAAAGTTAGATACTTCCAACATATAATGGCATGGGATAAACATTCTTATTCTTAAAGGGAGAAATAGGGAAATAGAACCAAATATATCTAAAGCAAAACTGAAACCTAGCTCCATGTCCTGCCCGTGGAGCACATTTTGTGAGATGTGAACTCCAAAGAGTGTAAGTGGCCCTGTCCCTATGGCATTGATAGTTGCAAACCTCATGGTCTCTCTCATGGGCTGGCTTTTCTTTCTGCCTGTGGATTTCCTCAGTAGATGTTGCACATTTCTGTCATTCCAACTTCCTAAGGTCTCCATTTCACTTTTGACATCATTCTCACAGTTTCACACACTGCCTTCTTAGGGGTACACTGACTGGCATTTCAGGCTTTCTTTTGAATTCTGGGTGGAACCCTCCCTGATCCTGTACCACCTTTCATTCTGTATGCCTATAAAACCAGCGTAATGTGTATAACACTAAAGCCTGCCATTAGCTCAAGCAGTAGTTGAGCCCCCCTTGGGTCATGGCTGCAGTGACTTATCAGTGCCTGGTTGACTAAGGATTGTGAAATGAGTCCCAGGGAACAATGTGGCTTTTGTAATACAGGTGGCCAATGTACTCTCTTCCCAGATGAAAGTGTTACAGTTTTGTACCCTCAAGACTGTGAAAAGTAGAGTATTACTGATTCCTGAGATGACTTTCAGCCATATTTTTTATTTTACTTGACTTGCCCCAAATTTGTATTTATTTTCTTTTTGCAAAACTGAAAACTTTTCAAATGGAATTTTTGCTCATGAATCTTACTATAAATCTGGCTAAAAGAAGCCAGTATTGCCCATACAATAGCTTGAATGTTGGGTTGCCTTAAAATCTTCTCTGCCAGATGGAAGTCCACTGCCCTAACCTCAGTCTTCCATAAAGTTTCAGGATATGGGAACAATAAAAATAATTTTTCCACCAGAGTATCACATACAGTCCAACTGCCAATGATGTCCTTGTTCTGAACAGTCTGCATTACTGTCTGCATTTTTACCAGCGTTCTGGTCTTATGTGTCCTGATCAGAATCCTATATCAAGCTCAGCTTATAGCATTCTAGGATTTTTCTATTGAGCATCTCCAAACTCCTGTGAACCAGTTCCAAATGATTCTGAACCACATGGTGAAATGTACTTCCAGGCAACAACCCCACTCCTGTTACCAAAATCTGTCTTCATTAGTTTCCTCACAATGAAATATATGCACAACTGAACAGGGCAGATGATTTTGGTTCATGGTTTCAGCCCATGGTCAGTAAAATGTGCTCAACTCATGGTGATCATAGAAGCACAGAAAGAAGGGAGGAGCTGGGAACAAAAATGCACCCTTCTAGGTCTTGATCCCAGTGACACACCTGAACCAGACCCCACCTCCTAATGGCACATTTAACTACTGAACTCATTACTGAGTGAATTAACTTATAGTTGTGCCCTATGACTCAATCACCTTCCACAAGTGGGGGGATATTTTAGATATAAGCTACAATCTCATAGGCACAAACATTTTTTCAAAAGGATTCTAATATCAGGAATAACAGCAACAATCACAAATTACATAAAGTTTCTGCATAGCAAGAAAAACCACCAAAAGAGTGAAGAGATAATCTACAGAATGCTAACTACACATCCAAGAAAGGATATCTTTACTTATCAGTATCATGTAAAGAATTCAAAAATCAAATAAACCAATAGTCCAATCAGTACATGGGCAAATGAACTGAATAGTCACTTACTAAAAGCAATTCAAATAACTGATAAATATATGAAAAAATGTCATCATCTTTAGCCATTAAGGATATGCAAATTGAAAGTACATGCAGGTTTCTGCTCTCCTCAGTCACAATGACTACAATTAAAAGTACAAAAACAACAACAATAAATACTGGTGAGAATGCATGGAATAAAGAACATTTCTACACTGTTTAGGAAAATGAAAACTAGTACAATCATTATTGAAAACAGTATGGAGGTCCCTAAGAAAAATGGAAAGAGAGGTAGTGTTTTATCCAGCTATACCAGTTTTTGGTATTGTCCTGAAAGAATTAAAGTCAGCATTTTATAGTGATACAGACACATGCATGCTTATTGCAGCATAATTCATAATGGATAAATTATAGAAATAGACCTGATTCTCGTTAATTGATGAATACATGAAGAAAATGTGACTTGTATACACAATGGAATATACTGAGCCATAAAGAAGAATGAAATCATGTAATTTACAGAAAAATAGATGAAACTGGAGATTGTCATGTTAAGCAAAATAGATCAAACTCAGAGAGTTAAGTATCATATCTTTTCTCTCATATGTGGAATCTAGAAAAAACAGAGAATGAGAAATTATAAGAAAGCAAAAGGGAGACTATTAAAGAAGAGGAAGTAAATGGCAAAAGAAGGAAGGAGGAGGGTAATAATGTGTAAAAATAATCAAACTATGCTACATGCATGCACACAAATGGTTAACAAAGCCATTATTCTAACATGCACTAGCAAAAAGATCTTTTTAATTTTCCTTGGCATTTGTGACTTGTAATTCCTGCAACCAGCATCTCTGGGGCTTTCTCTTCCCCTTACCCAGGACTTTTTTGAAAGAGACGTCATGTATACAGCGCAAAATTTGTTGTCACAGCAACAATTTAGAAGGTGGTGAGTTAGTCTGTATAGTGTTTTTAAGGTGAAAGTATTTATAGAATAAGAAAAATTCACTGTTTCTCAGAGACATCCAATTATTGACAAATTCAATTTTAGCAGGACATGTTTTCCTATAAATTTAGTGCCTTAATATTAATAGACTTCTAAAACACTTTCCAATTGCTGTTTCAAGACTTCAGCATCTGCAATGCTGTCTTTGCACAATGCCAAGTGACCTACACTCATGCAAATTCCTTTCTTTAGCATATCCTCCAAAGTGCTTACATTTGATCTATATTTGTTGTTGTCTTTCCTACAGACATTCTAGAAAGGTGTGAAGGTTTCAACATACTTTTAATTCTTTCTTATACCATAAGAGCATTAGATTATCTCAAAAAGGTTCCACTTTGTCTTAATAAACACACACATGCATGCACTCACACACAATCATAGTCAAGTAGTCATATTAGCTATGGCATCTGTTTCCAGAGCCCCTACAGTTAAAATGTGCTTCAAACTCACAGCATTCCAGTGGAAGTCACAGTAAGAAATTCTTGAGTTCCTCCTAAATTCTGTGCTAACTGTTTCCAAGTCAGTAATCTCTTAGTTCAATCTTTTCCCAAGTTCATATGACCATACTTCACATAACCATAAGACTTTAAAAGTTATCAGAAGTAAATTTATAAACCTTCCATGACCCCTACCTTTCTCCCCGTCTGAACTTCTAGTAGCTAGTCTATCTTACAGAGCCAATATTTTCTTTTTTTTCTTTTTTTTAAATTTTTTTTATTATTTTGAAAGTAGTGAAACACAATAGAACAAGACAGAACAAAGCCAATTGACACAGTGCAGTGAAATTGGTACAGAACTTCACAGCAGGTTATTTTATTTAAGGAAAAAACAGACAGAGGGTAGAAATAATATATAATTTCAAAAAAAAGTAAGAAATCACCAGTTGATAATTACATACTGTCATGTTAGAAATAGTTGTTCAAGTTACAAAATTAAAGCATACGAAGTGGACATTCAAACAGTGAGACTGCAAACAGTTCTGTTCAATGATCCAACAAAAACTTAGTAATATGGTTATCAATCTTACATACTTAAACATACATGCAGTTATATCCTTTAGAGCACTTTCTTTTCCTCTTTTTTATAATAGCAATTACACACTTTGCATTTTATAACTCCTATATTTTTATTACTTTTACACAATATGATATTTATAAATATGATTCTTTTTATTTTGCTAATGAGGATAGCCTCAAGTTGTCTCTATTTGTCTATGAATACCTCAAGCTCATCCTTTTTTATAGCTGAGTAGTATTCCATTATATAAAAATACCACATCTTTTTCATTCGCTCTGCGGTTGATGGGCATCTGCATTGTTTCCAAGATTTAACTATTACAAACTGTGCAGCTATGAACATGGGTGCACATATATCACTGTGATATGAACTTTTCAGTTCTTCTGGGAAAATACCCAGGAGGGAAATAGCTGGGTTGAATGGAACTTCCAAACCTAGTCTTCTGAGAATTCTCCATACTGATTTCCATAGTGGTTGCACCAGTCTACACTCCCATCAACAGTGAAGCAGTGTTCCTTTTTCTCTACAGCCTCGCCAACATTGTGTTATCAGTTGATTTCTTGATGGCAGCTATTCTTTCTGGAGTGAGATGAAACCTCAATGCTGTTTTAATTTGCATTTCTTGAATGACCAGTGATGGTGAACATTTCTTCATGTATTTATTTGCCATTTGTACATCTTCCTCTGAGAACTGTGTGTTCATCTCAGATGCCCATTTTTGGAGAGGGTCTTTGAATTTGGGGGGCTTGATGTTTTTCAATTCTTTATATGTTCTGGATATAAGTCCTTTGTCTGAGGGACTTCTGGCTAAAATTCTCTCCCATCCTGTGGGTTTTCTTTTCACTGTGTTGGTGATTTCTTTTGAAGTGCAGAAACTTTTCAATAATATGAGATCCCAGTTGTTGATTCTTTGAAATGTTTCCCATGCAGTTTGGGTTTTGTTCATGAATTCTCTGCCTATCCCTATGTCTCCAAGACTTCTATCTTGTCTTCCAGTAGATTTAGTCTTTCTGTTTTAATATTGAGGTCTTTGATCCATTTAGACTTTAGTTTTGTGTAGTGATAGGCATCAATCTAGTTTCAGTCTTCATCATGTGGAGAGCCAATTTTTCCAACACCATTTATTAAAGAGGCTATCCTTCTTCCAGCGAACATGTTTAGCCCATTTGTCAAATATCAGGTGGCTGAATGTCTTTGTAGTTGTGCTTGCATCTTCTAATCTGTTCCATTGATCCTCAGGTCTATTTCTTTGCCAGTACCATGCTGATTGTATCACTGTGGCTTTGTAGTATAGATTCAAGTCAGGAATTGAGATGCCTCCTGTCTTGCCTTTGTTGCCCAGAACTGCCTTTGCTATTCAAGGTTTCTTCTGTTTCCAAATGAATTTTAGGAGTGTTTTCTTTTTCTTTTTTTTCTGTGAGGTATGTCAATGGTATTTTGATTGGGATTACATTAAATCTGTAAAACAGTTTTGGGAGTATGACCATTTTCACAATGTTGGTTCTTCCTAGCCAAAAGCAAGGAATATCCTTCCATTTTCTAATATCCTCTTCAATCTTCTTTTTTACCATAGCATAATTTTCAGCATATAGGTGTTTTACATTCTTAGTTAGATTGATTCCTAAGTATTTCATTTTTTTAGATGCTATTCACATACGTTATTATACAGTCGTGGTTTTCTATTTTAGTCAATCCTATTATAATTAATTTTATATTAATTATACTGGTGTTCACATTGTTTCCTATTAGATCATTGTAACTGCCCTATAAACTGGGTTCAGTGTTTTGTTTTGTTTTTTGTCATTGTTGCTGTTGTTTTTTGAAACAGCAACCTGGATCCTGCTGTGTAGTTCCGGCTGCACTTGTGCTCACTCTGTATCCCAGGCTAGAATCAAATTTGCCATGATCCTCATGCCTCAGCCTCCCAAGTGCTGAGATTACACTTATGCAGCACCACCCCCAGATTTGGTGTTCTTTTGATGAATCCTTATTACCATTAATCAACAGGAAAATGCTTTGTAAACCTTAATGGGATATTACCTCACACCTGGCTATTTAAAAACACAGATTTTAAGTGTTGTCATGGATGTGGAGAAATTAGAACCTTCATACATTATTACCAGATGTAAAATAGTACAACCACTTTAAAAAATAGAATGAACTTTTCTCAAAATATTAAAACTAGAACTTCTATCTAAGTAGTATAACTAACTTCTATCTAGGTAATTATCCAAAACAAGTGAAATCAGAATTATGAAGAAAAGCAGCATTCTTATATTCCTAACCATGTTATTCACAAAAATCAATATAGAAACAAAGTAAATGTCCTTCAGAAGATGAATTAATAAAATTGGACAGTTAAGTACCATGCAATATTAATTTTTTAAAAAAGTCCTTCCATATGTGAAATGTGGATAAACTGGGAAAACATTATGCTAAGTGAGCTAAAACAGTAATGATTCTAGTCATATAAGGTAGCTAAAATCAACTTGAAGAAACAGAGTAAATGGTAATGTCTGGGGGCTGGGTAAAATGGGCAGTTGAAGTCCACCAGTGCCAGATAAATAAATTCTAAGCCAGGTATCATGGTGCATCCTGTAATCTCTGCACTTGAGAAGCTGAAGAAACAGGATCACTGTGAGATCAAGGCCAGCCTGAATTACATAGTGAGACCTTATCTCAAAAATACATACATACATACATACATACATACATACATATGAAAGAAAGAATTCTGGAGATCTATTGTACATCATTATACCTATAGCAAACACTATTCAATTAGGCACTTTAAATGTTCCAAGATAAGTGTTTGTAGTGTAATTTTTAAAAAGAATATTTACTTCATAGGAATAAGCATGCCAAACTGCTTGACTCATAGTCAATATTTTCATTTCTTTTCCCTTAATTATTTCTTTGCTTTTAAAAATAAAATTTAAAATAAATATTTGCATTGCCACTTATTTAATTCAGTTAATATTTACTCCCTTTTATGTGGAGACACGGCGTCCCTACTATGCATGATGTAATGGATGGATAAATAAAGAGAAGGATAAAATACTTTGACTCTTTCTATTTGTTTAGGTGACACTCTTACAAATGTGTTTATAGATAAGTACTTATGACATACACTGTTGTAATTATCAGAAGATGTTAAAATGAACACAATACTTTTTAAGTGAATACTGTGCAAAAAGCACCATACTAAGTAGTGTGCATTTAACAGTCGCTAAAATCCAATAAACGGCAGCTGTATTCTTGTTTCATACATGAGGGAAAAATAGGTTCAAAAAGTTTGAATTATTTCAAAGGTTAAATTTGAGGAAATGAGAGAAGATTTGGAACCCAGGCAAATCCAAAAGCTATACACTTCCTCAGGATGGCATTCAGAAGATGGAGACATTCTGCCTTATCAGGGGATCAGAAGAGAAGTCATGAAGCAAATGTCACATAAGCTACACTTCTAAAAACTGCTGAAGTTTTGAGAAGCAGAAATATAGCTAAAAGCTCTTTCAGATACAGAGGGTAGAATGAGTCAAACGATGTGAGAGACCTGGAGCAAGTAAGAGTATTCACATGTACAAGGGTTTGACTGCAGTGGAGTCTGAAGGAAGAACAGACCAATCAATTGTTTTAACAAATTGTGAATGCCTCCAAATGTTATGCTAATGAGCCTAGATTTCCTTCAAGATGCAAAATGTAGTGTAGTAATTCATTTTATTTATTATGAGTAGGCAGCCAGTGCTGGCTTAGTGATAGCATTGAGTAAAAGAAAATAGCCCAACCAATTTAAGAGCTAACTAAAGCAGCCAAACAAAACCTAGAGATGGACAGGTAAACAAAAGAACAAGGGATAACAGGTTGGGTAAGAATAAAGACATGAGGACTCTTTCCTTCAGGAAAAGAAAAAAAAAGAGTCTTACACAAGATATTCTAAATTAGTTAACAGTTTCTCTCTATCTCTGGACCTAGACCCAGACTAAAAACATGATAGCCAGTTTCTTTTTTAACTCATTTTTTTTAAACAAACCCCCCAGATCCTCCAACCCACACTCCATCTATATAAGGCCAAGACTAAAACCCTTGCTTGGAACTTCTGCTTGAACCCCTCTTCATGATAGATTATTACAAGGTTACTGTTATTATCATTGGCAGTAAAATTGTCATAACTTCTTCCTTTCTTTTTTTACTTCATTCTACATTGTTTGTGGATCCACAAACTCAGTTCAAGTGGAGATGAAGAAACATCACTGGACAGCACAACTGTTCTTTTTGATGAACTAAGAGAGCTTAGCAGTATAGTTATCTAATGTACATATACATAACTTTATATATGTTTACCAGCATCCATAGTCTTTTCCTTTCTTCCTTGTTTTTCTTTCCCTATCCAAGTAGTTCTATCCACTTTCTTGATTAATCACTTTTGTATCTAGATTTTATAACCTGAACAATTAGTTTTGAGATAACAATGTGCAATATATTAACTAGTATTAATTCCCTACTTTTTCCTTTTTTGAAATTCTGTGTCATTTCTATCCTTTTTTTCTGTTTCACTTTTTTTTAATTAAAAAAAATCACTGGAGTTCCCACTGAAACGTGAGACTAAGTAGGAAGGTAATTATCTTTTCCTTTTGCAATATGTTCTTTTTTCTTTTCTTTTCTTGTTTTTTTTTTTTTTTTTTTTTTGTACTGGGGATCAAACTCATGACCTTGCGCTTGCCAGGCAGTGCTTCCATTTGGAAGACAAAGATTTGTGCTGTGTGTGTGTGTGTGTGTGTGTGTGTGTGTGTTTTAACTGGACAGCCTTATGGCCTTATCTCTCCTCTGTTATTTCCCTGGTGGTAGAAACTACAAACACAGGTTTTCCTCACTCACTTAAAGATCACTAGCATGGCTACTGCTGTGAAATCATAAAAGGACAGGTTTCACTGAGACAGTCTGAATTAATGGATCCCCCTTCCACACTTGCAGAAGGTAATGCGGGGTCTGCTCTGCCTATTTTTCCTTTGTGGGTTGATCCTCCACTGATGAGGCAGCAGTTCTGGCTCTCACTCTTGGTCTTTTGAGGCTGAGAATGGCTGCTCTCAAGTGAATTACTTGGGGAACTCACCATAAGCATAATGAAGATAAACATCTTTCATTGCTGCTAAAACTCTTACTTCCAACTTTCTGATAATTTTTGTCTTATTTTATTTTGTTTCTCATTTGTTTGGAGGCAGGTTTTTCTAAAGACTGAAGAGATCTACCATGAGAAACTTTTATTTTTAATTTGTCTGTCTTTCTGTCCTTAGGATAGGGCTGGGAAATGGGAAACATCTCCATCAGCTGTGTGCTCTCTACCTCCTCTCAGGAATGCTGCTTGGACAGCACAGGCTGACTGGCTTTCAGGTAATCCATCACAACCAAAATAATTACACTGGTAAATCAGAAAACAGTTTTCAGGGATCCACAGACTCTGGTGTCTAGGAGTCTTCTTTCTTGTCATGATTTTTCTGTGGAGCATATCACCAGGCTGGTAATTGAGTTATATACTCAGAAATTTTCTAACTAGGGAATGAAAAAAGCCTATAGTTAGTATGAACCAAAAGAACCAGAAAAAAAGGGAACATAGGCACCAGTAAGGGTTGTAATCCTTCTCTAGCCCCACTTTCTTGAGCGCCTCCAGTCACGGCTGCAGGCACTAGACAGGATGGGCCTTAGGTAAAGAGACAGAACGAGCAGGAGGGACAGGGATCCCTGCACCTCCTTTGTGGTTTTTCAACATGGGGAAACTGACTGTGAAAATGGGCTTTCCCTCACTTCTTGAGATGCATACATGATAGTTAGGGCTCCTTAGAAACTCAGGCTTGAAAAAAGCATCTGCTAGGCTTTTCCTACATTATGCCTGGCCTGAGCACCCCTGGGGAAATGAAAAAAAGTGGTTGCCAGAGAAAAATATATAAATCACAACAGTATAACCTTAACAATCTATCCTTTTGGAAAAAACCGGCTTGGCAATCAATGAAGTAGTTTACCATAGTAACTCTAATAAAAAGGTCCCAAGGAGACTGTGCTTTAGTAATAGGTATTACAAAGATTAAGGTAAACCATTAGCCTAGAACTCTCCTGTAAGCAGTCTTTGCTTTCAGGGAATAAAAGGATTTTTCCCTCTTTCCTCTTCTGATTTTTATTGGTATTAACCTATTATAAGAGATCTATGTTATGATTCACCTAAAAAATGCTATAATACCCCCTAGGTAAGGTTCTGCCTTGTCTACTTATAGTCACAAACCTAAAGCAATAAAAGGTTATTGCAGTTCAACTTGGCCAAGACACCAAAAAGTGCACTTTGATTTAAAAGTAATTGCTTCGTGTGTCCTACTTGTTTCTTGTTTGTTCATCTGCCTGTTAAATCTGCTTTAATAAATGGTTATAGTATGTGCAGCTGCTTCACTAAAGATTTTTTTTGAGCTCATATTAATTACATTTTTCCTTTTATTTTGTCCATAAAAACTTCTGGCCCTTTTGAGATTGTCCACTAAAAACCACTTGTATGTTATCAGAGTAGCCAAAGTCACTTAAACTATTAGAGGATTAAAAAAACACTGGTAGGCTTTAGGCTTACCCGAGGCTCACACATAAAAACTTCAAGGTTTTATAA
The DNA here is from genome assembly GCA_004027455.1 of Hydrochoerus hydrochaeris. NCBI lineage: Eukaryota > Metazoa > Chordata > Mammalia > Rodentia > Hydrochaeridae > Hydrochoerus > Hydrochoerus hydrochaeris. The sequence continues at coordinate 72,170 of PVLA01003903.1, forward strand.
CATAAAAGTTATATACGATAGGTTAATGTGCATGTTTCTATGTGTTAACTTTTCTCCAAATACTTAAGTAGCAAAAAAAATTCTACTTAAACTGGTAGACAGGTAGATACTCATGATACTAGCCCAAATGGTTTTTGTTCATATAGCTATTATAGGAAGCTAATTTAAATTGGTTGGTGAGAGTAAAAATGTATTTAAAGTTGGCAACATGTTTTTGTGTAAGTTATAAGCTAATCAAGATAAGATCAAAAACTGATTTTATAAATACAATATCTATTGCTTTTTTGTACAATAATTTAGATTTTTTTCTTTGGCCAGAGATAACACATAACTGAAAACTATTAACTGCTAAGATTTAGTTCTCAAGAGTCATCTAAAATAATTAAGATAGATAAGTGGGGACTCTTTGGGCTTGGGAAACTGCCAAACTCCTTCTACAGCTAAACAAGCCGCTGCCTGAACTGGTTTGTTTAGTTTTCACCACTGATAAGGGACTTTGGTATTTATCCAAGAGTCCTACTGTGGCATATCCCAACAAACATTATTAAATAATTATATTTAAGTTGGCTATAATTAAAATATTAAGCTTTCTATGTCTAAAACAATAAGGTTTTCTTAAGACATTGAGATGGTCCTGGTAAAACTTACAACACTAGATTAAAAAGCAACAGTTCGGTATTATGCTCAGATAACTGCATTTTCCACTGTTTGGTTTTGTTACTTAAATACACAGAATTTTTTTTTAATGAAAAAAGGGTAAAATAAAATTTCATAACAAAATAATAGGAGAATAACAATGGTTCATACATTACATGTTGTTATTGTTAAAGTAGTTTCTCAGGGCACAAGATATGGGCAGAGAATTTTATCCAATCAATATTAGCACAAACCTTCCTTTGAAAGGAACTAAGAGATACTCATAGCATAACTGACTTGCACTTCTTCCCATTATTCTGTTGTTCTTTCCCCTTTCACCCATCCTAATTCCTTTTTCCTTTTAAATAATTTCCTCCCATTTCACAATATCTACTGTATATTTCAGACTTATCTACTCTCTCAGTTTCTCACATCAGGGAGACAAAATAATGTTTACACATCAAGTTTGATTTATTTCACTCACAAGTATGATCTCAAATTGTATTATTTTCTATATATAAATCTCAGGATTATCCTTCTTTATGGCTAAGTAGTACTCTATTTTAAAAAAGACCACATTTTTTTTTATCTATTCTTTGGATGTTGGGCATTTGAGTTTTTTCCAAGATTTAGGCATTACAAATTGTACTTCTATAAACATGGGTACACACATATTGTTGTGGTATGATGTTTTTAATTCTTCTGGGAAAATACTTATAGGAGAATAGCTGGGTGAAATGGAACCTCTAATCCTAATTTGTTGAGGAATTTTCACACTGATTTCCAAAGTGGTTGCCCCAGTCTACAATCACACCAACAGTGAAAAAATGTTCCTTTTATCCCACAGTCCCTTTGGCATTAGTTATTAGTCTACTTCTTGATGGTAGTCATTCTTTCTGGGATGGGACAGAATCTCAGTGTTGTTTTAATTTGCATCATTTGAATGACTTGTGATGTTGAACATTTTTCATCTATTTATTTGTCATTTTTATTTATTCATCTTAGAAGTGTGCATTCATCTTAGGTACCCATTTTTGAATTGGGCATTTGAATTTTTTTTTCCATTCTTTATATGTTCCAGATAAAGTCTTTTGAGGGACAATTAGATAAAAAAAATTTTCCACTCTATGAGTTATCTTTTCACTTGGTTGGTGATTTCTTTTGCTATGCAAGAATTTTTAATAAGAGATCCCAGATGTTGATTCTTTAAAATATTTCCCATGCAAACTGGGTTTGTTCATGAACTCTCTACCTGTACCTGTATCTTAAAGAATTCTACCTACTTTCTCTTCCTATTTATATCTTTGATCCATTTGGACTTTAGTTTAATGCATGGTGATAGACCTAGATCTAGTTTTAGTCTTTGACATGCAGAGAGCCAATTTTTCCAGCACCATTTATCACACAGACTATCTTACTTCCAGTGAACATGTTTGTTCCTCCTCATTGACAAGGAGGCTAACTCTTTGTAGTTTTGTCTGTATCTTCTAATTTGTTCCACTGATCCTCAGGTCTGTTTTATTGTCAATATCAATCTGATTTTATTACAGTAGCTTTGTAGCATAATTTCAAATCAGGAATTGTGATGCCTCCTGCCTTGCCTTTATTGCCCAGAATTTCCTTTGTAATTCTAGGTCTGTTCTGGTCCCAAATGAATTTTAGGAAGGTTTTCTCTAGTTCTGTGAGATATACTTACAGTATTTTGATCAGGATCACATTAAATCTATACAGCAGTTTTGGGAGTGTCTTGGTTACTTTTCTCATTGCTGAGACTAAATACCTGACAGACAAAACTAAGGAAGGAAGGAAGGATGTATTTAGCTCACAGTTTGTGGAGGTCTCAGTCCATAATCAGCTGGCTCCAAGGCAAGGTAGCATGCCTCAGGGATACACTTCAATGCAGCAAAAGACAACAAAAGTAGCAAGAGGAAAGAGAAGAGCAAGCCTCCTTTCCTCCCTTATATTATAAGTGGGATACCCCAACTGGGCATATGTCTAGCACTCACACCATCTCCCTGCCCTCCTCTTGCACATAATGAAGATGTTTACAAAGTGAGGACTATGGCTCCCTACTAAACCACTTAGTAAAACTTCTAACTTTTACAAGGGAGTACGGTCATTTTCACTATGTTGGTTCTTCCTATCCAAGAGCAACAGACATTTTTCCATTTTCTGATATCCTCATCTATCTCTTTTTTCAGAGTACCATAATTTTCAATATGTACATCTTTAACTTCCTTTGCTAGATTGATTCCTAAGTATTTCATTTTTTGTATGCTATTTTGAAGAGTGTGGTCTTTCAGTGGAGTATTTGGTTTTTTACATAAAGAATCATGTCATTTACAAATATTGATAGTTTAATTTCTTCCTTTCCTTTCCTTATTCCTTTTATTTATCTCTCATTTAATTGCTCTGGCTAGTGTTTCCAGAGCTATACTGAGTAGGAGTGGTGATAGTGGACATCCTTAACTTCTCCCTGATTTTACAGAGAAAACTTTCTGTTTTTGTCCATTTATATGATGTTGGCTGTTGGTTTGTCTTAGATGCCTTTATCAAATTGAGGTAAAGACCATCTATTCTGATTTTCTGTAGGTTTTTTTTTAATCAAGAATGAGAATTGGACTTTGTCTAAAGCTTTTTCTGTATCTACTGAGATGATCATGTGATATTTTTTCTTTGACTCAATTGATACGATTTATTACATTTATTGATTTATATATGTTGAACCATCCCTGCATTCCTGGGATGAATCCCACTTTGTCGTGGTGTATAATGTTCTGGATGATTTGCTGCATTCTGTTTGATAGTATCTTATTGAGGAGTTATACATCTATGGTCATTAGGGAGTTTGGCCTTAAGTTCTTTTTTGGTTTGGTTTTTCCCTGGTTTTGGTATCAGAATAATACTTGCCTCAAAGAATGTGTTAGAGACTATTGCTTCTCTTTTGATTTCATTAGTTTGAGGAATATTGACATTAAATCTTCTTAAAATTTCTTGTAGAATTCAGCAGTGAATCCATCAGGACCTGGACTTTTCTTTGTTGGTAAGCTTTTAATTACATTTTCAATTTCACTGACTTATATTGGGTTATTCATAATTTTTATATCTTCTTGATTCAGCTTTAGTAATTCATACATATCTAGGAATCTGTCCATTTCTTCTGCAAACACATAGAATTAAGGGTCAAAAGTCTATTCAAGTGCTGGCTTGTAAAATATTTCAATAATAGTTTATGACTGGTTAGACAAATATTAGTTTATGGCATTGCCTTTATATCTGGGAATATATACATATATATGCAAAATATGTTATAAGTCTAAGCTTTGAAGCTAAGTTTTTAGAATTGTAAAATATAAATTTAATACATAAAAACTAACAAGTGCTTTTTTTGTATAATACACATCTAAACCTTAGACATATAAAATGATCATAATTTTTTATGTCTCTTTAAATTTGGCCCTGCCATTTAAAATTTAAATGAGATATACATGTATTGGATAACAAGTCTACTTCTATTCAGTAACACTGTTTCCTTAACTTATAAAAAGTCTAAAAATGTCTTTTAACTGTTGTCGGTGTAGCTACACTCTGTAAGCCTATTTAAATTTTGTTTTTAAAGTAAATGCTAAGTAAATATATCTAAAGATTTCCATATATTTGTTGCTAATTAGTACAAATCTCATAGTTTTTAAAATATATTTTTATTTCCCAAGTATACAGTCTTCAAAGATGAAAACTGAAGAAAATATCTTATATTGATGATCTTATATTGTTTATGATGGTAAAGTTTTTCAAGCTCTGACATCTAGATTTCCTTTACTTATATTCCAGCTATTTATGGTACGATGCACATGCCTGTCCAACATCAGCCAGCCAAATGATATAGTTAATTTTTCCTGCTTACATTTATCTGAACGTTATATAATTGCGCTGTAACAGTTAGATGTACCTAGGCACTATACAGTCCAGACAATATCACTCTAATGATTAGAAATTTGGCATTAATAACCTATAAGTATATCTATAAACAAATACATTATATTTAAAATGCACTTTGTTTAAAAATAATAAGTTGAAATAAGAGTTTATTTTAAAAAATAAATAAGAGTTTACTTATGTTGTGCAATATCTTCTAATTAGACAAAGGTGACCAATTGGTAAAACAGAGATTTAAGTATATTTCAGAGATGATAACAAAAGCCTAAATGTAGCAGTGAAGGTTGTAGGCAGGGAAAGAATAGAATAAGAGCTGCTTTGGGTTTTCTAGCTAATCACGACTACAAAGAGCTAAAACTTTACTGAGGGAGCAATGAACAAGATGAGAACAGATGAGCAGAGTACAGAGGAAGCAGATGCCCTAAGCAAGTTAGCCGTCCCTTCCCAACCCCACAGAATGCAAATGAGAGGAAAGGTGGAGTGGGCTGTAACATGGAAAAGGAAACTCTTGTTCAGTTCATGCTCATATATATAGTCTCACTCTAGGGTCACATACACATCCCCTTACTTAATAATTAATTCAACCTTGTATGTAACTCCTCTCCTAACCAACTTATAAATCCCAGAGATAAAGCCCTGACAAGGGTAAGCAAGCAAGAGAAAATGAACGAAGCCCACCTGGAATGTGCACATAGCAAATGACACCTGGGTTAGGGTCTTGTGGCCTGGTATCTATCTAAGATAGCCAAGGGAACCAATCAGGCTGTGACAAGTTACAGAGAGGGGAATGTTCCCCCAAAACCTACTAAAAGAAGCCAGAGGCAAAAGGCCCTAGAGAATCTATTCAGACACCCTCCCCAAGACTTCCCTCTTCGGGGCAGCTTTCTGTCTTCTGGGTTTTCCTCTTTACAAAAAAAAAAAAATGTACCTCCCCCTTTTTTTAAAAAACTCCATCCCTTTTCTTCATTACTGGCTCTGAGTTTACAATCCCTGTGCACTGTTCAAAGCAGTAGTGCACATCCTGGATGCAACATAGTTATTCTAGCATAATATTAAGGTTGCTACATTATGTTTGCTCTTGATTTCAAATATTCCCTATAAAATTTTTATAACTGTTGTCTGTTAATAGTCTACATAAATTTGGCTTTTAAAGACACCTATTGCTGGGTAAAATAAAAAGCAATTCTTTGACTATCTTTTATGTTCAAAGTACTTGTTATCCAGATAAGATTATGACAGTTAAATTGACTTCTCCCACTTCAATACTGATATAACTGACCTCCTGGGTATTTGACAACTGAGGCTTAGAGACCAAAGCTTTAAAAAAAAAATGGGCCAAGGCAGCAGCCAATATTTTGACCCTAGATTTCCAATGTCAACAAGGTCCTATGACATGAGGGGAATCCCTGTAAAAGATTCCTGAAATGCTAGTGAGTTACCCACCTTCCTGAACAAGAAGATAATTAGACCCCAGAGGACAGGAGTCAATCAATGTACATAGTGTTAAAAAGAAAAGTCACCAAAGAAGAAAATACCTCCCATGCTTCCACAGGAAGCTGCATGGTCAAGCAAGACTGATCCATCCTGGCAGATAATTCTGACAGAGAACCTAAGAGGCTGTACACATCCTCCCAAAAATAATTCCTCAGAAGCTAGTGATCTTGATCTATGTATAGAGAGAGGTTAATTTTAATTAACACAAGTCTCATTTTAACTTGGTCTTAAACACCCAGAAAAGAAAAATAACCAAAAGGATGATGATGATGATAATGATGAAGATAGATAGATAGATAGATAGATAGATAGATATAAAATAACAGTATAGGTTAGATATAAAAAATGAGTTCCAATCACAATAGCCTCTGATCACTACAATAGTCTCCAATTATTCCAGTAATTTTTCACTATTATAGTTCAATGAGATTAAAAAATCATGAAGGCAATGATAGAAGCTCAGCCAAATTCTTCAATTCTTGAAACTGAAACAGTCCTTCAAAACCAGAGACCTCAGTCTTCTTATAGCCAAAACTAGAGGGTCCACTTTCATTTCCATGGGGAAAGGAGAGAACGGAAGGTGACAGAATGGCAAAGCTAGCCTGGAGATGTGCATTGTCTCATTGTATTTCCCTCCCCTCTGTTTTTGTTGCAAAGGGCTCCTGCATGCCTGGACACAGGATGACGACTTGTGACAAATGAGGCCCCACTGTCTCCTCAGAGTTACATTAGCTTTAAATAAAGCTTTTTATCTTTAAATCAAAATAAATGGCCTCTTTGATATGGTCAGAAGTAAGTAAATACACCTGAATGTACAGGTCTGAGTGGCCAGTAATTTCGCAATAGACAAAAGCAGGTAAAAAGCTGGCAAAAAAAGATAATGAGCCATTAAAAAAAGAGTAATCAAAGTGAAATGCATAACATTTTAATAAGATTAAGGAACTAAAGGTAATCGAAAAAGAAATATCTTGTGGCTAAAGAATTTCAGTTGAAAATTTGGGAAAAGAACAAAGTGACCATTTAACACAAGAGAGATTATGGATGCTGCGTGTAGCCCATCCGAAAAAAAAAAAAATGAAGATAGCAAAACCTACATACTGATGCCATACAATGGTCATTCACAAAAGCGATGGTTAGGAAAAGCATGCATGATAGAAGGGTAATCAATATCACCATATAGAATATGGGCATCACACTTTGTTTTAAATGACTGAGGATAGAAGAGGAAAAAAAGGCTTATACCTGAGCTCAGGGAGGCCTTCCACATGGTCCAGGAACTCCAGCTCAACGCCGCCACATGGAGGAGTCCTTGACGGTGAAGTGAGACCCTTCTGATGTGGCCAGCCAAGCTCTTGATTCTACTCATAACTGCACCACGCTTTTCCCAGTAACAAAGCCTGGATCATAAGTATGAAGCCCTGGCCATCACTCATGTCTATTAAATAAATTGCATTGATTTCCCAGCCTAAAGCTTCACCATTCTTTTTTCATCAGCAGCTCTGATTGGTGGCATCGGGACAGGCCCCTGGAAAATCACTTACACATGATCAGTTCTCTCCATCTCCCATGGTCACTCCAGATGACAGCCAAGAGTTCTACTGGGGCATTGCTGAGATGGATAAATGAGAAACCTTTGGTGAGGCAGCTTCTGAGGCAGGCATAGCTTGTGGGAACTCACTCTAGTTAGTCTTGGGGAAAGAGCATGATTTCTGTAGAGACAAATTTTATGGGAGCCAGTTCTTTTTTTACTGGCCTCTTAGGTTCATATGCTCAGTTCATTTTCTCCTCACTGACCAAATCAAAGGAGCCATAAATATTTATAAAAAGGAAAAAAGGATTTATTCAAACCTAGCACTAAGGAGATGGAGGAACCTATCAAATCACCAACCCCCTGTACAGGTGAGCAAGTGACTTTTATAGTAAAGAACAGAGTGAAGGAAGAGCACAGAGAGATAATGTGAATCACACTTGCTTTATCATTTCTGCCCAACTTCAGCTCATTGTTTCCTGGACAAAGCTGGACTCCCTGGCTTCCTAGTCAGTATCTGCATGTTCTATCACTTTTTGGGGGGGTTGAGGAGAGGAGAGAGTGTCAGCTATATGATCAGAGGGAGGAAATTTGGAAAAGTTGCTGTCTCTAAAAGAAAAAAAAATCTGACTTTTAAAGTTTCATTTTGTAGTGCTGGTTACACTGTGGGAGAGATTGTGAATTTGTACATGTGAGACTCTGTGCTGTCCGCTGAAGAGAGATAACTACCTCAGACCCAAAGTCCTGAACTATAAGGCACTGAACTATGAAAATCAGGGTTATGCAGTTGCAAGGGCTCCTAAGTGTCCAACAGAACAAAGTTAACGGGAACGCAGCCATCAAAGCTCTAGGCGAGAACGGCTCTGAAGACAGTGATGCCTTCTGCCCTGTGGCTATCGCTCTGTTTCCTTTGAATTTTCTATCTATTGAATTGTTTAATTTACAATAAAAGTCAGCAGTCGCCTACCATTTTTTTCAGTAATTTTCATTGCCTAAAATATTGCACCTTCAGGGGTCTTATTTTTAAGTTTTTCTATTAGGTAGAAAATCAAGAACAGGATTTAATAAAAACAAAACTTGGAGTAAAGAGAATTTTTTAAAAAACCAAAATATATAGCATTTGATTAGAAGAAATTTTTGTATTTTCTATTTAATTTTACTCACAATTTTTTTGTTGTTGTTGTTGAAATTCAATTCAAAACTACCCAATTCGGCTTCTAGGTTACAGCTAAAGAAATGGGAAGTTGAATCTGCCCTTCCCATGAGCCAGCCGGGGTACAGGCTGGGAGACAGGAAGAGTCCCTCTACCCTCCATAAGCAACCAGCTGATTCAGAGGATCACAGGTTGAGTTGATAGCAACTGAGATACAAAAGCAATTTAATTCTCATATTGTTTGATTGACTTTGTAGGACTAAAGCCGGAAGTCTGAGCATCTATTTAGATAACAATATGTAATATAGCAACTATGGAAGATTTCCTTCTGTTTTGTTTTTGAAATTCAATTTGCTCTCACTGCTTTGTTTGTTCCATTTTATTGTTTTGTTTTCTTCAATGTTCTGTTTTGACTGGTTTTATTCTGTTCTGTTCTGCTTGATTTTATTATGTCCGATGGTATGGGCAGCAATTTCAAAGATAACAAGAGGCATTAGGGTAACCACTGTTGATTTCTTATTATCCTGTTTTGAAGTCCTGTATCACTTTCACTGTTTCTTTACTGGATTTGTTCTGTTTTATTTTGTTTGGTTTTATTCACTTTAAAATAAAATTTAAAAATTAAAAAAAAAGAAAGAAAGAAATGGAAAGTTACAAGCAGGGTGTGGTGGTACACACCTGTAATCATAGCACTCAGTAGGCTGAGGCAGAAGGATCATTTCAAGTTTAAGACCACCTGGGCTACAAAGTGAGCACAAGGCCAGCCTGAACTGTACAGCAAGACCTTGTCTCAAAAAGACCAAAATAAAAAAATAAAATAAAATAAGACAGAAAGGGAAAGGAAGGGAAGGGAAGGGATGGGAAGGGAAGGGAAGGGAAGGGAAGGGAAGGGAAGGGAAGGAAAGGAAAGGAAAGGAAAGGAAAGGAAAGGAAAGGAAAGGAAAGGAGGAAGAAGAGAGGAGGAGAGGAGAGGAGAGGAGAGAAAAGAAGAGAAGAGAAGAGAAGAGAAGAGAAGAGAAGAGAAGAGAAGAGAAGAGAAGAGAAGAGAAGAGAAGATTACAGTAGTTCTGGAGTTTCTATACTCTGTAAGCACCTTTGTTTCTTCCAGTGCATTCCCCCCTAGACTCATTCTCATAAAACACCAGCAGAGACCAGGGGAGCAGTTCCGCATGGACTGCACACAAATCTCTGTGTGCAGCAGTAGCAGAACCATGGTGATCAACTAAGGATCATCATAACAACATCCCAAACTGATGAGAAAATATTACATTCTGAACAGTACTCATGTCACCTTTAACACCCTTGTAAGATTCCCAAGCCTTTGTAAGATAGAAGCCAAACATCTTGGCATGGATACCTGGCCCTGCAAGCCTTGACGATTTGTCTCAAGGCCCTGCACATAAAATGTTCAGCCTGCTGATGGGCATGTAATAATTTCTATTATAATAAATAACAACGTGTTTATTAAATAATATTACATAATGTTACATTAGTGATGATAGTATATTAGTATTATTAATGTTATTGTTTTTATGTAAAGCACATGGCACACTGTAGGGATGGGTATCATAGGCAGGAAAAAGTATAAAATAGGATCTCATTAAGCTTTATTAAAGAAATGAATACAGGAAATCTTACAAAAGGCAGGTAGACCCCACCAATTAGGAAAACAAAGGCAAAGAGAGAGGTGGGGTGGGGGGCAGACCCAGGAAGGCATCAGGCAACACCATTAACAGGAGAATTTAATGAGAAGGATCCTACAGGCAAAACACTGATGTATCCAGGAATACGAAAAGCCAGGGTAACCACCCCCCACCCTTTGATAACATGGAGAGATAAGAAACAGTCCCCTAAGGACTCCCACTTAATATATAAATCACATGTCCCCTTTGTGTAATCATTAAACCTAAGTTACCTTTCTGTGAGGCTACCCCACCCACTCACTTATCCATCACTAAGGGACAGGAAGAAGTCAAACAGGAAAGAATGTAGATAGAAGGGCTCCAGTTAGAGTCAAAGACAGTCAAAGAGCCCATCAGATGGCGATGACTTCCAGGTGCTTGTGTTGGGCATGGGGATCACCAGTCCTGCATAAAAAGGTACTGAAGACAAAAATCCAAGAGTATTTACCTCTGAGGTTCCCTACTCTTTGAGAGTGGCTATGTCTTCTTTTTTTTTCTCTTTCTCTATCTTCTAAATAAAACTTTTCTCCTTTTGATTTCTGCCTTTTTAATTCATTACAGAAGCTGAGAGTTTACAATCCCACCAGGACCCCAGTAGCTGCATGTTCCAGCACAGTGTGGCATGGACGTGGCATGGCATGATTTACACTCCTCACCCAAAGTGACACCACCATTCTGAACTAGTTGGTATTCTGTACTAGTTCAAAAAAGGGGCTTTCTTAACTACTTCCCCAAACAGAATGGAACAAAAATGCTGGCCTTAGTCCTTACATAGGGGAACTGGCTCTCTTTTGCTGACAGTAAAGTCAAACAAGAGCACAGAGAGAGAATACAGACTTTTAACCAAAGAGCCCTCTTGCAGTTGGAGGTGAAAAGCATAAGCATCTGGCACTGCACAGCGTAATTAAAACAAGAGACACTCAGGACAGATGACTGAGGTAGAGTTGCTATTTGGGCCCGCAGAGATTTTCTGCATGCTGAGCAAGAGCTGCTGCATGTATTTGCTGTAGGTCCCTTCAGGCTCCCCACCAAGCAGAATGAGAACAGATGAGTGGACCAAGATGGAAAGGAGGGTGTTCTGTTGATATGGGAAAACCTTAGCTCCCATTTCCCATCTCTTGACTTTTCTTTTACAATTCATAGTCCTTAATTTTCTATTTTGAGGATTAGAAAACAGTACAGAAACAATCTTATTTTATTCAACAAATACAAAGATTTTTTTCAACATTAAATTAGTGAGCTTTAGTTTACTAAAATATCTCTGTCATTTATTAGCCTTTCTACCTCTGACACTAGGCAGTGAACTGTATCGTTCCAGAGCAAAAACACTTGGTGCCAGTTCATTGCCTTTTTTTTCACCCCTTTGCTATACTTATTGAGTGTGTGTCTCATGAGAGCACCATGTCTCTCACTCACATGGCAGAAATCTACATGACCCTTTCTAGTGCAGCTATAAATTGATGACTTCTCTGGCAGCCTACACCCCTCAGCAGTTTGCCATGGATGTATCCTACATTAGGTTGACCCACTCAGAGTCCAGCTTTGATTTATTATGAACATTAACTGCATAATATAAAATATCTATTGGAGGCTAGATTGGGAGAAAAAAAGATATGAATCACAGGAACACTTCTCACTCCTGTTCCTCAAAGATTGTGTTGTGGTTTATGTTCAGATCCCCCTCCCAAGCTCATGCAATCATGGATGCAGCCAAATCTAGTGTTTGTGATTGGTTCTTTGTCTAGCATTCAGATTGTTGGTATGAGTGCTACACCCACCCAGGGGTGGAGCCAGCATATGATGTAACTGCAGAAAGAAGACCAATCTTCTCTCTTTTTGCATGGTTCACTCTTGCTGTTTCTTCAGAGCCAGGAACAGTGGCCCCACCATGCTACCCTGCTGCTTGGAGCCAACTGAATATGGACTTAAACTCCCAAACTGTAAGAAATAACCTTCCCTTCCCTAACTTTGGGCATTGGATATTTTGTCTCAACAACGAAAGTAAAAGTAACTAAGGCATCAATTTAGGGAAAAAGCACTAGAAATTAAGCTTAATTTGTGATCTCTGTTTCCATATTGGAAGATGAAACTCAGAAAATTTCTCAGACCCTGAGAGGGGGGCAGAAATCAAATGAGAAGTCAGTAACTTTATCTAGGACTCGTGTGGTAGGGAAAATAGGGCATCAAAAGAAGGAAATTTCATTGATATTTTCCTTTCTAAACTCAGTCACTATGTTTTAGAAGTACAAGGAAGAGGCTATAGCAGGAAACATTAACTATTCCAAAAGACTATCATCAAGAGGAATGACCTCCACCATTACTTAGTGAGAAGGTTCATGAAGAAAACCAGAGAGTTACAGGTTCAATAACATACTTAACCCCTGATTAATCCCACTAGAAACTGGTGGGAATGTGTTAGAAGGGATGTTTTTTTTAAATGGTACTTTTTTTTTTCTCAGACCTATCTGTTGTGAAATCTGGAAATGTTTCATAAGTTTGATACCACATAGTCAATTTACTCATTTATTCAATTATCTAATCAACTAATATTTATTTTAATATTAACTATGTGCCATACCCTAAGCTAGGCACAGCCATTGTAAAGTTGAGTAAGCAGGTGGAATCCTTGACTGAGAAATTTTGTCTCTGAAACAAATTCCACCAAGTCCAAATAATGACTTCTGAATTTTTACTTCCTTCTAACATCTAGTTCCTTATAGTATCTAGTTAATTCTATACTTTTTCTCTCAATCTCTACTTCTGGAGAAGAGATAAACCTTCTTTTTCAGAAGTGTCAATTCCCATTGGGAACATCTATAATTTATAATGGTCGTAGCAAATTTTTTTCAATAAATCTAATGGTGTTAATTGAAACAAAATGCTGATCAACCTTCCCTGGGTCCTTGTAGCTGTCAGACACATTGGCAGTAGGAGCAAAGGAAAGAAAATTTGTAACTAGGAAAACATTTATGCCATTAAAAACTTGTCAGGATCTCAAGAAGGTAGAGGAACAGAAACATAACTAGAAAATGAAATCAAAGTCAAAATCATGGTGATTTCTTGTTGTCCTAGGGCCAACAGCCACCTGTGGAACAATGGATATTATATTGCTCAACTTTTTATTGCTTGAACAAAACACCTGACAGATGTAACTTAAAGGAGAAGTTTAATTTGGCTCACAATTCAGAAGTTTCAGTTGTGGTCGGCTGGCTCCAAGGCAGAAACATCAACCTTACGGTACAAGGACAGGCTATGAGAAAACTGCCCACTTAATTACAACCAGGAAGCAAAGAGACAGGAAGAGAAAGAGGGGGCTGGAAATAAGAGTATGCAAGTATGCAAGGTCACACCTCCAAGACCCACCCAGGTACACATCCAGAAGTGTACTTTAGTAATCTTCTAGATGTCTCTCAAGCCAATGAAGTTGGTGACAAAGATTGACCATCCCAGATATACTCAGTGTCCTGGAATAAATACCTACTGGACAGAGTAGTAACCACTAATATCAGTTTTTGATGCTCTACTGTACTTATACTGGAATCTTTTTCCTATGTGGAGCCTACTGAAAGAAGACATACCTGTAAAATCCACAGAGGAATTTTTCACAAAAGCACAGTTAGTAATACTCCATCCTATATCAATATACTCCCTCAATTTACTTAGGAAAGTTCAATGGACAATCTTCAGCATAGAGTAAATAGTAGTTAACTATCTTAGTTACTTTTTACTCATTGTTGAGACAAAATACCTGATGCCCAAAGTTAGGGAAGGAAAGGTTTATTTCTTACAGTTCTTGGGGGCTTCACTCCATACTGAGCTGTGTCCAAGACAGTGTGGCATGGTGGGGCAGCCCTTCATGGCCACTGCAAATAGCAAAAGTGAAAGCAAAAGAGCAAGACACACCTTCTTCCTAATGTTACATCATATCCTGGCTCCACCCCTGGGTGGGTGGAACACTCATATCACCAATCCCAGCACTAGACAACAAACCAATCACAAATGCTAGATTCAGCTGCATCCATATTATACGAGGCCTGGAGGGGGGAGGAATATATAATATATAACATTAACCTTGACCTATACTGAAACTTAACTTCAGATGGAATTAGGCAAGGTTTGGCCTGGAAGACTAATTTGAAGTATACAGTTAGAATATGAGAGTGAACTTTTCAAATAGTCTAAAGGGATGGGATGAGAAATCAGATTTGGATCACTTTAACCACTGACTTATAAAAACTCACTTGTTTATATATTGTCTTTATTAGGGTTTCTAAGTTTTCCATCAGCTTTCGGTGCCATGCATGTTTAAGTTGCATCATATAAAATTAATACTAAATGTCAGCAATTCCTTGTGCTTCAACCAAATAGATGCCCCAAGAAACAATCTCATGGTTAGAATTGTACGGTGATTCATACAGTAAACTATAACTGTAGGAATCCTCCAGAGCTGACTGCTACACTGCAGCTGGTCTGTTGCAAGGGGAGATAAATTGCTTTCCAATAAAAATATGAAGTGCTTCACTCCTTCAGAGTGGCCTCTTAGGTATCATTCTCCAACTCACAAGCATATATATATATACAGAAGAAAGACAAGATAGGGAGAGAGAGGAAGAGAGAGGAGGAAAGAGAAGATGGCAAGAAAAAAGAGGAAGAAAAGGGTGGGTAGGAAAGGATGTTCTATCATTTTATGCTTTCAACTTCCAATATTTTGATGCCTTATGGGCTTTCATATCAAGAAATTCAGAGCAGGAGGTTCAGATTTGAAAACATGTAGGTTCTAAACTCCCAGGTCACAAATAGCTTCACCATCTCTAGCCATCACATTCATAGTTGAGGTAGGAAAAAGAAGAGAAGCAGCATCAAAAGGATACATCTCTCTTTTCAGAAAAGAAATTCTAGAAATCAGGTACCACACCTCAATCCAAGAAGAGGTCTGCTATATCTTATTGGTCAGAATACTGTTACATGAACAGTGATATAAAAAAGATGCTGGTGTAGTGGGTATTTCATACCGGCAAGCTTGCAGCAATGTGGAGTTTCTCTGAAGCACATTCTAGTACACAGTGAGCAGCTTCATGGGCTTTAGTGGGTAGGGACTGGGAGCTGTATTCCAGAGTCTGGCCACTAGCTACATTGCTGCTGAGAGGCCACTGTTGCAAGCTCCCTGAACCCTGCATCACCAGGAGAGCAGGGTGTTAGTGAAGGTCACAAACTGGTGTCCAGATCCCTGACCCTCCTAATTTTTGCAGACAGAAGCACCCCCAGACAGGTTAATTCAACAGTCTTGTTCCCTGAGTTGTTCCTAAAGACGCAGCACAGAGCCTGCTCCTGCAGTCCTTAATGATCGTGTAAACATCTAATCACCTCTTTTAAATATCTTTCTGTGTGTGACAGCTGGCACAGCCTCTGCTTCCTGCAACAATGCTCTGACTCGTAAATAGGCTTCCTGTTTTGCCACAGGTAGGGAGGTGGACTACAAGCTCTTTGGGACCTCAGCTGCTGCCCAGGCTTGTCAAGAAGAAACTAGTAAGGACTAATTTCCTCAGCTGCCCTGATCCTCCAGGAGAGATCACATATTTATTTTCCAGGCATAACCTAAATTACAAAGATCTGAATCTTTAAAAGTGTCCATGGTTCTGACATTATGTCTTCCCTGAACAAATGATACTCCTTGTGAATCCTCAGGTTTCAGTTTCCTGCTCTCTTTATTTTCCTTTCTTCTACTGTATAAAATGATTTCAGGACTCACACTCTGATATATGAATACATCCCAGGATATTCAGCCTCCAGAATTTATAATCATTTTGGAAGCTTTTTCTTTATAAAGCACAGTACATGTAGAATTTATGAATTTCTCCTCTCACAGTCACCTTTCCTGAACAGGGGGTGGGAGGATAAGAGAGATGTGCAAAGATTCTTTACTACACTATGTTGAATGGGCTAAACTGTAGCTACGTCATGATACAACTGCCTGACCTGACCGTCAGAACTACCAGGAGAGAAGCTCCTCAAATTGAAAGGATGTGTGTCATTACCACTCTGTACCCAGCACCTAAAATAATGTCTGAGACTTAAGTTTCTGTTGAGTTAATAAGTATATTCTGAGATCTCAAAAGCCACTCATTGCCTATCCTCCAGGATCACTGTTTCCAAGGCAAAGTTACTGGAAATAACGTTATCCTCACTCACCTCTGTCTACAACTTGTCCTGCTGTCTAGATAATTTGATTGATTCTACCTTTTGTATATAAATATGGTACTGGGGACTGAACCCAGGGTCTTTACACTGAGACAAATCCCCAGTTCTTTCTTAACTGCTTTGTTTTGTTATGTTTTGTTTTGTTTTGTTTTGTTTGTTTTTTGGGACAGGGTCTTGATAAATCACTAAGATATCCAGGCTGGGCCTCAATCTACCAGAGTGAACTGATTAGACTTTTCATTTCTACTGTGCCTTTACTGATTTTCTTCTAGCTGCGTCTGATGTGAGCGCTGAGGAGGACTTTAGCCATGATAGTGGATTTGTGTATGATTCGTGTTCAGGTCAGTTCTGATGTGAAGACCCAGCCACAAAGTGCACATGGTGTGCTTTATGGTCCCTCTGGATAAGTGTATTGAAGGAAGCAAACACAGTGGCTTACCCAGGCCTCTGGCTTTGGAATTTACCACTTCCAGGGTCAGTCTGAACCTTGATGGATAAAGTATGAAATCTCACTGCTCAAACAATATTGTATTATTCTTCTACCCACAGAGGATAAAGAAATGGATTAGGGAAGTCACCCACATGGACAGCTGTAACAGTTACTTAAATAATACTAAAATGTAATGAGATGGACAAAGTTATAATATCTAAGAAATTTTATTTAAAGAAATTTTTTGAAATTTGTATGTATGTATGTATGTGCATTTGTGTGTGTGTACACATGTGTGGATGTTCAGATATTCTTTAAATAACTAATTTGGGTAGTAATCTAAAATACAAATATTTATTATCTCATACATGTCTGAGAGTCAGGAATCTCAGAGCAGCTCATGTGGACGGTTCCAGGCCACCATATCTGGTGAAGTTGCAAACATGATTTCAGCTAGGCATGTAGTTGTTCCAAAGTTTGATTGGCACCAGCAGATCCACTTTCTGGAGGACACAATCACAGAGCTAGTGCCATATGCTTGAGTTCCCTGCTGGCCTCTTACTGCTCTCAGGTGTCCTCGTGATATATGTGCTCCAAGAGCTCATGAGAGAGCAACCAGAAAGTTCTTGTGCTTATTGTGATCCATTTCCAAAGTCATACCAAAACACTTCAAATGTTTTTCTATTAATCAAAAGTTATTAAGTCAAGTCCATACTCAGGGAAAAAGGATGTAGTTTCTATCTCTTTCAGGAAGGAGTACCAAAGAATTTGTTTACATTTAAACCATAACTGTCCAAAGAAAAGTGGATCTGGTGAGATACTTGATGTTTGATAAATTTATCATATAGGTCTCCAAATGTAGTTCAGTCTGGCTTTGAACTCACTATGGAGCCCAGACTGGTCTTGAATTTGTAGCAATCCTCCTGCCTCAGCCTCTCAAGTGCTGGGATTACAGGTAAGTGCCACCATCTGCAGTTTATCCTGCAATTTTAATGGCAGGCATGAAAATACTCAGAATACTGGAAGAATTGTTTTCTTCTTTTCCCCTTATTTTTCCTAAATAAATATTTAACAACTTTTTAAAGTATATTCCCCAGGATTTGAAAGAAAATCTACAAAGATTAAGGGATAAAGCAACTGGATAGTTCAAGGCATCCTGGTTTTCCTATCTCATATAAAAAAAAAATAAGATGCTCTTATGAAAGCCATGGACTCTGGTCCATATAAAAAGACAAAGATAACAAAATGGAGATTTAACCCTAAAATTACATAATGTTTCTTTTTCTCTTTTCCTTTATACTAAATTAGCTGAGGTCCAGTATAACACTGGATTATAAGCAACAGGGATTCAACACACTAAACGAAATTTTGAAAGATAATATCTAATAAAACACACAAGGATTTAATCGGCTTTTATCTATTAAAAGTCACATTAATAATTAATATCTTCTAAAAAGAAAGCATTAAGCCCAGATAGTTTCAGTGATGAATTTAAGAAACAAAAATTTATGAAATTATACTGATTCTCTAAAATCTGTTCCAGAAGATAGAAAAAGAAAAAACATTTACTATTCATTCTTTGAAGCCAGCTTGATCTAGCACCAAAATTATACAAAGACATTATAAGAAAGAAAAGCTAAAGGAAAATATTTCTAATATTCTCAACCAAATATCAGCAAATCAATTCCAAAATTGAAGGAAAAGAATTATAAACCAACTGAGACTTATTGAGGCAAGAGTGGCTCAACAATTAAAAATTAATTAATGTAACTTAACACACAAGCAAGTAAAATAAGAAAAGGTCTATAATATTAATGGATGCTGAAAATTATTTTTAAAAAATCCAACAGCTATTCATGATTTAAAAGAATTACCAATTATAAGTAAAAGAAAACATTCTCAACTTGACAAAGAATGTCTCTTTAAAAAATTACAAAGTTAATGGTGAGAAACAGTTTCTTTCCTCCAAAACTGGGGAAAAGAGCCATGATGCCTCTTGTCTTCAAGCCTATTCAATGTTGCATTGAGTCTGGTAAATGTGATAAGTAAAATAATGAAAAGGTACATAGATTGAGAAAGAAGTATGTTTGTTAGCAGATCACCAGATTGTTTATTCTTGCCAAAAGAGAAAGACACTCTTGAAACTAACAAGCAATTTGAGCAAGGTCACAGATTACTAAGCAAAAGTATTCTATAAAATGATATACAAAAGGAGATTGTTTTTCTGTATATAAACAAAGAATAATCAGAAATTGTAATTTGAAATTAAAAATGCAACATCATTTACATTAGCACCAAATATTTTTAAATATGTATAAACTATTATGTGCAAGAGCTACATAAGAATAATGACAAAGTTTCTAGTAGAAGTCAGAGTATCTATATAAATTGAGATATGTTGTTCCTCCCTACTTCCTCTAAGACCATCCCCATCAAATTCCTATCTAATTTTTTGGTGGATATTAACAAACTGGTGGTGAGGTTTATATACTTTAAAAAACCAGAATAGCTAACTTGGTACTGAAGAAGAACAGCAAAGTCACAGAACTGACAATGTACATCTTACTATAAAGCAACAAAAACCAAAATGATGTGGTACTGGGGGGAAATGGGCAAATCAGTTAATAGAACAGAACCGAAGGACCATAGATAGACACATATAGATACAGTCAGTTGGTCTTTGTTAGAGAGGCAAAGATAATTCAATGGGAAACAAATAATCTTGGCAACAAATGTTACTAATACCATAAAACATCCCCAAGCATAAAATGAATTATACAGAAGATGTAAATATTTTACAAAAGTTAACTCAGACTCCATTATAGAACTTAATATAAAATACCAAGCTATAAAACTTGTAGAGTATAACAAAAGGAGAAATCTAGGTAACCTTGGATTTGGTGATGACTTTTTAGATATAACACAAAAGGTACAATCCTTTAAAACATAAGTAGGAAATAGCAAAACAAAAGCTTTTGCTCTGTGGAGGACATTATTTATAGAACAAAGAGAAGCCACAGATGGGGAGAAAATACATATAAAACTCATATCTGAAAGAAAAATTTTGTATCCAAAACATACAAAAACTCCTTAAGTTTCACAATATCCCAATTAAAAATGAGCAGAAGATCAAAGCACACACTTCCCCAAAGAAGTGCTAATTTAGCATGTAAGGGTATGTATGAGAAGCTACCCCAAAATCACATCTTTTAGGGAGTTGCAAATTAAAATAAGGAGATACCACTATACATCTATTAAAATGATTAAAATTAAAAATAAAAAACCCAGCAAACTCTAAGGCTGGTGAGGTTGTAAAGCAATAAGAAAGCCTAGTCTTTCCAAATAGAAATGCAAATCATGCAGCTTTTCTACACAAATTTTGGTGGATTCTCCCATAACAAACCACAGCCTTACCACAAAGCCAGTTGTCACACTCCCAGGAATTCACCAATTAGCAAAAAACTTATGTTCACATACAAACTACATATGTTTATAGAAACTATTCACAATTGCTAAGGTGATCCTCAACAGGTGAAAGAAACCATACTAAATCTACCCAATGAAATATTATTCAGCAATAGACAGAAAAAAGCTATCAAACCATGGAAAGACATGAAACTTAAATGAATACTGACAAATGAAAGAAGCCGGTCTGAAAAGACTTCATACTATATGATTCCAGTACATGGCATTATGGGAAAGACAAAACAATAGAGATAATAAAAATATCAATGGTTACCAAGGCATGAGTAACCATATAGAGAGAAAAAGGAATGGGCAAAACAATAAATTTTTAAGGTGGTGAAATTACTCTATTTGATACTATAATAAAAGATGCATAACATTGTGTATATCAAACCACAGAAGTGTACATTCAAAGATGGAATCCTAGTGTTACTATGCATTTTAGTTATTGATGTATCTGTATCACTTTTTAAACTGTAACAAATGTACCACAGTAGGTCAAGGAGTTAATCATAGGGGTAGCAGTGCAGGAGATCTCTTAGTACACTTGCTTAATTTATTTGTGAAATGAAAAGTGTTCAAGAAATGAAGACTATTAATTAAAATACTATATATATATATATATATATATATATATATATATATGTAATCCTCTAATCAATTTTAATAACATTTAATGAAATTTAATACTCATAGTTTAAAAATCATAGACTGGGAAGAGTTTCTTTTATTCATATTTTGTGTTGTTCTCTATACATCCTTCTTTTTTAGCGGTCTTTTTTTTCTTTTCTAGAACCCACAGATAGAGAAGGGATATAAATAATCATGGTAGCTAACACTTTAAAAGTCTTTATTATGTTCTAGACTTTGTTCTGAATTCTATACGCAAATTTAACTTATTTAGTGCTAAAGCAACCCCATGAGCTAAGTACTACAGCTGTCCTGTGACCACAGATAAGTACATTAGGTGCTGAGAGATCAAATAACTCTTGGAGGACACAGACTTAGAGATAGACAGGGTGACACAGGATGGACAGCCAGGCCACGATCTCTCCGCAGTACACTTCCTAGACTGGTAGTGTGGAACCTAATCTCTTACCCTCAGAAACAATGAAATGTTGCTTCTATTTCTTAACAAACTTTTCTCTCCTGAAGTTCATGTCATAACCTGTTTTCCTCCGTCTTCACTCATTTTTATCATCATAGATCCCAGGAGACCCTCTTGCCTTCCTCCAGAGTGACATTAAATTTGTGGTGGAATCTTCCTTATATCAATATCTGTTGTGTGCTCACTGAAGCATGTGTAAGTCATGGTCCTGAAGGAACAAAGTACATGAGATCTTCAATCATTTTGCACACACATGTCCAAAATCATGAAGGTGTAATCTGGATGCATTCCTAGCAATGTCCAGTACCCACTGACTCCTAAATGTTAGAGTTTGACACTCTCTATATTTCTTGTATGCCTATGTTCTATTCAAACCCCCACCCGTCCCTTTACATTATATTTTTAGAGACTTTTTGCATCTTGTTGTTTTCTTTGTCTTTAAGGTTACATCTCACCCAGCACTATTAGCTGTTGTTCTCATTTTTTAATTTCTAGAAGGCCAATCAAAATTGGATCTTTCTTTCTCTTTCAAAATCTCTCTGTCTCTCCCTATCTCTCTGTCTCTTTCTCCCTTCTTTCTTTCTCTTTTTCTTTTTATTTCTCTTTATCCTCTTTCTCTTCCTCCTCCTCCTCCTTCTTCTCTTCCTTCTCCTTCTTTAAGACAGACATGATCATTCACCTGGCCAAGACACTCATCTACCATATAGTTGGCAGAACATTTGGGAACAATATTTTAGCAACCAGGAGGTTCTTGCCGATGAGAAAGTAACACCAGTAGAAGCTCCAAAAAATGAAACCAAGAAAGAAATATTCATTCTGTAAGGTCAAAAATGTGCTTAATAAAATTTTCTACTAACTTAAAATTAAGCAATACAGAAAACTCAAATTCCATGGCACAAATGGCTAACTATCCCTCCAGCAATTGTTTGCGCCTCCTTTCCAGAGTCTAAGTTATGCATGGTTGCTAGAAATAGGTGCCCAGCCCAGAATTACATTTTCTAGCACTCTTTCTTCTAAGCATGGCCACAAGAATAGCTCTTGCCATAGGGATGTGTGCAAAAATGAAATATGCCCCATCCAGAAACAGTTGAGAGAGTTTCATTGTCCACTCACCTTCACATAGAGACAAAACATCCATCTCAAGACTGTGAAACCCTAGAAATACAGGAGTCATATGATGCAAGGTCCTTGAATCATGACTTGAAGAATAACAGCCTTTTGTCAATGAGGACCACACAGTTACGGTTTAAAAGAGGCAGAAATAAATTATTGCAATGTTAAATTATGAGATTTTGTAGCAAGTCTATTAGTGCAGCAACAATTATCCTTAATTAATCCTGATATTTTCTGTTCTCAAATTTTTAAATCTTGCTTCTTCTTTTTTTTTTTTTTTTTTTTTGCTTTTTGCAAAGCAAAACTCAAAGATGCCTAAAACAGAGACTTGCACAAGATAGATGATTAGTGTGTTAAGCAAATGTAAATATATAGAATTCTTACAGTTCTGAAAGCTGTTAGTTCTTTAGAAACATGTTTAGATTTGATACATTCAATTGTCATACCAATTGTAATACATAACAAACTTACAAAATTTGCTCTATCAAAAAATGAAAAAGTGGAGAACTTCCGGGAAGATGGTGGAACAGTAAGCAGCAGAGAAAACAGCCTCTCTGAGAGAAACAGTCCAGATGCTGGAATATAGCATTGTGGGGAAGACAAGAAGGAAGGAAGTGGGTTCCCTCCCCCAGGAAAACCCTAAAGTGAGAATTGAAGCCCACAGAGAGAGTAAAAAAAATAAAAACTTAAACAAAGAAGAAGGCAGTAGCTGGCAGCACCTTTACCTAGAGCCAGACCCACCGTGCAAGAAGAGCTGCTGAATCCTGGGGATGCACGGTCACAGTGACTGGTGGCTGGCAAGCCTGGGGATGCACGGTCACAGTGACTGGTGGCTGGCAAGCCTGGGGATGCACGGTCACAGTGACTGGTGGCTGGCAAGCCTGGGGATGCACGGTCACAGTGACTGGTGGCTGGCAAGCCTGAAGGCCTCTGCAAAGAGACATGGTGGTGGAGGGAAGCAGCAGATGTGGAGAATTGCATTAGCTGGTGATTGCAAATAAAAATTAAAAAAAATAAAATAAAGTAAAATAGTACAGACTTTGAAAAACACTGCTCTTTCTTCCCTTCTTTATCCCACATCATCTGATCTCCTGTAGCTGCTGGGAGACATGCTTTTGGAAATTATAGTGGACCTTGAGGAAAATTCTGCCTCTTACACTGTCTGAAATCACTTGCTTATTTCAGCACCTCAACTTAACAGCACTTCTGCAGAGAGGCTTCTTACTGTCCAACAGGATTAGGTTCCCCAAGATAGAAACTTGAAATCACACTCTCTGTCCTTCACCTACATATTTAACAGAGGAAGTGAAACATGTGGAATACAGAGGTATGAGTGGTCATGGTATGTGCCAGAAACAGATGCTTGTGCAAAAGATATACAGCATAAGGGGCATTAAAGCCTTAAAAGTTGCAACTTCTTACAACTTCTTATTTAGGGGCCTTGATTTGTCTTATTCTGGCCACAGTTATTTATTTTATGTATACCTATCAATACTTCTCTGTCTCAACTCCTTCAAAAATATTACTACATCAACAAAGTATAAAAGCAAAACTATTTAACATGGCTTAGAACACTCTAATTTTGCACCACCGGCACATCGTTAAATACAAGTGGCATGCACACTGTCTTCTTGTGTTCTACTATCTATTGTGTCCTTCTGTGTGAAAAAGCAGATTTTTACTCATATTTCCAGATCAAGGTGAATGTTGCTTCTTGAACAAAGCCCACCTCTAGCCAAGTCTCCACCTCTATAGTGGTATTTAGGGCTCCTTGTTAACTGTATTGGCAGCATCCTGTCACCTACCCTTTACTATCTCTATTACACTGTCATGGAAGGGAAAGTAATTGGACTGCTTTCTTCCCAAAGAGAGAGGATGATTTATCCCAGCAACCTGGTGCTAGAGCCATTGTCTAACATTTACCTTGTGAGCAAAATGCATTTATTGAGACAATTATGGTTTTTTAAAAAGCCATGAGGAAAAGCATCAACATGAAACTCAAAACTTTGGAAAATACTCTTCAAGCAGCTCGACAAAAATTTTTTCTTGAACATCTACTACATTGGTCAAAATTACCAGAGATGATCGTTAAAAGTTGACCAAAGAACTTATAACAAATTGATAATCATTTATTCAGAAAAATCTCTGCAAAAAAGCTTGATAAAAATAGGAGACTTAAGCAAGGCCTACATCCTCCTCCCTTCTTGCTCTGTGTAGTAGAAGAGGTATTCTAAGTGGACTTGGACGCTGGTGAATATCAGCAGATTTCTACTCCACCCACTCAGTTCTTCACAACACCTGTTCAAGGACAGAAACAGCTGTGCCTGTCCCCATCGTCCTCCTGCTCCATAGGAAATTCTGGGTGGGTCCACTAATGTAGACTAAGCATTCCTCATCCCACCCTCTGCTCCAAATACAGAAGTTCTGCCTGGGTACAAGCACACATTTTTGTCTATTGGTAGCTAGCAACAGACCAGAACCTGAGCTGTGCTGATCAAAGAGCAGCCCCTAAGAAGCAGGTGAAAAGACAAATCTGAGCAGGGAGACCAAAGGCTTTACACTGTTAGAGAAAGAGGCTTCATAGCACTAGTCTTGGTGGCTATTAACCAAAAAGAAAAAGAAGAAAAGAGCAAGCAAGCAAAAAAAAAAAATCCAATGAGAAGTCCTGAAGAGAATTATAAGTATCCAGAGTCTCTACAATATACTATCTAAATAAAACACTTCAACAACAAATTACAAGACATGCAAAGAATCAGATAATATGACACATGCATGGTGGGAGGGGAATAAATCAAGCAGTAGAAACTGTAATTGAGTGGATCCAGATGTTGGACTTAAAAGAATAAATATTAAATTGTTGTTATTAGTATGTTCAAAGAGGAATAGAAATCATATTAAAAGAATTAAATCATATTTAAAGAATTAAAATAGACAATGACGACAATGACTCCACAATAGATATTTTGAAATAGGAAGAATCTTTTCAAAAGGAAAGGGGAACAAGGGAGGTGGGAGGAGAAAAGGAAGGAAGGGAAAAAATGAGAAAAGAAGGACAAAATGAAAACAGAGCTTTGTGAATGGGGAGGAGAAGGAGGTTTAAATATATGGATGGGGATGGAGGAAACAAAGAGAAGTCAAGACATATCATGTGCAGGAACCAGTTCCCTGTCATGACTGTGATGATAGTGTGTGTGTGCACCTATATTGTGCCAATACACTTAAATTTTAAATAATAAAGTACAATTTTTTAAATGTCAAAACAAATCAATAAATAGGATTTCTAGCCTCATTTTTCTTCAATTTTTTAATTAGTACATGTTTACAGTGCATGTATTTTACAATCCAATTGGGGGGTGAGTATGTGTATACAATATAACTAGTTTCTTTTTTTAATCCATGTCCCCTTCTCTCCTCCTCCCTCCTCTAATTCATTCTTGTTGATATTATTAAGCTTAGTTTATGTTTATGGCATACAGTGTTGACATTCACTGAGGTTATTAGGATCCTGTACATGGCGTATCTTCACTCTACCTTTTTCTCCACCTCTTCTAACCCCTCCCATATGGTCCCCCTTTTACCCCATTTTCCTCTGTAAGAGGCCCATCTCCTTGTCTCTTTCTGTCTGCATTCTTTTGATCTCTTTATGTACCTTGCCTCACTCAAATGAGAGATACCATACAGTATTTAAGCTTCTGTATCTGGTTTATTTTATTCAACATTATATTTTACATAGAAATTATTTTTAAGACAGCTGAATGTAAATTTCACTTAAAATGACTAAAGAATATATATGAGTTGGTACCACAAATAATTATCAAATTTTAAGAAAATCCATATAAATTATATAATCTGAAAATGAGAAAGATAAAAGCAATAAGTAAAAATTAAAGCAGGCTCTGAGAAATTCCGGACACTACTAAATCAACTAGCATGTCTATAAGTAGCATCAAAGAAAATGAGAGGAAATTTTCAAAACCTAATGACCCAATGTTTCTCAAATTTGAGAAAAAATATTAGTCTATATAGCTAAGTTTTTCAACCAGCATTCAGAATAATAAATGCAAAAAGACATTTCTCCTAATCATTGTCAAAATGTTAAAAGCCAAAGGCAGAAAAAACCTTGAAAAGAGCAAATGGACATCATATACATACAAGAGGATCCTGCTCAGATTAATTAATTGACTTCTCATCAAAAGCAAGAGAGACCAGTAGGGTAGTACATTCAAAGAACTAAAGGAAAAATAAATATCAACCAAGAATTCTATGTTCGTCAAAATTACCTTTCAAAAAGAATACAAAATAAATCCATTTTTAAGTAAACAAAAACTGAATTTGTTGCTAGTAGTCCTACCTTACTTGAAATTCCTGAGAAAGCTGACTGAAAGGATACATTAGATACATTTAGCTTCTCCAAGGGAGAAGAGGCACCAAGGATTCCATAAGTATAACTGTATAGCTAACTATTAAAAGATGCTACAATTACATATTTCTTCACTCTTTTTTTATTGATTAAACGAAAAATTGTACAATACACTCTGGAGGCTGAGATAAGATTATCATTACAAGTTCAAGGCCAGCCTGGGCTACAAAGTGAGCTCAAGTCCAGCCTGAACTGCATAGTGAGACCCTGTCTAGAAAATAAATAAATACATAAAAAACAAACACCTAATACTTTCTCTTTCACATTGATGTGGTAGAAAGACTTTTCTTTATTGTATTACTAAATATAACTAAAATCCCTGGGCACTACATACAAAACAAACATACAAAGACTGCAAGATAGAAGACGAGTTATGGGTCATAAGACCTTAGAAATGGTACCAAGTTGCATCATAGAGGTTTCATTTTGTTTTATTTATCCCAGGCTAGAAACTGGAGAAGACAGCAACCTAAAAATGCCTAGCTGGCATTTTTCATTCCTGAGAACTAAAAATGCCTAGCAGGAAAGCTTTGAGAAAATGTCTGCTCTCTAAGCAAAGGTCTAGGAAAGGACAGTATAGTAAGGCACAATTTGGGGACAATAATTACCCTACTTTAACAAAACACCATAGAAAATCTGCTTTCCCAACCCCACTCTGGCCAGCAAAGACCAAGTGGAGAGTCTTAGCTTCCATCTTTGCTAGGCTGTACTGGAGCAACGTCCAAAAATGCCAGATGGAGAACCAAGAATTTCAACTCTGTTGGGCATTAACAACCTCTTTTCAGTAGTTTCGATGGAAATAAGATAGGAGCTTGGACTTCTGCTCCATGTGATGGTAATACAGTGCTTCTGACTCTCCTACAGAAGTAATGTAAGAGGAGACCTACAGGGAATTTCAGATTTTCACCACTACTCAGTAATAACAGAGCAACTTCCCACAGTGTCAGTAGAGGTCTTTTACTCCTGTTACTGGAGTACAGTAAAAGGACATGTATGGTTTGGACCTCAAGGGCTCCTCCAAAAGCCTCATGTACTTGGAAAGTTATTAGATCATGGGCATACTATGTGCATGAGTTAATCCATTAACTCATCCGTTAATGATTTTAGTAGCTAAAGGAGGTGGGGCCCTATTGGACTGGGTCACTATGGGAATTACCCGGAAGAGTGTATCTCCCTCCTTTGTTCTTCCTGTCTCTCTTTGCTTCCTGGTCACTGCAAAATGAGCAGTTTTCCTGCTCTATACCCCTCTGCCATATCATTTCTGCCTTGGAGTTGGCCAACCATGGATTGAAACTGTGAGACAGAATATCCCAAGAATACAAAATTAATTAAGTCAGACATCCTCTTGCCTCTCAGTGAGAGAGATATGTGCAGGCCAGGGGAAGCCAGAGTGTTCAACCTTGCCTAGCTGTAATGATGACCACCAGAGGCCTATAGTCAAGAAAGGCAGACAGGAAAACCAAGGCTTTCAACTACCACCTGTCAAGAAGGTGGGGCAACTCCTTAAGCTAACAAAGCAGTATTAGAGGAAATCTGCTGAAGTCCAAGTGTTAGAGAAGATCCAAAATCTTACAGCTTAATACTTAAAATATCCAAGTTTCAGCAACGTCATTCACCATACTAAGAACCAGAAAAACTACACACTGAATGAAAAAAAATCATCAATAGATGCCAACACCAACATAATGCAGATGCTAGAATTATCTGGTCAGGCTTTTAAAGAAGCTATCATAAACTTTTTTTCTATGAACATGCTTGAAATGAATAAGCAAAAAAGTTCAGCAACAATGCAGTCTCAGAAAAACACACAAAATATGGACAAAACTCAAATTGAAAGAACTAAAAAATGCAAAAACTGAAACCTAAAAAAATCAGATTCAACAGAATATTGGAGAGAATAAAGAAAGAAATAAAAGGAATATTTGAACTTGAACATAGAACAATAGAATATACTCTGCATATTTGGATCAAATCAAATACACAATGATGGGTGGTCTAAAGGACAGCAGGGTGGTAACAAGAGATCAAATAGTCATTACCAGAGTCTCACAGGAAAATCAGAAAAGTACAAGCCTACAGAGACATTAGAGCACGTATGACTTAAGATTACTCCAATTTGTCAAGTCATAAATCTACATACTCAGGAACACAAAAAACCTAACTAAAATGAAACAAGATATGCAGAAGATAAAACATATCATAGCAAATTTCTGAAAACAAAAATCAAAGAAAAAAGTTAAAAGCAGCCAAAAAGAAATGGTGAGAACAATCTGAGGTAAGGATAAACAGAATGAATGGCAGAATATGAGTCTTAGAAGAAATGAACTGTCCATTCAGAATTTTATATCTGTTTAAAACAGTTCTCAGTAATGAAAAGCATGTCAATACAAAGTTAGAAACAAAAACTTTTCTCATCAGCAAACCTATCCTAAAACAATAACTAATTATCTAAGTTGACAGGAAATGAGGGATAAAGGAGCAAAAAACCATAAGCAAAAATATATGTGAATACCATACACTTTCATTCTTCTCCCAAGTTTTCTAATATATGTTTGACTGCTGGTTTCTCTTAGTTCATTGAAAAGAAAGCTTTGTGCTAGTATTGTTTGGACAATACTTCACGCCTATAGCCTGTACACTAACTACTTTGATGATAACAATACTAGGTGTATTAATTATTGTTACTCTATCATCCTGTTTTGAAATTGTTTTATTTTTTCTCTATAAAATAAATTTTAAAAATAGTTGAAGCAGAAATTGTAAAACTGCCTCACACGATTTTCAATGTATCTCTAGAGGACTTGTAAGACTAATGTATTATGAGTGGGGAGTGTAAAAGGACTTGGTCATAGGTATATGATCTACACACACACACACACACACACACACAGTACCTATGTCACATTCTTTGCACTGATACTGCACTACAATTATCTGAAATGTAACCACTGGGAAAAACTGAAAGAGACACAAGTCTTCCTGTACCATTTTTGCAATACCAGACCTGCCTCATTTTATGAGGTCAATAACTTCTAGATACCAAAATCAAAGATACTACCAGAAAATAAAACCAGACCAGTATCTCTTCTAAATATAGATTTAAAAAAAAAAAAACAACTTCCACAAGATACTAACAAATGGAATCTACCATAGCATATAAAGGATTATACATCAGCATCAAGTGGAAATTATTCCAGGAATACAAGAATGGTTTAACATCCCAAAATCAGTTAATCAATTACAACCATACAGTGGAATATTTGTCAACCATAAAAAACAATAAAGTACTGACACATATCCTGACATGGAATAGACTTTGAAGACACTATGCAAAGTGACAGAAACAGTAAAAAAGATGACATGTTATATGCCACCATATAAACAAAGAGCCCTAAAAAGGCACGTCTGTCAACACTAAAAGTAGAATAGTAGTTTCCTGGGTTTGGGCTTTCAGGGAAACAGAGTGGCTCCTATTAGATACAGGACTTCACTTCAGGGCAGCGATGGCACATGTGCCACAGACAGCAGGCAGAGCCCTCTCTGATGATATGTGAGCCTAGTCACCCCAGTATCACCCCAGCAGCTGAGCATCAAATATTCAAGGTTAACTGCAGCGCTGGAACTTTGTGATACATAAGTGGATTTTGGGTTGCAGTTTGGGCACTTGGTATCTAAGTTTTGCCACAGTGTCTCTGAATCTTTCACTAGATACAGATACAAAGGGACAGATCTCTTACAATAGGAAAGTGGCCCAAGGGAATAAGGATAATGAGTGAGGAAGAGGGGAAGGAGGAATAAGAATAGTGTGAAGGTATGGACAGCTATTTTGAGGTAAACAAGAGACATTACAGTAGCCATTGTTCATTTGGTATTATCTTGTTTTGAAGTCCTATGATTTCATTCATTTGCTTTGATTGGTTTTAGCCTGTTTTGTATTGTTTGATTTTAGTGTGTGTAATGGTATGGGCAGCTATTTTGAAGAAAACTACAGACATTATGATAGCCATTGTTGACTTCCTGTTGTCTTGTTTTGAATTCCTGTATTGTTTGCATTGTTCTTTCTGATTTGCTTTATTGCGTTTTGTTTTGTTGTTTTTAAAATAAAATTTAAAATAATAAGAATAATAAAAGTATCCCATGTACAGGAACTTAGTAACCCCAAGTAATGTAAACGTTATAGGCTACACATGAACTAAGACAAATAAGGGAGATAAGGGAATTGGAGGAGGAGGAAGACGATGGGAAGGAAGAGAGAGAAAGAAAGAAAGAAAGAAAGAAAGAAAGAAAGAAAGAAAGAAAGAAAGAAAGAAAGAAAGGAGAGAAGGAGGAGGAGGGAGGAAGGGAGGGAGGAAGGAAGGAAGGAAGGAAGGAAGGAAGGAAGGAAGGAAGGAAGGAAGGAAGGAAAGAAAAGAAAGCAAGCAAACTGTAAGGGATACATGTAAACATTCTCCTAGATGATTGTAAACTACATGAACTGCAAACATGTACAAATAAAATCTTAAAAAAAAAAACCACCTACATCCAGCAGGACAAAAAAGGTTCACCACTATTTCAGGGTAACAAAAGTGTTAGAAAATTAGATTCTGTCTAATACAGCTCTGTAAATGTTCTAAAATCCAGTAAATCTTTTGGTATGTAAATTCTGTCTGGATAATGCAGCTCTTAAGAATATCACACCAAAGTCCTTCCACCATGTGGGTAGGTAAATACAAAACTAATGCTTCAGAAATTCCTGCAAATGTTAATGTAACAGCCCAAGACATAGTAAACATCAAAGGAAAGTGTTGAGTGTGGTTACCTTGTTTACAGTAACTCAAAAAGAAGATATATTTGAGACATTTCTATAAAAACCATTTGAACTATAATATGCTTGAGCTCAGAAAGGATATTTTCAGCTATCTGGAGATTGACTTACATAATATTCTTTATCCCTTGAGAAGAATGGGTAAGTAATAAAGCAGTGTGTGTGTGTGTGTGTGTGTGTGTGTGTGTGTGTGTGTGTGTGTGTCTGTGTATGTCTGTATGTGACTAAGTCTGGGAATGAAATTCACAGTTTGTCTATGGGTCTGGGTCTCAGTATTTCCTAAGCCTCTTCCATCACACGCTGTATGAACTTTGATTCAAGATCTCCTTTTATGAGTGTGGGTGGTGGAGTTAGAGTACCAGAGTTCTGGTCCCAGGACTTCATTCTCAGACTTTCTGTATCTAAAAAGCAAATTACAGTAGCACCTCCTTGGCAGGGTTATTGTGAAGATTAAAAGAGGAAATTCATATCTGCAATCTAAGAAGAGTGTTTGACTCATCGTAAGTTAGCACTACCGGTGCAGTTAATAGCGGCAGTAGCAACAGTAAGGTAGAAGCAGTCACAGTAGGGTGCAGAGAGGGACACTTGCAGAAGCATTCTGAATCTCGAATTAGAAAAGGCATGTGAAAGAAGTGCATTACTAAGTAATGTGACTTCCAGCTATAGTTTCTCTTCTAGATTCTAAGAGTCTAGAGCATCACATACTGAACCAATTCCCTCCTCTGAACTGCATACTGAAACACCACCACTATCAACACACACACACACACACGCACACACACACGCACACCAATAACATACTGAATTAGGGGATATGGTACTTTAACAAATCCTCTCTTAGAATCTGAGTCTGTGTGATAGGCTCACTCTTTGGTTCAAAAGCTCAAATTTACCTCTTCTGTGACTTCTTTTCTTCCAAAGGCTCAGGTGCCTTTCTCTACGATTTTACTCAGCCTCTTCCTGGGCTTATGTCATAGATTTTTCTCCCATAATCAGTTTTGTCATGGGTTGAGCAATGGAAATTAGAATGAGAACTCGGCCTACACCACAGCGGGATCTTATAGAAGAAAAGGAGAGCCTGTGGACTTTTTCTTTTCCAACATGTTATTTTCTTTTTCTATCTTTTTCTAGTCTGAGCTGAAGAAACTTTAGAAAGGAAGCAGAAGAAATGTATCCACGTGTTTCTATTGGCTACAGCATGCCAGGAAGCTCAGACACAAACACTGGTGGTTAGGCAAGTGTTTTCACCACGGTGCTGGGGAACCCAGCATGCAGACAAGGAAACCAGATGTGGGCGAGGGAACACATTCTACCAACCACGCTCTTCCACATTTCTGTGCTGCCATTCCCTTTGCTTGCCAAAAACTTTCTCAACTCCCCAGTTTAGTTCACCTAGTTGAATACACATCTTTCTGGTTTCCTCCTCTTCCTTGAGCATCCCACGTAGAACTGTTTATTGTTTGTGCTCAAGCCCTCCCTCCCCCACAGCCCCAGCACCATTGTCTCCCTGGGTGTGACCTAGCCCAGATTTTTATATTAGTCTGTCTCCTGAGACCTTGTGTGTCTAAATGGTACAGCTTTTATCTAGTTTAGGACAGCGACTGATACATTGGAAACATTCAGCACTTATGTTTCAGGTAAAAATATGACAACATGTTTACTTAAAGATCTACATTTTAGCCAGGCATGGTGGCACATGCCTGTAATTCAAGCACTTGAGAGGCTGATGCAGGAAGATCTCTACTAGTTTAAAGCCAGCCTGGGCTACATAGCAAGACCCTGTCTTAAAAAAACAAAAACAACAACAACAACAAAAAGATGTAAATTTTAAATGGCAGTGCTAGCTGTATAAACACATACCTTTAAAAAAATCTTTGTTTCCTTCTACATAACTAAAAGTTACTCCACCTAAATATACACTGTTTAAATGGTCAGAGGGGGCAAATTCATGGAAAGGAAGGCCTCTCTTTGTAAAACTATTTACTTTTCACTCAGCAAATGGTAAGGAAAGTCTTTTTGAAATGTCTATTAAGAGTCATATAACTGAAACCACGGAACCAAGGAAGGGTCTCAGGTGGCCCAGGGATTCCTTAGCTGACATTCTTGCTGCCATTGTCACCAGTAGGTCTGCTCCACTCAAAGACAAAAGTCAGGCATCAAACTGGCAAGTGAAGTGGAGCCAGGAGGACTTTCAATCAAAATAGTCACACATAAGAATGTCATCAAAGTGCCCCTCGAGTGCCAACTGCATCTGCAGTAATGAACACCCCAAGCAGAGCTTCTGGCTTCTGCTTTCTTTTTAGAGCCTAAGTAGAAGAGCAGCCTTAGTGTTCGAGCCAATTCATAACAAAGCTCTCTACTTGGTCCACTTGTGGAGCCTAAAATGTTTGAAAAAAGGATAATCATTGTCCAGTCTAAAAGTTTCCTGATATTCAGTCTATTAAGAAAATCTTCTGGTCACACTGTGTTCATGGTGCCCTTGGCCTCTGTGTACCTGAGATTGTAAACAACGGGTCCAGCAATGGTGAAGATACCTCTGACAGAAGCCTCTTTTCTATTTAGTTCGCCACTTCGACTTGAGGTAGCTGCACAGGACAATGACTACAGTGAAGTAGACATGACAGGTGATAAGTTGCTACATGAGACAATCCTGAGCACGGTGGAAAGCAATAAAGACGCTACTGTATTACATTCACACTAAGCTCACGAATGTACGCATGATTACTAAAATACTGTTAGTTTCATGTTGAGTTTCATGGTTGGAACAATATCCCAGAAAAAATAGGCCACTACAGTGTCACAAGGAGCACAGATGCACCCGGACAACTGCCATGATCAGACCAATATGAAAGGCACCAGTTGGGCACATGTCATTCTTCATAAAGATTCAACAATTCCCAAACAATTATACAGCAACCAATGGTAGTCAAGATGACAAAAGAGGACCAGGCAAAGTGAACTCCGTCAACTTCTGTGAAGATCTTTCCCTGTATTCTCAGGTCTTAGTGATCTCAATGAAATGAGTCAGTATGAGAAAACCCTTGTTTGGACATGGGCACAAATGTATCAAAAAGAAAGGTAAGATGGTTAGAGCAAAGCAAGAGAGTCCTCAGCTAATGATGTTTCCAACAATGTGTATAGGAAATCTATTCCTGTTTGTCCAGTGCGCATCCCTTGTCACTGTAGACAGAAAAATAAACTCCTTTCTATTAATAAGGAAAATTTCCCTTCCAGTGTATTCAAGATACAGGATTATATTGAGTCTCCTTGTGATACTTTTCTTCTTTGCATGTTTCCTCCCCCAGTGATTGGAAATGAATCATGAACAGCAAGGAGATGGCTGCAGCCAATGGGTTCCAAGAAAGGCAACTTTTATAAAATGTTTATATTTTTAAAAGATGAATAAAAAACTATCTCAGCAGCAAAAGCGAAATGTTATAAAAATTACGAAGATGAGTAGCTCGAAACGAGGAGCAGCAATGTAGGGATATAGAGAAGGATGTAAGCAGAGAAATAGATATTTAGGCAGCCTACAGCAGTGGTGGCAAACACAGCCGGCTCTCTGCTATCATTGAAAGCTCTAAGGTTCGCCATCACAGGTCTAGGGTGTAGCATTTAAAAATGAGACTTCAGTGATGTAACATATGGTCTCCATGTCTCACTGAACTCCAAAGTATAGGATAACAAATACAGCAGGGATTTTCTTTTATAAATGAAGCCTGAAATTAGAAACAAAGAACTGAGATCGAAGAAAGACTCCTATGTATCAACAGGACCTTGAAAATGACAGGCCAATTTGTGAAGATGCTGGCTTTGGAAAGGGAGGTAGGAGTCTGCCAGTCGCTTGGAACCTGGCATTTAGAGTCCAAAAGAGCTAGTTTGGTAGAAAAATCATTCATGAGCTCAGGTGTTCTTAGTCTATTTTGTGCTACTATGACAGAGTACCACAGACTAGGTAATTTATAAATAAAAGAAGTTTACTGACTCACAGTTCTGAAGACTGTAGAGTCTAAGACTAAGGGGCTGCATCTACTGAGGAACTTCTTGCTATCAGAATGTTCCAGAAGGCATCATGTGGTGATAATGTGCATGTGAGAGGAAGAGGCAGACAAATTTGCTTTTGTAACAAACCTACTCTTGCAATAATGAATTAATCCATTCATGAGAACAGAGTGCTTGAGACCTAATCACCTCTTAAAGTTCCTGTCACTTGACACTGGCACTGGGGATTACATTTTCAACCCGTAAGTTTGAGCGATAGGTTCATACTGTAAAACTCTACCCCAGCCCCCCAAATTCATGTCCTTCTCACATGCAAAACACATTCACTTCATTCCAGCAGTCCCAAAAGTTGTAACTCACTTTTGTGCCAACCAAAAATTCCAAAGTCCAGAGTCTCATCTGAATCAGATACAGATGAGACTCCAGGGACGATTTGTCCTGAGGTAAATTCCCCTCTAGCCACGATCCTGTGAAATCACAACAAGGTATGTGCTTCCCTTCCGATTATGAATACCATCGTTACATCATTTATCTCTTCTGGTATTTTACTCTAAGGGACCAAAAGAAGACAGGCTGCACCCTGAATGCTTTGATACTTAGGTATTTCTTCTGCTAGATGTTACAGTCCATCGCTCTTCAGTGCTATCTTCCATAAGGCCCGAAGATATGATTCCGTCAAGCTGTTTTATAACTGTAGAAAGCTAAACTTCACCCTTGTTCCTCAGGTCCATTTGCAGCCTCATCAGAAAGCCATCACTGTCCATATTTCTGCCCATGTCTCACCATCACCACCTATGTAATTTTAAAGAATTTCCAGACATTCCCTGAAATGTTTTTTCCCCAAGTTCTCACCAGAATTTCTCTTAATTCTCCATTCATCTAAATCTAGACTTTTACTAGCCTACTACTCCAAACTCACCCAACCTCTACCCATTATGCAGTCCCAAAGCTTCTTCCACACTTGCAGGTGTTTTTTATTATTATTAGCACACATACCCCCTTGGGTATCAATTTTCTGTATTAGCTATTTTGTGCTGCTTTAGCAGAATGCCACAGACAGAGTATTTTATAAATAATACAAGTTGATTTTACTTATGGTTCTGGAGGCTAAAAAGTCCCAGATGTGGTGGATGAGGGGATTTTTGCACTCTGACATAGCTGAAAGCATCACCTGGCAAGACGGCACAGGAACAGCAAGAGGAAGCTGAACCTACTTTTATAACAAACCCATTCTTGCAATAGTGACATTAACCCATTTGCAAGACCAGAGTTCTGGTGATCTAACCACTTCTTAAAGGTGTATTAGTAGGACCTGGAAAGTGGTGTCTGGCTTCTGAAAAAGCCAAAATTGAGGAAAAGTAGAAACGGTCCAGCAGCCTGTACCCTGGCATTTATAGCCTGAAAGAGCTCTTTTGCTAGAAAGGTCAATCATTATCTCAGGTGGGTACTGATTTTTCTCCACTGGCAGAGGAAATGCTGTGGAGTGGGAAACAGAGACAAGTATGTTAGAAAGGGGAAATCTGTAATCTATGGGAAATACACATTAGACACAGAGTCTCCTGAGCAGAATCAGACTTTTTCCCTTTTGTTCCTTGGCAGACTTACTGTACCATAGAAAACAGGCTTCCTTCCCTCTTTTTCCCTCCATCATCCCCTAAAACTTCAATTCTGCTGTGCCCACTTCACAAAAATTACTCTTTCAAAGGTCACCAATGGAATCTTTATTGATAAATGCAGCATCTTTTATACTTAGATCTCTCTGAAACATTTATACTAGTGGACACTGCCTCTTCAAAACTTGCACTAACTCGGTTCCCATGCCACTGCACATACTGTCACACTGCACACACCCACTTCCCCTACCCTCAAGTCTTCCCTTCCCTCCAGCCCCACAAAAGAAAGTGTTCCCTGGAGCCAGCACTTAACTCTCTGACCTTTTCTTACTTCTCATGTTCACTGAAAAGCTAATCTATTGTCTCATCAACAACTACAATTGATTCCTCTGAAACCTATATTTTGAATACCAAATGGCAGCCACATATTTCAGATTTTCCATTGGCCTTTTGTATGTGGAGGTCATACTATCATTTTGAATTTAGCATCTTGGGGGCCAAACTTATCACCCACTCTCCAGCTCCGCCAAATGACCGTCTTCTCTGTTGTCCTACCTACCTCAGTAGCACTGAGTATTTCCACTTCACATGTCATACATATGTCAATAATGGGTGAGGAGCTTTGTGAAGTGATTGGTAATCCAAAGATTAATGGGTCAGCAGCTTATTTTAGGAGTGGCTGTGTTATAAAGCAAGATGCCTTATATTGTGTTACCAACATGGTACAGTGCAGCAAGTGTTCTCACTAGCTGACACCACGCTATTGAACTCTAGAAACATGAGCTAAATGATTATCTATTCTTATGAATTACTCAGTCCGTGGCATTCAGTTAAAGCTATGCAAAATGGTCTAGGATAATGTGCAATTAAAAACTTGGGGTAAAATCTAATTTGGTTCTATATTCTGTATATTCTTGTTCTCATCTTTTCTCTTTCTTCCTTTTCCATAGCAACCTACCATCCACAGAAGACTATATACCTCTGATTTTTATACAACCACATATCAGGGTGGCATTCAGTTAAAGCTATGCAAAATGGTCTAGGATAATGTGCAATTAAAAACTTGGGGTAAAATCTAATTTGGTTCTATATTCTGTATATTCTTGTTCTCATCTTTTCTCTTTCTTCCTTTTCCATAGCAACCTACCATCCACAGAAGACTATATACCTCTGATTTTTATACAACCACATATCAGGGTGATGATTAGTAACTGTTAATACCTCCATTTTTATATCTAAATGCTCTTAAATATCTTTTAGCTAGCAAAATACACAGCAAATAATTCTTTCTTAGTACTAAAATGCTTCATACTACTCCACATTCTACTTTAGTCTCTGTCTAGCCAGACTTTCCTAATAGTTATTTTAACTGTTTGTCATCCATAAATATCCATGACTATGGAAAGTATCTTTGAGGTGTTCTTTAATATTTAGGCAACCTTTCACCCCACTAGTTTATTGCAGCTTTGAATTAGATCCTCATCATCTCTCTGTCACTGCCTTCTTCCCCTGTCCTCTCTGAAGTCAACTATTGGATGCCAGTTGATTATACCAAAGCAGCTCTGCATAAGGTACATAGATATCTCATGATTTCCTCAATAGATTGTCATCTTTCCTCCTTCAAACTCAAACCTTCTGAAACCACCCAGACAGAAGCCAACACTAGCAGAAGCCTGCATCAAGGGTAGGCTGCCCAGAATCTCCACCGTGGGCCTGCCCTGCCTCTGGGAATTTAGCAGAAGCCTGCATCAAGGGTAGGCTGCCAAGAAGCTCCACCAAGGGCCCGCCCTGCCACCTGAAACTCAGCGCAAGCCCGCCTCAGGGGTAGGAACGTCCCCTGTGGGCCTGCCCTGCCATCAGGAACATCGAGGAGGCCCGCCCAAGACTGAAAACTGCCCTGGACTGCTTCAGCTGGGCCCACCGTCCCACCTGAAACATCAGAAGGTCTCAGCGGTATCCAGTTAGTGTGAGAAAATTTGGAATTTTGCTCCCAGGTGGTAAACTTTGGACTACACCAGATTGACTGTATCAATGTGGTGAGTAGACCCCTAAAATAGAGGTGTACAGGGGATAAATAGGGCCAGTAGTAAAAACCCCCTACAACTAAATGTAAGACTTTGATGTGTCTGAAAAGAGTGTGTGTGATCCCCTCCTACACATAGAAAACACCAGGCAGAGTGAAAATGACAAAACAAAAAAGCAAAATGCAGTCTCAAACATATAGTTCACCAGAAGCAAGTATAGGAGACACTGAAATAGAGGACCCAAAAAGTAAAACACCGGGAATCTCTGAAAAGATAGCCAGTGAAATAAAAAAAACAACTGCATCAGGCTATAGAGGAAATCAAATTAGAAGTAGTCTCCCATGTAAAGATAGAAATAACAACTTTAGTAAAGGAGTTGTTGAATGCAGCTAAAGAAGAAATAATGAAAAAAGTACATGAGCATGGGAAAATGATTGAAACTTTGAATGAACAATATAGAAAACAAGCAGAATTCATGAAACAAACTCAAAGAGACATCCAAGAAACAAAAAATTCTATTGAAAGCATGCAAAACCACCTAAAGGAAGCTGAGGATAGGATTTCGGACCTTGAGGACAGAATCACAGTTAGTGATCAGGAAAGGATAGAACTTTTAAAAATACCAAAGCAGCATGAAATGACAATCCAGAAGCTTCATGATGATGCCAAGAGCAACAATATAAGAATAATGGGCATTAGCAAAGATACAAGAGTGTGGGCAAATGACATACATAAAGTATTTACAGAAATAATAGCAGAAAATTTCCCAAACATGGGGAAAGAATCTGATATGCAGATAAGTGAGGCATATAGAACACCAAACAGTCACAATCAACAT
Source organism: Hydrochoerus hydrochaeris (assembly GCA_004027455.1). Taxonomy (NCBI): domain Eukaryota; kingdom Metazoa; phylum Chordata; class Mammalia; order Rodentia; family Hydrochaeridae; genus Hydrochoerus; species Hydrochoerus hydrochaeris. Next base: position 112,614 of record PVLA01003903.1, read on the forward strand.
AAATCCACACCATGACACATAATAATTAAGATCTCAGACATACAGCATAAAAACAGAATATTAAAGCTGTCAGAGAAAAGACACAACTCACCTATCAGGGAAAGCCCATTGGAATTGCAGCAGACTTTTCAGCACAAACCCTCAAGTCAAGAAGATCTTGGAGGGAGGTATTTCAAGCCCTGAAAGAAAACAACCTTCAAACCAGACTGATGTACCCAGCAAAATGTTCGTTCAAATTTAATGGAGAAACAAAATACTTCCATGACAAAGAACAACTGAAGAAATTCATGTCCACCAAACCAACCCTAGAAAGAGTACTGAAGGACATACTAGACAGAGATAAAAATGACCACAATCCCCAAAACAACAACAGAAAGAAACGTCCAGGTCAGATAAGCAATTAAATAAGAGGAAAAGCAAAAAGAAACAACTGGAACATAACATGGCAAAGTCAAGCCAGTACATATCAGTGCTATCCATAAATATAAATGGCCTCAATTCACCTATAAAAAGAAATAGATTGAGAGAATGCATCAAGACACAGGACCCCACAATATGCTGTATACAAGAAACACATCTGACCCAAAAGGAAACTCACAGATTAAAAGTCAAAGGATGGAAAACAGTATTCCATGCAACAGGAACCCAGAAAAAAGCAGGGGTAGCTATTCTATTTGCAGACAACATGAACTTCAAACCTTAAATGATTAAAAGAGATAGAAAAGGTCATTACATACTTGTTAGTGGTAAAATTCAAGAGGAAGAACTAACAATTATAAATATATATGCACCAAAGACAGGAGCACCCAACTATATAAGACAGATACTAATGGACATGGAAAACCAAATACACAAGAATACAATTATAACAGGAGATCTTAACAGCCCATTGTCACAAAGAGATCGATCAACTAGACAAAAAGTCAGCAAAGAAATAACAGAACTGAGTCATACCTGTGAGCAATTGGACTTAGTAGATGTTTACAGAGTGTTCCACCCAACCACATCAGAATACACATTCTTCTCAACTGCACATGGGACAATCTCCAAAATAGACCATATATTATCCCATAAAACATTTTTAAGTAAATGCAAAGGTATTGAAATCATACCATGCGTAGTATCTGATCATAGTGCACTGAAATTGGAAATTAATGGCAAAAGAAATTGCAAAACCTACATAAATACATGGAAATTAAATAACAGCCTTTTGTACAACCAGTGGGCTACAGATGAAATTAAAGAAGAAATAAATCAATACCTACAATACAATGAAAATATGGAAACAACATACTGTAATCTGTGGGATGCAATGAAAGCAGTCTTAACAGGGAAATATATAGCAATAAACTGTCATATCAAGAAAACAGAATGAGCACAAATAAACAACCTAATGCTCCATCTGAAGTGCCTAGAAAAAAAAGAGCAAGCTAAATCCAAAGCTCATAGAAGAGAGGAAATTGTAAAGATTAGAGCAGAAATCAATGCAATTGAAACTAAAAAAACAATACAAAGAATTAATGAATCAAAAAGCTAGTTTTTTGAGAGAATCAACAAAATTGACAAACCCCTAGCTAACCTTATCAAGAGAAAGAAAGAAAAAACCCAAATTCATGCAATAAGAACTGAAAAGGGAGAAATTACTACAGATCCCATGGAAATTCAAAAGATTATGAATACCTACTTTGAAAATCTCTACTCACATAAAGTAGAAAAACACAGAGGAAATGGACAGATTTCTAGAAACATATGAACTACCAAAGCTCAACCAAGAAGATAAAGCAATTTTGAACAATCCAATATCAGCTATTGAAATTGAAAATGTAGTTAAAAACTTACAAACAAAGAAAAGTCCAGGTCCTGATGGATTCACAGCTGAGTTCTACAAGAAATGTAGAGAAGATTTGATGCCAGTACTCCTTAAACTCTTCAATGAAATTGAGAAAAAAGCAATCCTCCCTAAATCATTCCTGGAGGCAAGTATTACTCTGATACCAAAACCAGAGAAAGATCCAAACAAAAAAGAGAACTATAGGCCAATCTCACTAATGAACATTGATGCAAAGATTCTCAACAAAATACTGGCAAATAGAATGCAGCAAATCATCAAGAAGATTATACATCATGACCAAGTGGTATTCATTCCAGGAATGCAGGGATGGTTTAACATATGCAAATCAATAAATGAAATACACCACATCAACAGAGCCAAAAACAAAAACCACATGGTCATCTCAATGGATGCAGAAAAAGCTGTCGACAAAGTCCAACACATGTTCATGATAAAAACCCTTCAGAAACTCAGAATACATGGCATCTACCTCAACCTTATAAAGGCCATCTATGACAATCCAACAGCCAACATCATACTAAATGGACAAAAACTGAAAGCTTTCACTTTAAAATCAGGAACAAGACAAGGATGTCCACTATCACCACTCCTTTGCAACATAGTTCTGGAAACACTAGCCAGGGCAATCAGACAAGAGAGAGAAATAAAAGGAATAAAGATAGGAAAGGAAGAAGTTAAATTATCACTATTTGCAGATGACATGATACTCCATATAGAAGACCCAAAAAAACCCATTAAAAGACTTCTAGAGGTAATAAACAAGTTCAGTAGTGTAGCTGGATACAGAGTCAGTGCTCAAAAATCAATAGCATTCCTGTACATAAACAAAAAACTCACTGAGAGAGAAATTGTGGAAATATCGCCCTTTACAATAACATCTAAAAAAAATTAAATACTTAGGGATCAACCTAACTAAAAATGTAAAAGATCTATATGCTGAAAATTATACTACGCTGAAAAAGGAGATTGAAGAGGATATTAGAAAATGGAAGGACATTCCTTGCTCTTGGTTAGGAAGAACCAACATTGTTAAAATGGCCATACTCCCAAAACTGTTATACAGATTTAATGCAATCCCAATCAAAATACCATTGACATACCTCACAGATCTAGAGAAAACACTCCTAAAATTCATTTGGAAACAGAAGAAACCTAGAATAGCAAAGGTAATTCTAGGTAACAAAAGCAAGGCAGGAGGGATCTCAATTCCTGACTTGAAACAGTACTATAAAGCCACAGTGATCAAATCAGCTTGGTACTGGCAAAGAAATAGACCTGAGGATCAATGGAACAGATTGGAAGATGCAAGCACAACTACAAAGACACTCAGCCACCTGATATTTGACAAAGGGGCTAAATATGTCCACTGGAAGAAGGATAGTCTCTTTAATAAATGGTGTTGGAAAAATTGGCTCTCTACATGCTGAAGACTGAATCTAGATCCATGCATATCATCATGCACAAAACTAAAGTCTAAATGGATCAAAGACCTCAATATTAAAACAGAAACACTAAATCTACTGGAAGACAAGGTAGGTAGAAGTCTTGGAGACATAGGGGTAGGCAGAGAATTCATGAACCAAACACAAACTTCACGGGAAACACTTCAAAGAATCAACAAATGGGATCTCACATTCTTGAAATGTTTCTGAATGTCAAAGGAAACCACCAACAGAGTGAAAAGAAAACCAATAGAGTGGGAAAAAATTTTAACCAGCAACCCCTCAGTCAAAGGACTAGTGTTCAGAATATATAAACAATTGAAAAACATCAAGCCCCCCAAATTCAAAGACCCTCTCCAAAAATGGGCATCTGAGATGAACACACAGTTCTCAGAGGAAGATATACAAAAGGCAAATAAATACATGAAGAAATGTTCGCCATCACTGGTCATTCAAGAAATGCAAATTAAAACAGCATTGAGATTCCACCTCACTCCAGAAAGAATAGCTGCCATCAAGAAATCAACTGATAACAAATGTTGGCGAGGCTACGGGCAAAAAGGAACACTGCTCCACTGTTGGTGGGAGTGTAGACTGGTGTAACCATTATGGAAATCCATATGGAGAATTCTCAGAAGACTAGGATTGGAAGCCCCATTCAATCCAGCTATCCCCCTCCTGGGTATTTTCCCCAAAGAACTGAAAAGTTCATATCACAGTGATATATGTGCACCCATGTTCATAGCTGCATGATTTGTGATAGCTAAATCCTGGAAACAAACAAGATACCCATCAACTGCAGAGTGGATGAAAAAGATGTGGCATTTTTATACAATAGAATATTACTCAGCTATAAAAAAGAATGACCTTGAGGCCTTCATAGGCAAATGGAGACAACTTGAGACTATCCTCATTAGTGAAATAAATAAGAATCATATTTATAAATATCATATTGTGTCTCTAGTGTAAAAAGTGAATAAGAACTACAAGTGTAATAAAACCAAAATGTGTAATTGCTATTGTAAAAAAGAGAGGAAAAGAAAGTGCTCTAAGGGGTATAACTGCATGTAAGTTTGAGTGTGTAAAATAGATGACTATATTGCTGAATCTTTGTGGGATCTTTGAGCAAAACTGTTTGTAGTATGACTGTTTGAATATTTACTATGTACCCTTTAACTTTGTAACTTGAACAACTACATCCAAGATGACAGTAAGTAATTTATAAATTTCTGATTTCTTAGTGGGGCTTTTTCTCATTCTCCTTTTTCTTTCTTTCTTTTAGAATTCTGTATTATTGCTACCCTTTTTTTTTCTTCTCTTTAAACAAAATTTTAAAAATTTATAATTTCTATTGTAAAAAAAAAGAGGAAATAGGAAGCGGTATAAAAGATATAGCTGCATATATGTTTAGATGTGTGGGATTGATGACCATATTTCTAGGTTCTTGTTGGATTGTTGAACAGATCTGTTTGCACTCTCACTTCTTTAGTGTCTACTTTGTGTTCTTTAATCCTGTAACTTGAATAACTATTTCTAAAAGAACAATGTGTAATGTATCAACTAGTGATTTCTTACTATTTATCTTCTTTTCTTGAAATTCTGTAATATTTCTACCTTTTCCTGTTTTTTTTCTCTTTAAATAAAAAAATTAAAAAAAATAATGGGAACAGAAGCCAACACTATAACTTCAGTGTTCTTTACCAAGAAGAGAGTCAGAAGGCCAAGAATTCATTTTCTTGTATCCTGACACCAGACCCTTCCTTTCCACAACAGAATCTTTGGTTTCCATTTGATGACTCCTGAAGCATGAGATCATCCCTCGCAAAGACTGACACATAATCCAGGCAAGGAAACTAAAAGGAAAAATCCAAACCTCATTTCCTACCTGTCAACCTACTTGTCTTCTCTCAATATACAAACACAATGTCATGTTCAACTACAAGCTCTGGCACTTGGATACCAACAGTAGTATAAAACATCTTGCCTGCAACCTCTTCAGAGTCATTTATCCACCAATCCACTTGCATGAATGTACAAGTGGTGACCACAAGAGGTGAATGTTTCCATTTAAAAATTTATGACACTGAAAGACGTATTATCATCAATATTCCTTTAAAATGCTCCCTCTAATTTTAAACACATCATTCTTGCCACATTCTGAAACAATTCTGGAAATCCTCTTTAGTAAGTGTTTCTGCAAGTTGTGGAGAAAAAAGTTCACTGAATCCTGTTGCTCACTAACTAACCAACCAAAGACAGGCTCATAAAATCTTGTAGTATTAATAACAAAAGACAAAAATCACATGATCATCTCAATATATGCAGAAAAATCATTTGATAAGCTACAACAATCATTCATGATTAAAAAAAAACCTACAGAGAATTGGAAAAGGTGATATTTACCTCAATCTTAAAAAGCCATCTATGGCAAACCAACATTCAACATTACATTAAATGTTCAAAAACTGAAAACTTTTACTCTAAAATCAGAAGCAAGACAATGATGTCCATTATCACCACTCCTATTCAATATAGTTCTAGAAACATTAGCCAGAGAAATTAGAAAAGTGAAAAAAAATAAAATAAAAATAGGAAAAGAAGAAATTAAATTATCATTCTTTGCAGATGACATGATAATATACACAGAAAACCCCCAAAAACTCCATCAAAAAACTTGTAGATTTAATATCCAAACTCAGCAGCATAGCTAGATACAAAGTCAATACTCAAAAATCAGTAACATTCCTGTTCTCAAGCAACAAACTCACAGAGAGAGAAATTAGGCAAACGCCCTTTGCAATAGCACTTAAAAAATGAATACTTAGAATCACTCTAACAAAGGATGTAAAAGATTCACATAGTGAAAATTACAGTATCCTAAAAAAGGAACTTGTTATAGTTTGTGTTTGGATGGCCCCCAAGCCTCATGTAGTCATGGAGGTGGCTGAGTGTAGCATTTGTGATTGGCTCATTGCCATGTTCTGGGATTGGTAGTATAAGTGCTGCACCTGCTCAGGGGCTGTAGCTGGCATACAATATAAGGGATGGAGGAAGTGTGCTCTTCCCTTTCTGCCCTTTTTGCTCTTATCCCTTGAATGGTTGCCACTTAGCTATGCCACCCTGCCTGGGAGCCAGCTGAGTATGGACTGAAACCTCCAATGATAAAGCTTTTGCACAACTAAATAAATCACCAATTGAATGAAAAGACAACTCACAGAATAGGGAAAATTACAGGCAGTTGTCCCATAGACAAAGGATTTATATCTAGAACATATAAAGAATTGAAAAAATCAGATCCCCCTCAAATTAAAAAACCCATTACAGCAAAGGACACCTGAGATGAATATACAATTTTCAGATAGAGAAATATAAATGGCAGAAAAATACATGAGGAAAATTCTCAATATACCTGGCCACTGAAAACATGCAAATTAAAACAACACTGGAATTCCATCTCAGCTCAGAAAGAATGGCTATCACCAAGAAATCAACTGAAACTGTTTTATTGTTATTTTTTCTCTTTAAAATAAAAAATAATAAAATAAAGCCTTATTGTGTGTCCTTATCCACCTTACTCACTGAATCTAGCATTGTATGTCTTATGGCTCTTTCCTCATGATCAAAATGAATATATAAGGTACAAATTTAGAATTGATTCAGGCCATCCAAGCAGCCATGACCACACAACTAAAGACAGCCATGAAAAATGATTTCTAAGACTGCTCCAGAAAATGCCAAGAATGATGGGGTATATATAGGACTAAAGTAATAGGAAGCATTTTGAGAAATACAAATGGTAACATGATTTTTACTGTAATAATTTGTTTTTTAGTTTCTTGAGACAGAGTCTTGCTCTGTGGTGCATGTTGACCTTCAACTCACTATGTAGTTTTGGCTGGCCTTGAACTCATTACAATCCTCCTGCCTCAGCCTCCAAGTGCTGAGGTTACAGGCATACACCACCATGCCTAGTTGTAATAAATAATTTTAATGTAAATATTCACCATATTGTTCAATCACTTCTCATAGATCCTATTTAAAAAGATTCTTTTTTGAATTGATCCTAAAACTTTTTTTGTTGACAGAATGGTAATTTATTAATTTATGATGAAATATAGCAGTTGTTCTCTGAATTTTAACCAACTTCAATCTAGGGGAAAAAAGAAATAAATATGCAAAAATCTTTAAAATGATGCAGATTATGGTTATATCCATAAAAGTCTTTAAAAAGATAATGCTACTAATAATAGCCATCCAATGTTCTGTGTACTTTATGCATATTATACTATGCCATTTATCATCCCCCAAACACTATGCAGTAGATAGTTTTATCTTTGTTCTACAAAGGGAATCTAAAGTTCCAAGAGCTATAGCATCATGGATAATAGTTAACCACTGATAAATGGCAACACTGGGAATCTATTCCCAAGTCTTTGATTAAGACCTTATGAGGAATCTAAAATAGGTTAAAACAATGTCCCCAGCCCAAGTGGGGACATCAGAAAAATCTTCATGCCAGGCATAGTGATACATGCTTATAAACCCAACACTTGAGAGGCTAAGGCAGGATTGCTACATGTTCAAGGCCATCTGGGGCTATGTAGTGAGCTCAAGGCCAGCCTGAACTGCATAGCAATACCCTGTGTCAAAAAAATAAAAAATAAAGAAAAATCTTCACAAAGAAGATCACTTTCCAGATTAATTTTAAAGAGTGGCTAGGATTTTAAGAAACAGGAGGATAAGAGAGAATTTTAATACAGTGTAAATAATAACTGGAAGTAGCAAATTTAGGAAAATCAGACATCACTGAAGAACAATTAGAGGTATTCAACTAGAGAATCAGATTTGATTAAGAAATTACAGCCAGGTTGGAGCAAAATTGAAAGCAACACTGGCTTCCAAGCAGAATGATCTGTATTTAACTCAGAATGTGACAGATTGTATAATTCTAAGTCAACACTCACCCCTGTTGGACAACAGATCAAATAAGGCTTCACATCCTGAGATTCAGCTCAGAGGGAAAAATTAAGAATGGAAATTACCCAGAGATGAAGATATGAAGGATAATTTGAACAGTAATGAATTATTAGTGTCAATTGCTGTATCAGTATTATTACTGTACAGTAATGAATTATTAGTGCCAAGTACTGTATCAGTGCAAAAGCTGGTCAGAAGGCCTGGAGTAGGCTGAGAAAAGAGAGAATGAATAAGAAAGTAGACACCAAGATGACAATGAAGGTTCCACAGAGTAAGGAGTGAAAGAAGGAGAATAACATAAACGGAAAAAGGAGACCAGTTTGATATCTTAGAGGCAGAATAGGCTTGAGTGATGATTGATAAAGAGTAATTTTTTAAGTGACAGTAGAGAGAGCTGAAATGAAAGCCCCTGAGGTTCTGTGAGAGTCAGTCACCACTGAATCCCCAGCCCCTAGAGTGCCTGCAAATTAGTAAGCAAATGTGACTGTAATGCATTAATGGAGTCATCAGCAAAGACTGACTAAATGCCTCAGTGCCCAAAAGAAAGAGTCAAAGAAGAGATGAAAACTGGGAGAAATGCCAACACCTCTGCAGGTAGTGAAAATGTCATCAGAAAAAGTCACAATGAGAAATGGAAAATCTAGGATGAGAAAGCATCATGATATTCAGTAGCAAAAAAATAAAATTGAGGGCCAGGTATTTAGCTCAGCAGCATAAGCACCTGCCTAGCAAACACGAGGTCATGAGTTAGATCCCCAGTACAAAAAAAAAAAGGATTCATACAATAAAAATGAATTAAAAAATAAAACTAAGCCTCACTGGGGTCAAAGTTTGTACTCTGACTCTTTCCCCTTAGCAATGTCCTTGATTACTCAAATGTAGGACTTTTCAAGGTGTACGGAAGAAAACAGAACCCCTTAATATCCTGCAAACAGAAGACTACTTCACATAACTAGACGAAGAAAGTCTTGTTTCCACAACACATGAGAGAACTGGGCCTAGGAAGACTCTCCACATGACCCAGGAGCTCCTGGCAGAACACAGGGCCACAAGATGAAGAAGCCTCTGGAGAATGGAGGGAGACCCCCCCCCCCGCTCAGCCCATCCATAAGGCTGCAACACTGCAACCACCCTCTTCCCAGCAACAAAGCTGGGTCACAGACATGACCATCATCTGTGCCTAATAATTAACTGCAATTGATTTCCCAGCCCAAGGCTTCATCATTCTTTCTTCATCAGCAGCTCTATTACTGGCATCAGGAGGGGGAGTCTAGAAAATCATTCACACGTTACTGGTGCTCTCAATTACCATCATCAACCCAGGGGCAGATAATGCCTAGAGCACCTGGGGTCCTAGAGTGTGCATCTCAGAGCTGAGTGGACAGTCACTGTGCTGCCTCCTACATTGTGCTATCACTGCTGCTGCTGTCACAGCCCCAGCCCAAGAACATGGACAAGGTGTTTCTTTGGGTCTCTGTTCTTACCATCTTCCTGGATGTCTTTGCTCACACAGGTAGGGAGCTCAGAGATGGTCAAGGGGACTGAGATGAGAAAAAAGGTTAAACCTGGGGTGTTTTTTCTCTCAGGTAAAAGTAATTGTATGTTTTATATCACCCCCACAGACCTCAACAAGAAGGTATTTGTGTTCCCTAGAGAATCTTCCACTGATCATGTGACCCTGATAGCAAATCTGAAGATACCTCTGCAGGAATTTACCGTGTGTTTACGAGCTTATAGTGACCTTTCTCGACCTTACAGTCTCTAATCCTACAACACCCCACGCAAGGATAATGAGCTACTCATTTTTAAAGACAAGGTTGGAGAGTACAGTCTATATATTGGAGGGACCAGAGTCACAGCCAAGGTTTCTGGAGAGATTCTTGCTCCAGTGCATATCTGTACCAGCTGGGAGTCATCCTCTGGCATTGCTGAGTTTTGGGTCAATGGGAAGCCTTTGGTGAAAAAAGGTCTGAAGAGGGGGTACTCTGTGGCGCCTCACCCCAAGATTATCCTGGGGCAGGAGCAGGATTCCTACGGAGGAGGGTTTGATCGGAGCCAGTCATTTGTAGGAGAGATTGGAGACGTGTACATGTGGGACTCTGTGCTGTTTCCAGAAGAGGTCCAGTCTGTGTATTACGGGTCCATTCGCAATGGTAGTATCCTGAACTGGCAGGCTCTGGACTATGAATTGAATGACTATGTCATCATCAAGCCCCGAGTGTGGGACTGAGGTCTAATACTGACCAAAGCTCTTGAAAATGAAATGGCCAACACCTAAGAGGTCTTCTCAAAGCAACTGGAGCCCAAAGCCTTCACCTGTAGTTCTTTTTTGAATTTCCCTTCTATATTTCTGCCTAACAAAATAGTTGTGTTTGCCATCTGCACTTGTCAGAATCTCAAACACTCTCTATTAGATCTGCTTTTTTTGTAATTTCTTCATTATTATCCACAAAAGTCAGATTATAAAATGTGGAGAAGGAAAGCTTTAAGGAACCAGAAAGACATCATAAAGCCACAGCATTTAATGAGTGGGGAAGCACTTATAAGCCACTAATATTCATTTTAATAACAACTCAGAGTCTGTGTAGAATTGCAACACAAATTTTTCTATTTGTTTTTCCAACTACAAATCAATCAAAAAGAAGTCTGAGGTTGCTCTAGGGAAACAGCTATAATGAGATAAGTAAGCAATAGTTGAGAACTTGACAGTAAGTAATGAGACGGGGGAAAAACTAGAAGAATAGGAATGAAAAGTAAAAATGTGTAAGAAACTGAAGCCATTTTAAGTGTGAAGAAAAATATGGTTTTATGGCCCAAAAATCCCAACAGTACTGAGGAAGTCTTGGCTTTCATAATGCTGCCCTGATGTCATCAAGAATATGTTAAACTCTGAATACTGCTCACATTAATCCCCTGTTTAAACTCCATTTATGAGTCCTTTCTTCTCATAGTAGATAATTTAAACCTCTTCATGTGACTTTGCCCTCTGTAACCTGACTTGCTTACCTCTGCTTTGCATTTCACATGCAGCTCAGTACACCAAGCGACTTGCTAGTTTTAACACTGCAAGATAATTGTAGGACATGTTAGTCATAGTGATTTTCATAGTGCCTAGCATATTCTCAAAATAGAGATGCTATGGTTTGGATCTGGAATGTCCCCCAAAAGACTCATGTGGTTAGAGGTGGCACCTTCGGAAGGTGATTGGGTCGTGGGAGCACCTTACCTGACTTACTGTTAAGAGACTGGATCAGATCAGAAGAAGTGAGTTACTAGGGGCTTGACCTGGAAGGTTATATCTCCAACTCTGGCTCCTCTTTTCTCTCTTTGCTTTCTGGCTGCAGTGATGTGAGTAGCTTTCTTCCACAGGACTCCTCCACCATGCCCTTCCTGTCTAGGATACAGATTATGGAATGAAAACACGAGCCAAAATAAACTTCTCTCCCTTTAAGTTCTGGGTGCTGGGCATTTTATCTCATAGACAAGAAAGTGATGGATAGACAGCTTTTTGAAGAAAGCGAGAGACATCATGGCAGCCCTCGTTGATTTCCCTATCGTCTGGTTTTGAAGGCCTATAATGCCTTCATCATTCTGTTCTGATCAGTTTAATACTATTTTGTTTTTTATGAATTCATTGTGTGTGAAGATATGAACAACTATTTAGAAGAAAACAAGAGACATTATGGTAGCCAGTGGTGATCTCCTGTTGTCTTGCTTTGAAATCTGTGTTATTTACATTGTTTTCTTCCAGTTGGCTTTGTTCTGTTTGTTATGTTTAGTTTTACCCTCTTTAAAATAAAATTTTTTTAAAAAAAGAAAGAAAGTGACAAAGGCAATAGTAGTTGCCTTCCCAGAGACCTCAGAGGGAATTTGGGGTCCATATGGACAAAAAGGCCGGTTTTGCCCCCAAATAACAGAGGAAGAGGCCAAGAGAAATAAAAAGACAGCAACCAACACAACATCAGGATGACAACAAAAATGATTACTTCAAATTTCTGATGCCATTCACTCAGATTCAATTAAAAGGCAGCCAAAAGATCGAGAAATGAGAGAATATAGGAATAGATCGAGACAGGAAGGTGCAGCTGGGTGTGATGGCACATGCCTGAAATCCCAGCACTCAGGAGGCCTAGGCAAGAGGATCATTGCAATTTTGAGACCAGCCTGAGCTACAAAGTGAACTCAAGGCCAGCCTAAACTGAATAGTGAAACCCTGTCTCAAAAAGACAAACAAAAAAAGATAGGAAAGAACAGGAAGAACCTAGGAAGTTTTGAAACTAAGCATCAATCTAATTAGATAGGGGTTCCAGAAATATGGAAAGTTATTAGTTTCCAGTTTCTACCTCATGAGTAGCTTTACCATCTCTTAATGTGAGTGCTATAAAGATCTGTCTATTCTCATATAATGAATGTTTTCCCCAAGAACATATGAATACACTGTTTGCCTTAACATTGTGTAAGCATTCAATGATAGGATGCATTTGTTTAACAATCCCTCTGCCAACAGACCTAAGCAAATTCCAGAAATGAAGTCAGTGCAATCAAATAGTAGAACCCATTTTTTCAGTTAATTATTGAACCACTATTCCATTCCAGACACTATGCCAGCTGCTGAAAATGTTATATGTGGTGAAATAATCACACTGCGTGCTTTTGTGGAGTTTATATTCTAATAAGTCCATGTCGTCTAAATACGGATGTCTCCCAACAATAATCATCCTTTCTGCAATACATTCCTTAGAATTTTGGAATTTTTTTTTCTGACTCAGGTGGATAACCTAGTACTCCCTCTCCCAATTCCATCTAAGTTAGAGGTATCATTTATTTTTGATAATCATTTGCAGCTTTTTATATATCACATAGGATCTGCTCTTCAAATCTCTGTCCCCTAAGACTTTTTTCCACATAATCTAAAATAACTATTTGTCAGCTCTATGTTATGAGTTAGAGGTATTATTTATCTTTATTGATTGTTTGCAACTTTTTGCATATTTCTTCAGGACTGCTGTTCATATCTTGGTTTGTGCTCTTGGAAATCCTCTACCCTCCTGGTTTTCTTGTTTGTTTGTTTTGTTTTTTTCACAGAACTGCAAGATCACTGCTTGTTATCTCTTCCTTCTACGTGGCCCACTTCACCCTAAAGAAACTATCATATACCCTTTGGCTCCATCGACTCTTAAGTGTTAAAGATTATCTGAACGCAGAAAATGTATTCTTGCTACTAAAATGGCTATAGTTTTCTCAACTTCTCTAGGTCTCCTAATAGCAAGGAATATATTGCACTCTTTCTGAGTGATTCCATAGGAACCCCTTCATTAAACTTGATATGAAGAAGTGGAAGAATTAGCAATCATCTTCTGAAGATACCAAGCACATGATCTTCTATGCCCTCAAGCAATAAACCCTTCCAAACAAGCCTTTGAAAAAATTGTTTCCAGTTTCTACGTTTAGTCTACTCTTACACCTTGCAGTGCTCGAGGAACACAAGGTTCATAGAACTAGTTGTTAATCATTTCTTTTGTCAGTTTTTCTTATGAGTAAATGTGTTTTTCATTATCTAATATATGAGTGTATAATATCAATGGCTTATTAAAAAACTGAAGAAAAACAAGTTCCTTTTAACCTCAGTTAAAAGAGAAATAGAATTTATAGAGACTTGCTTTGGGCATTTTTCTCAAGTGCAGTGTTGACACATGAAGAGAACAGCAAAAGTCACAGAGGAAACCACTCAAGTGATTCTGTCTATAAGGAAAATGGAAGGATTTAGAAGTCACTATGACCCAGGGAAATGATTGGGTAGTGATGCCATAATTACCCTATAATTGTCCCCCTTCCCACACTCATCAGTAAGGCTGGGATACACAAAGGAACAAGTAATACACAAGATATGCAGAGGGGTACAGCAATCATCTCTAATAAGAGAAGCAAGTTTGAGCCTCTATCTTGTACAAATAAGAACCTGATCCTTATCTGGTGGCTACAAACAAAGCAGGTAAAAGTCTTTAGGCACATGGCCCCAGACTGGTTTTACAGAAGAGTCCACGAAGGATTTTCTTGGATGAGTGGCCCCTGCTGTTAGCCCTCTGCGGGTTTGTTTTATATGAAAAACTTTCTGGGAAGATCTGAGGCTAAAGTATTGAGTTCTTTTTGACTCAGAATCTACCTTTGACTCACACTTGGGTTATAATGGAATAAAAAGACATTTTCATAACATCAACACTAGAAGGAACAAACGTGTAGTCACAATTGGAGAGTAATGTGAAGACTCTTGGTATTCATGTGATTTCCTGTTGCCTAGAAAAAATAAATGCCTGAGTCCATTCAAATAAAAGGAAAGGGGAGTGATATAAGTTACGTTTAAGCCTTGTCAGGATTAAAGAGCTGATTAACTTACCCACCTGTCTTCATTTTTATTCCGAAGTTTCTATTTAGCGTTTGGCAGTGGCCATTCATCTCAAAGTTCAGTTGGGGAGATGCCAAGGACTCCACCATAAAGTTCGAACACTGTTACATGGCATATGCATAATGTCACATAAAACCACAGGCCCCAAAAGTAAATCTAACGTTCCTGATACAGTATGCTGAGCTTCCTTCATGTAGCTGTGTTTAAAGGGAGAGACCAAAGGCAAAGCACGTCATCAGAGCTCTAGCTGCCTGCAACAGTTTTTCAAGGCCATTTCATGGGGTTCTTGGGGGGACTAGATAGGATGATACACACAAGCTCTAACACAGTGCAAGTGCTCAGTAATTGTCAGCTAAGATGTTAATGAGGATAAGCATGAAAATGATTCCCTAAAACTTCAGTAAGTCACCCTGCTTAACTTCTTGCTATAGTTCTAAAAATAAAAAGAAATAGCTACGCTCCACGTTCAATCTCTGTCCCCAAACACAATTTTTACCTAAATGAGGTAAGCTCTTCCTGTATTCAAAGATCACCGTATTTGGCTTTATTCAGGTGCTTTTTCACTGATAATAACCAACCAAGAACAAAACACTAACAAGGATCCAAAAGAATGTAGAATAGTGCCAAGGAAACTTTAACACATCTTTGGCTGAGCTAAGCTATTCTTGCCTGAAATAAGAGGTAAGGACCAGGCTATGTAAGACCAAAGTCTTACCCCATATACCTGTGTGACCCATTTCTGGGCTCTTACTCTATGCAGACCCACAGTATGTACAGTCAGTCTCTTGGAAAATGAACCCAGGAAACAAGAACTAGACAACAAAAATTTTCTTTTCAGAGTCCCTTCTAAATCACAGAGTTTAAGGGGGCAGCACCTCTAAAGGCAAAGCTGACACACCCAGAATTGCTGTATGATTAGCAGCTTGTGCCTGAGCCAGAGTCCAGTGACATATAAGTGACTTAATAATCAAGTAAGATTGGCCCAGAACTAACAAGGCTCACCCTTGAAAAACACAAAACATACTGTTATTTCTTTTAGCAAAAAGTGACAATGAGATTTCCTAACACTGCAGTAATCTCCTATAAATGTCATAATTATTTGGTCTATTTTAAAAACAGAAAACTGCACAAATTTCATGCATTCAAGGAACTAATAGATACTTTTGTGTTTCAAGAGGCTTCTATCCCCCGTAAAAACATCAGTCTCTTGTTTGTCTAAGTAGTTCACATATCCAGCAGTCTTTCAAAGTCCACTTCCGCACCCTGCTCCTGTAGCTCTGTTTTTTTTTTAATGACAGATAAGAGAGAGAAAAAGAAAGGAAGGGGGGAAAGAGGAGGTGCAGAGAAAAGAGGGAATTATGACAGCAAAGCACTATCATTTTTAACTGCAGGATTCCTTTACATATAAATTTTAATTACAGTTTGCCTTGCATATTTCAATTTTTTTAAAAAAAAACAGATTCTGTTTCTAGGCACAAATCTTGCTTATAAAGATTGAAATATTTTGCAGTGTCCATAGTTCCAATAATAATTTCTTCTCTTTGCAAATGACATTTCCTTTTCACCGTCGAATCGTGTTTCCCCTTCCACCCTATTTCTCTTTCTCCTCTGGTAAGCATATTGGCTTCATGACTAAGATTTTGATGCATGAGCACATTTCAGTGTTCTTACTCTCCTACAGGGTTTTTATCCTTCTGGAATGTATAAATCATTTTGAAAGCTCCTTTCTGTTCTATACCATGCTTTTGAGATTATCTACTGGTGTGTTCTATACACAGAAATACCCTAAGGGATCAGTCACAAAATGAGCCCTGTCTTGGGTGGTAGACGGACTGATGCTGCTTTGCTCAGCTGCACTGCGTAAAACAATGGTTGTGTTCATTGACACACATACCAAATGCTGAGCACTCCAGTTAAACACCAGTAGAACCAGTACACTTCATGGGCCCCAAGATACCACTGGCAATGTGTTCTTATTTCTGCAGGGTAACCTTGGTGCTCTTGCTACCTGGTTTCTTCTGTGTCAGATTATAAGATGATCAAGAACTGTCAGTGTGACTCCCACAGTCTTCACTCCGTATCCTTGTCACCAGAGCCACCCACACTTTCAGAAAAAAATAAGAGCCCTGCATTTGCCACCTGTATTGGTCAGATTTCCCATCCCTGGGACAAAATACCCAATATCAGCAACTAAAGAAAGCAGAGAAGTTTGCCTTAGCTGACAGTTTTAAAGGTTTCAGTTCATGGTTAGCTGAATTCAAGGCAGAAACATCATGAAAGAAGGACATGGTGGAGGAAAGCTGCTCAGCTCAGGGCTTCCAAGGAGTGTGGTGAAAGGGAAGGACCAGAGAGGAAGAGGCCAGGGAGCAGATAAAGGGATAGTGTCCACTATCTACTTCTTCAAGCTAGTCCTTATCCCTTTCAGCTATGAATGCATCAATTAAGGTTAGCACACTAGTGATGGTATCACCTCTTCAGAAGTCTCCAATCAAGTTGACAAACAAGTTTAATGGCAAACCACTCCATCTATAAATTCCTCAACATTAACAATTTTGGATAGAAAAGTAACATACAGGGTGAACATGTAAAGAATGTGGCCTCTCCCTTTGCTATCTCCACCACCGTGGTACAGGTGAACTGCAGCTGAGGCCCAAAGAATGTCCCCTTCCCTCACTACTGCCATGACAGAAGTGAACTGCTTGGAAAGGTCCAGAGACCAGAGGAAAAGGCAGTGACACAGTAGGGTACCAACTAAGGTGAAAAGGATGGACACATAAGACTAGTGGCATAAAAATTCCAAAGCAACAATGACAATATGAGCCAACAAACAGGTAACCGAGGCTTCTGTGGACTGGCAACCATCTCGGGAAGAATCAAGAACTTGATAACTGACCCTTTTCTCCCAATTTTATTTCTTTTCTTTTTTCTCTTCATTTTTTCTTCCTTTTTCCTGTTTTTTTTTTCTTTTCTTTTTTTTTCTAAATAGTTGGGGAGAACTCCAGCCACAAAAATTAGTCCCATTCCCCCAAACCCAGAGAACAACTTCAGTTAATCTCTCAAATACTTCTTTTTTTTAACCCCCTTCTCTACTTTCCCAAACTTTGCATGATCAACCTTTGTTTTCTGGTCTTGTTCTTACTTTCTTTCAAGTTATCTTTGGTTTATACACTAGCCTCCCTAAATTTCCCCCAACACAGAGTAAAAAACAGTTTACTAAGAGGAAACACTTCGCAATCTCCTAATTCGCAATCAGTACTGTCACATAACTGAAGATTCTGCCCCTATTGTAGTCAGGGATTACAAGGAAAACAATTATATACAGGATACATAATTTATAGTAGTATTTTATGCTAGTAACCCAGAGTCAAATACAAGTGCAGGAAATATAAAGACCTAAACAAACCAGTCAAGGGACTGGATCCCACAGCAATGTGCTGCATGAGTCCAACTGAAGACCCATGACAGTGCCCCCCATGAGACCAGGTGGAGGCCTAGACCCCATGACAATGACTTATATAAGTCCATTTCATGTATCTGCGCTGGGAAGGGCCAAAGGTCAGCAGTGGAAGCTAGAAAGTCCATGTCAGTGGGGTGAAGGATCTGTGCCAGTAGGTTGAGAGTTCTGTACTGGAGCAAATAAGCAATGCTCAAAATAAGGACCAAGGCTCCCCTGAAAAATACCATAGCCATCCTTAGTGACAACAAGGTCCCAAGCTCCTCCAACAATGAAAACAGGCAAGTTCATATCAGGAAGCCAGCATGATCAGATTCTCCTGGACATTGAACAGCACACATCTTCCCTTCCAGAGCCAGGAAGTGATGCTCAAAGTAAGGACCAGAGTTCCCCCAAAATGAACTGCAGCCATTGTCAGCAACAACCAAGGTCCCAAGATCCTCTGAGGATGTGAACAACCAAGTTCATATCAGAGAAGAAGCTCCAAAAGCTCCTCCAAGAGAACCAACAGCTTCAAACAAAAATGCTTAGGAAAACTCACAATGTTACTCTTCCTCTCCAGGTCTCCTTTTTATGATGGCAACTTTCCTCAGATGGGCCATTTATAATCAGTACCATACTGATTCAATCCAGCTGGTGTTGAGTTGACCATTAGTTTTAATTCACCACAGCTCCTATAGCCTAAAGTACAAAATCAATAGTTACCACATTTTTCAGTTTCTGAATTGAGTTTGATGCTATTATTACTGCTAATTTTACTACTTTAGCTAGGATGTCATATTTCTTATAATCAGTTTTTCTCCCTTCTATAACAATACTGGGAAACCCTGAGGTAATGACCTCACTGCAGCCCTAAACTAAATGACTGGGGACTAAAGCAAACAGACACCAATATGCCACTCATAATTAATTGGGAAGGTAGAATCTTGTAACGGAGACCATGCAAAAATCTCCTACACACAGAAGACATCCCAGAAGACCAGACATTCCTAGAGACACCTTGATACTAGTGATATAGCTATCTACTACAAAAATTCACAAGGATCATTACCAAATAAATAAATAAATAAATTTTGAAATAGAAAATGACAAGATAAAGAAGTAGAATGCAATCTCAAACCTCCAGCCTACCCATAACAAGTCCAGGAGACACTGACATAGAAGAACTTAGAAGAAACATACATAAGATTTCTGAAAAGATAGCAAATGAAGTAAACAAGCAAATCTATAAGCCTATGGAAGAAATAGGATTGGAAATAATCTCTCAGGTTCCAGGCTCCTCTGAGAAATGTCAATATTTATAAAGAAATTGATCAGAAAATCTACAGTAGAGATAAATTAAAAATGATGATAATAATTGGATAGACACTGTGAATGATTGACACAAGAAAGAACTAAAACACATGAAACAGATTCAAACAGATATCCAGGAATTTAAAAATTCCATGAAAGCTGGCAAAGCTGCTTGAATGAAATTGAAGATGAACTTTCAGACCTTGAACACAGGACTATAGCTAGCAATCATGAAAGGAAAGATCTCTTGCAAATAAAAAAATCAGGAAATTAAAATTCAACAGCTGAAACATAATGTAGAGAAAAATAAAGTAAGGATAACTGATGCAAATGAAAAAGTAGGAGTCAGTGCAAATGACATAAAAAAAAGCTATTTACAGAAGTAATAGCTGAAAATTTTCCAAACATGGGAACAGAATCTGACACACAGATAAGTGAGACATGTAGAACTAAAAACAACCATTACAAAAATTAATCTACACCCACATGTATAACAATCAAGATCCCAGAAATGCACCAAAAGAATACAATATTATTGGTAAATGGAGGCAACTTGAGAATATTCTGATTAGTGAAATAAACAAGACTTACATTAGTATCACATTGTCTCTCTAGTGTAAAAAATAATGACAGAATAATGATATCCAAAAAGTATAATAGATATAAAAGCATAATAGATATAATAGACCTTGTAAAAGTGAAAGGGAAGGAAAGTGCTCTAAAGGATATAACGGTATGCATAGTGTATAAAATAGACGACCATATTACTGAGGTTTTAATGACCACTGAACAGAAGAGTTTGTACTGTCTATGTTTGAGTGTCTAGCTAATTTTTATGCTTTGACTTTGTAACTTTAACAACTATTCTTAAGTTAACAATATGTAAGGTATCAACTAGTGATTTTATAATGTTAATTTTTTTGAACTCTGCATTCTCCTTTTTCTTCTTGTTTTTTCTATTTTGTCTTTTTAATTTTCTTTTCTTTCTCTCTTAAAAAAAAGCTGCTAGAGAAAAGTAACAGATCACCTATCAAGGAAAGGTCATCAGAATCGCTGCCAACATCTCAACACAAACCCTCAAATCAAGAAGAGCTTGGAATGAGGTATTTCAAATCTTAAAAGAAAACAACTTCCAACCCAGATTGATGTATCTTGCAAATCAATCTATCTTTCAAAATTAATGGGGACATAGGATACTTCCATGACAAAGAACAACTGAAAAGAATTCATGTCCACCAAACCAACCCTACAAAGAATACTGAAGGAAATTCTACAAAGAGATACAAACAAGACCATGGTTCCAGGAACAGCAGCAGAGGGGGATCACCAAGTAGGACAGACAGTGGAATGGAGGGAAAAAGTAGGCAATAAATGGCAGGAAAATAGCACAGCAAAGATGAGGCAGAGCATGTTGGCCAATACTGCAAATAGAATAGCCATCCCTGCTTTTTTCTGTGTTCCTGTTACATGAAGTATTGTTCTCCATGCTTTGATTTTTAGTACATGATTTTTTTCAGTTAAATGAGTTTCTTGTATACAGCATATTGTTGGATCTTGTTTCTTGATCCATTCTGCCAATCTGTTTCTTTTGATTGATGAATTGAAGATATTTGCATTAATGGTTACTACTGATAGGTATTGGTGTATCTTTACTGATATGTGTTAGTGTTTCTGTTGTTGGTTTCAATACTTTTCCCTTTTGTTTTATGGCTTTCTCCAGCTGGTGGTTTCTTTCTATTGTTGTTATGGGAATTGTGATCATTTTTATCTCTATCTAGAATATCTTTCAGTACTTTTTCTAGGGTTGGTTTGGTGGACATGAATTTCTTTCAGTTGTTCTTTGTCATGGAAGTATCTTATGTCTCCATTAATTTTGAAAGGTGGTTTTTTAGAGTACATCTATCTGAATTGGAATTTGTTTTAAGACTTGAAATACCTCATTCAAAGCTCTTCTTGATTTGAGGGTTTGTGTTGAAAAGTTGGCAGTGATTCTGATGGGCTTTCCTTGATAGGTGATCAGTTATTTTTCTCTAACAGCTTTTAATATTGTATTCTTGTGGTGCATTTCTGGGATCTTGATTGTTACACAAGTGGGTGTAGATTAATTTTTGTAATGGTTGTTTTTAGTTCTACATGTCTCACTTATCTGTGTGTCAGATTCTGTTCCCATGTTTGGAAAATTTTCAGCTATTACTTCTGTAAATAGCTTTTTTATGTCATTTGCACTGACTCCTACTTTTTCATTGGCATCAGTTATCCTTACTTTATTTTTCTCTACATTTGTTTCAGCTGTTGAATTTTTACTTCATGATTTTTTTTTATTTGTGAGAGACCTTTCCTTTCATGATTGCTAGTCACAGTGCTGTGTTCAAGGTCTGAACATCTTCAATTTCATGCAAGCAGCTTTGCCAGCTTTCATTGGAAGTTTTAATTTCCTGGATACCACTTTGAATTTTTTTCATACTTTTTAATTCTTTCCTATATTGTTTATTCAGGGTTTCCATCATTTTCCTATTCTTCTGTATTTTTTTTATCTATGTCTTCTCTTGTTATGCTGAGCGATTCCTTTATTAAGGTTATCAATTCTTTTTTTACCTTCCAAATTATTTCTGACCTGACTCCCTTTATGCCTTCATGGATTTTTTTTCTTTACTTCACTTGCCATCTTTTCAGAAAACTGAGGAGTGTGACTCCCAATGTCTTCTATGTCAGTGTCTCCTGTACTTGTTCCAAATGAGCCTGGGGTCTGAGATTACATTTTGCTTTTTGTCCTGTCATTTTCACCACTTGGTTCCTATTTTGATCTTTTCAATCCTGCTAGTCTGGTCTACCTGTCATGTGTGTCTTAGGGTTCCACTGTGTGAGTGATATTTGCCCAGCAACTGGTCCCACAATGTAAGGTAGGATCCAATCACCTGAATTCCTCCTTCAGGGCAGTTGAGTGAGTCCTGAATTCTTCCTCAGCTTACCAGCCTAGGAGTAGTGATGTGGCCCAACCCTTAGCTTGTATTATTACTGCAATCTCAGACCTTTTCAAACTTCCAGACCCATCTGTCCATGATGTACCCCCCAGCCAGGACCATGATGTGTCACTGGAAGTCTCTCAGGTCCACCAGGTTTCCTCCAGGGTGAGGGAGGACTCACTGGCACTCTTGCAGGCCCTCCTAGGGTGCTCCATATAGAGAGAGGGCTCACCCTCCCTTACCCACCCTCTTGTCAGTCAGTCAATGTCCTCTGGGTAGGGAGAGGGGTTGCCAAGACTCCTATTAACTTGCTGAGGTCTTCTGGATGGAATGAGAGGTCACCCACACTCTTGTTGGCCTTCCGAGGTTCTTCTGGTGGGTGGAGGTGGTTTTAGAGGCTCCCACTGACTTCTGAGCTCCTCCAGTATGGGGAGGGGTACCTGGACACTCTCACTGGCCCATCAAGGTCCTCCAATTGGGGAAAGGGTCTTCAATACTCCCATATCCAACCAATGTCCTCTGGGTGGGGAGAGTGGTCCTAGTTAAATTTAAGCAATCTCAATTCTGTGTTTCTACCCCATTCTTCCAAGAAAGCTACTTACAGTTGCAAACACTGTTTAATCTGTGTCAATCTGATTGTTATCTCAGTGATCTTCAATTTAAAGGACTTTAAGGATAAGTCACACACTTGTCTTTACCTGAAGGGTCTTTACCTGAAGGGTCTTTTCTGGCAGTACTTTCAAGATTGGGCCAGCATAAATCTATACTCCCATGCCTCACAATGGCTTTCTTTGAAGAGCCTGCATTCTTCCAGGATGTGTCTCTCTCTTGACACCAACAGACCCCCTTTCACTACCATCAAAACTGCATGTACTAAAAACTCAAATTGTAGGCAGAGACTTATTAGACTGACTCATACAATCGGAGCTGAGAAGTCCCATAATGGTCATGTGCAGTCTGGAAAGCCAAGGGATCTACAGGTTTCTCAGTGCAAGGAGTCGAAAATCTCAGAATAAGAAACCAGGCCAGTAATACAGTCCAAGTTTCTTGGCCAAGGGCCAAAGAATCTCAAGTCTGATATCTAAGGGCATCAGCAACAGAAAATGCAATTGCTCAGGAAGGGAGGTAAAAAGAGCTTGGGGGAAAGAATTTGCTTTCTTCTATTTTTGCTTTTTGTGTTGCACTCAGGCCCCTAGTCTATTAGATGGTGTTGCTCATACCAAGGTACTTGTTCTTTCCCTCAGATCATGGATCCACATGCCAGTTTTCCCTGGAAACATACTAAGACACATGTAAAAGTATGCTTTACCAATTCTCTAGGCATCTCTCAATTCAGTTAGGTTGATAACCAAAATTAACCATCACAACTAGTAACCACTTGCATGACTTCAGACCTTTCCTTTGGTGCACAGAAAAAGCCAGAGAAACAGGGAAGTTCTGAGCAGGAAAAGGGAGCAATGATGGGGAAAAGGTAAAAATCAATCTCTTCATACCTACTGTGGCAGCAGTGGCTGCTTCCCACTGCCTGTCACTCTCCTTTCTACTTCTCCACTCAGCTCTTCCATCAGTCCACAGATCAAAGACAAAAGTTCTCCCCTGTGTTATTTCTCAGTCTAAATGCCCACAACTGCAGGCATGTCACAGGGCCCTTGTGCAGTCAGCAGTTAAGTGTCAGTGTGAAGCTCAAGAAGAGGTGGCAAAAAAAGATGTCAGAAACCCTGAAAGAGGTTATGCTGCCTACAATGGTTTAAATATGTGTCCAGTTTTTTAAATAAGTATGTGTTCTTTTAATACTATGGATATTAAATACCACATTATGTGGTAGAAAGCTAGAGCATCTGGGTTAATCCTGGATTGAGGTCCTCACCCATTAACATCTTTTAATGAATATGATTTTTAATCTTGACTCACTAGGCATCAAAAGTGTTTTTTTATTCCTTTTACCTGTTCATTTTGTACAGACTGTTATCTAGTGAAAAGTGTTGTCTTACACCTTTTTCAGTAGCACAGTTTGCCCCACTCCCACCCAGGCAGTCACTTGCTCTTTCCTATGGGTCCCTAAAGTTCTTTGAGGGAAATTATATTAGTATAGCATCTTTATCACTATGCTTGCTTGCCTTGTTTCTATTACTGGGTCATAAGCATATGGCCATCTTGCTTCTTGTAATACCTCATTCCTAGAACAGGGCATATAGAAAGGATGCCAGGTAATTCCTCACTTTGTGGTTGCATACCTACTATGAACAGAGTTCTACACTTGGACTTTCTGACATGTTCCTATCAATTAGTCACATCTGCTATGCTAGATCATTTATACTGTTATGACAAAATACCTGGAGATGGGTAACTTAAAATAAAAGAAATTAATTTCTCATGGTTCTGGAGGCTGGGATGCTCAAAATTAAGGCACTGGAAGTTCTCATGTACAGTAAGAGTGTAGTTTCCACTTCCAAGTTGATGCCCTGCTATTACACAGTCCAGGAAGACAGACACTGTATCCTCCCATGAAGGAAGAAATAAAATGCCAGCATGGGCCCGGCTAGTTCCCTCCAGCCCTTTTATAGAGCTGCTAATCCCAGTTTTTGAGAGCTTTGCCCTTAGGTCTTAATCAACTCCTAACAGCTTTTCCTTTTCACATGAATTTTGGAAAGGACACAGGCATTGCAACCTTAGCAACTGCTGTTTTTCTGTGTCCTTTGCATTTGGCCCCCACCTAAGACAATCAACAGATTCGCAGTAGCAGGGTCACATGGGCCTGTTTTTCTGCCTTTCCTGTATTTTGTGCAAGCCAACTTCTCCATTGTATTAAGACCTCTCTCTCTCCCAGTGTTGATTAAATCATTTGTACTGATTAATCCCTTAGCAACTCAGAACCAGTAACAGTAGTTTTTACAAAAGGCCATAGAGTTATCAAGAAAATAATTCTTACCCATATTAGGATGCAATCTTTGAAATTATTTAAGGAGAAACAAATTTTTAAATAGAGTGGTGTGTCAAATACAATTCAGAATTAGGACATTTCCTAGGGGAACTGTATGTGAATGAAATATATTGTGGGTATTGAACAATCCCCCCTCCAAAAAAAATGTGAAACAAGGTAGGGGCAGGGGAGGGGGGATAATGGAGGTAGAGATGATCAAAGTATGTTATGTGCATATATTAATCTGCCAAAATGAAAACCATTAATCTGTATAAGCAATTAAAAAGTGAAAATAAATAGATAAAAATTCAATCATAAAATAAAAGAATCAGGATATTTCCTAATTATGCTTTTGGCTATATAACAAACAAATCCATTATAAGGCCAGAAAATCCTTCCACAGTTTTAAATCTTGAGTTGTATTCCAGCAAAACCTTAGCTTCCTGTGTTTTCTTAGCGTCCAAATACTCAAAAGTTTTAACTACATAATTTCCCAAGCCCTATTTCTCCTGGAAGAAAACAGAGACTAAGCAAGAAAAAAGATATAAAAATACAACCAGCAGCAAAATAAAACTCTTAATTGAGCTGAGTAACTATCTCCCGAAAATGAGAGAAGAGAGAAAAAAGCAGATGACTCTAAAGGAGAGATAAGTGGTAGAAATTAGATGGAGCCAACTTTTTAGAAACCTATCTTTAAAGGAGGCACAAATTCCAAAACAATACAGTGTAAAACCATCATTTATAGAAGGTTTACTATAGGTAGGCACTGCACTAACTGGTAATTACATGCATTCTTTCACTTAATACTTCAGTTTTATAATATGCTTTACTTTATAACTTCAAATATAACAAATACTTGATTTTTAAAACAGTATTATGAAATATGCATTTTTATACCTAATTTTTAAGTTAATGGTAGTAAAGTTAGGTGATTTGCTTCAAGTTACATGGTTAGTACTTATCAGAACTGGAATTAATAGCAACTAACTTCAAACTGTACATGCTTTTCTCTGTATCACCACTGAAATACATCTTCCTGAAATGCATCATATTCTCCCCAACTTGGAGTTACTCCAGTCTCATCCTAGATATCCATTCAACCAAAAGTTTTCCCAAAATAACTTACCAATATTCTTTCTATGAGCTCCCTCATTCCAAACTTGTCTCAGCCTTGGTAATACAGCAAAGCTGTCCATTTCCTAGTCAGCTCTCCCCATCACGTAACAAGCCTCTTGGCAGAAGGGCTACTTCTGCAGCCTCAGTGTCTAGCCCAGTTCTTAGTATGTGACATATTTCAGTAGCTTACTAATTACAAAATTGAAATATATAATTAGCACATTTGTAGCTGCTTCTTAATGACTCCACAAGATGACAGTGAGCATCCATTGCTCTCCTGTCACGCATTCAGTTTCCCAGAGAGCAGATTTTGCCTCTGTCCTAAAGAGCTCACTGACTCTCCTGATTCAGAAATTTTATATTTCCCTTTTGGGATCTATCTCCTTTCTTGTTTTCAAGATATGAGCTATCATATCTCTAAGCTGTCAGCATGCTAGAAGAGAGCAACAATCCTTTTTTTCTTATACACTATTTCCAAACTGTGATAGAATAGAGAAAGTAGATGAACAGTATGTAAAATTATCTGGAAAGTAGTAGCATCTTTGAGACTAAGCACTACATAAAGGTTAAGAAAAGAATTGGCCAGGGTTCTTATTTTGCCTTGATCATTTCCTAGATGTTCTGATCTCTCTGAATTTGTTTTCAGAATTATAAAATTGGGTAGTGATAGTACCTGGGAATGTAAGTGTTATTCCCACCATAATAGCTGCAGTTCAGAAAGTTTAAGGAAACTCCCATAAAGGTAATAAGTGGTAGAGCTGTCTGCCTGACTTTGAACCTATAATTCTACAATTTCACAGGACCTGGGGAAGGTAGAAAAACAGAAAACTCATGCCCTGAGTATAGATACATGTACACATGCATAGATACACATATGTATGGGTCTACACAAATACCTACATAGCATCATAAATTTATTTATCAAAAACACATTGCATACAAACACCTTGCTACACACAGGGGTTAAAGGAATGATTTTATCAGAACACCTGCCTGATAGAAAACCAAAGAAATTCAAAATGTAATCAAGTAATTACAATAAAGTATGATACTCTTGTGATAGAAGAAAGAGAAGATGTTAGGGAAACACAGAATGATGGATTCTAAACAAATTAAAGGGATCAGGAAAAAGCTATCAAAGGAAGTAGAATTTAGGCTTAAAATCAGAAGACTCAGTAGGAGTCAGTTGAATGAAAGTACCCCAAAAGATCTGGGAAAGGAAGATCAAAGTATTTCCAGGCAGAGAAAGCAGTGACTGCAAAAGTAAGAAAGTAATTCTGATCACAAATAATTTAATAGAGCTGGGGCATAAAATTCATAAGCCCTTGACAGGACAGCAAAGTATAGAGATGGTAACAATCATGTGGTGAATGACTTGATCGCTCACACTAATTAGTGGAAATTTTAATGACAATGAAAAGCATGTAGGCATCTTTAAGCAAAGCAATGACACGGTTTAATTTCTCACTCAGCAAACTCACTCTGCTAGCAGATAGGAGTATGAACAGGGCACAGGTTATAAAGTGGGAAGAGTGACCGGAAGGGCCTGTGGGACTGTGGAACACAGGAAATGATAGCATGGGTTGGGATAGAAGTGCCGATAGAGAGAAACTGATTGATATTTCTTGGTGACAGAGTTAAAGGTAATCACAGAATTTCTGGCTTGGGCAAATGAGAGAACCATCAATATAAAAAATTCTGGAAGAAAAGCAGTTGGAATGTGAAAGAGACAGTAATTGGACCTGGGTCCTTAAAAGTTGAAGTGCTGATGAAGTATTCAAATAGAGATATCCAAGAAGGAGCCAGATGTGTGGACCTAGAATTCACAAAGGTGGTCTGAGTTAGAGACGCTATCACAAATACACAGGTATCAGTTTTTTAAAATGGGAATGATTAGGATGCTCCAGAGATAAAGTGCAGAAGTAAAGAACCCCACCTTGACTGGAATGCTGAGGAGCAGCTGAGGAGGTGGGAGACTGTGCAGGGCTGTGAAGGGAAGGCTGACAATAAAATGAACTATGAGGAGAGCAAGATACGGGGAAGGTATTCTTCACACCAGGTCCCAGGTCTTTGATGAGTGATAGATGCTTGTCCATCTCCCCAGATGGATAGAAAAAGAACAGGGTACTATAAAGACCGGCAAAATTCACTGGAGTTGGACCTGGCATCCAGAAGCTGTTGTGTAGGACACTACCATGTGCTACTCTTCCTCTGAGTCTCTTTCTCCTCCTTTTTCTGACCATTGCATTACACAGAAGTCAGGTCAAAGTAACCAGAGGACTCTGTCTTTCACTGAAGGCTGCTGAACAACTGCACAAGGGGGAGTGCCCTCACATACTGCCACTCTCCCACTACCCTCCTTTCTGATTGATTACCCCACACCTTCAACTTAAAGAGATGTTTATTTAGTTTACAGTATCCAATGGGCTTAGCCTAGGCTTGGCTGGCTCCACGGCAGAAATGGCATGGTGGGAGGACCTGGTGGAGGACAACTGCTCATCCCATACCAGGCAGGAAACAGAGAAAAAGGGAGGAGCCAGAGATAAGAATAGACCCTTCCAGGTCACACCCCAATGCCATACTTTTAACCAAATTCACCTTCTAGCAGCAAGACAGCTATGTGTTAATCCTCTGATGACTATACCACCTCCATGATACAATAACTTTCCAAACATGTGAAACTTTTCAGGAACATTTCAGAGCTAAATTATAACATGGATAATGAAAACAAAAGAATGGAGGAAGAACAAGATGTTCTAAGTGAGCTGCGGCCAAGCAAGAAGATTCACGGTAACACTTATAGGAGGTGAGACTGGGACTCTGTACAGCCCACATTGCCGTGGCCAGGAAAATTAAGTGCCATCCTCACCTGCCTGTGCCAGTATCCTTAGTGTCTCTGCACAGAGATTTATTTTTAATCTTTTTATTAGTACATGTTTACATTCATCATAGCAAATTTGTACTTGTACAAATACATCTCAATTCTAGTTTCTTCCCATTCCCCTCTCTTCCCTTTAATCCCCCATCCCCTCCTCAAAAGCTTTGTTACCTTCAATTCTTTTTTTCTAATTCCTTTTCCTTTCCTTCTCTCCCTACCTTGTTCTTCTTATTTCCCAATATCTATCCTCCATTTGGCTCTTTATTTATCCCTTGAAACAATACAATATTTAAACTTGTGTGTCTGATTTATTTCAGTTCAAATTATGGTCTCAAGGGCTGCACAGAAACCATTCTGAACTTCTAATCCCACCCCAATGGAGATATTAAAAGTGTGATTAAGAAGACAATAAAGAAGGGAATAAAGCCTTAACCTCAAGTTTATGGGGGAAAACCTCAAGGGCCCTCAGCACCTGTGGCCTCTCCTCTCCTGGGCTAGTTGCCTCTAGAGGGTTCCTGCCAGGTTGCCATACCTTCCAGAACCAGGTATGAAAAAATAGCCAATGGGCTTCTTTATAACCCAGAATCAATTCCCTTTTTGAAAAGAAGACACATTTTTTAAATGGGCGGTAAATGTTTGGGCCTACCAGCTCCTTCAGATGTTATCAAGGTACCTATAACCAGCCTTGCTATCCTTAGCTGAAGCACACCTTGTAATCCTTCTAAGCACCAAATCAGGGAACCTTAGAGAATGCTACGGTTTGGAAGTGTCCCCTAAGGCCCATGTGCTGAAGGCTTGGTTCCCAGCCAGTGCCTTGTAGGAAGATGGAGGAATCATTAAGAAACAGGGCAGAGGGGAAAGTCTTTTGGTGACAGCTAACATAGGAGTTTGTCCTTGGCTCTCTTCCTGTATTGTCCCCTCCTCTTTCTCTTTTTCACTTCCTGACCACCATGAGATGAACAACCTATTTCACCAGGGCTCCCTTCCAGGACATACTCTCTCACCACAGGCTCAAAAGAGACAGAGAACCAGCCATGAATTGAAACTTTCAAAACTGGGAGCCAAAGTAAATCTTCCCTCTTTTTCAGTTGATCATCTTGTGTTACAGAAATGAGAAGCTGAACAGAGCACAATGCTTTAGTGACAAAAGATCCCCCACTACTCATTCTTTCATTTTCCTGCACTAGAAAGTCACTCAATGATACTTGGCACAATGCTATAAAAAGGGTATATTCGACTCTCATTTTCCTGTTAGATGTCTTCATGTTCAGGTGATCTGAACGTAGATCTAAAAGACATGTATTAAGGGAATCAAAGAAAGAGGGCAGGGTAGATTGCAAGGCCTCAAGTTCCATGGGCTGCCTTGCATCTTTGAGTCTTGTAAGTTCCCAGATTCCTAACCTCCAGTTATCTTGTTCCTGCCAAACATCTCTCTTACCTAGTATGAAATGTTCTCATCTGATTAGTTCTCCTGTCAGCTGAACCATGTGTGCCCCCACTTTGCCTTCAGCTCCATAGGTGTCATCTTTCTGCAAGTTTTCAAAAATATTCAAAGCCAATCACATCTTTCCATGAAAATCAAGGATTCCTCTCACGCAAAAGCCTTCTTCCCAAGCATGTTCTCGTTCCCAGGTACAAGCTCCATGTGACCCTGCAAGGCACATGGTATCCTTCCATCCATGACTACGAACATATATGACTTTAAAACTGCAGCCAATCCTGTGTGCCCAGTGTCAGGCTTCGTGTCTGCCCCTCTTATGTTAGCAAGTAAAGGATGCATCCTTCACCAATAGGGTGGACAGTTGGTGGCCAGAGCACAACAGGAAGATAAAAGTCTCTCGAGATCAAATGAACTTCAGTGAATGCACTGGCTTGAGGCAACTTGCAGGTTCTTCACCAAGAGAGGCTTACCAGGCAAAAAGTTATGCATGTATTCTGGAATTGGGTTCTGAGAGGGGCACCAGTCTACATTTCCATGTCCGCAAACTGTCTGAGAGTTTTGGTAGAAACCTTTTCAGAATCCATCTATGGACCAAAACTGCCATTCTGATATCTGCCCCTCACAAAAATCACATCAGTGTGTCATGGACAACATCCATGTGTTAGTATGACAGTGTCAAAGGCTCAATGACAGCCAGTAAAGACATAATAATCACTCCTAGAAGATTTCAAAGTTATTAGTTAAATTAACACAAGTTTTTCTCTGTCTTCTTCCTTGCTCACCTCAGCACCTAGAGGATTTAAGTCAAGAAGCAGTGGAGAAACTTTAAAGCCAGACTAGCATTTTCCATAGTTTTTAAGCAATTAATGAAAAAGATAAATATGGTTAAAGAATCAACCCCATATTTCCCACTACTAACCCCAAAGCAAACTGATGGAATAGGAGGAAAATCAAAAGAACACACCACTGTCTTCGATGGTCATCATGTCCTGCAGACCGTAAGTCAGCCAATGCAAAGTCTGGCAAAGATGAGTTAGGAAACGGGAATCTCAACTTTCAGTAATTGAAAGAGAAAGAAGCATTACGTGATCTTCCTCAAACAGCAATAAGAGGCAGAAAATAGAAATTCTACCAAGCCTGGCTGGAAACAGAAGTTGTAGGGGGAAAAACATCAAATTGCTTATACCTGTGCAATTGTATTAAAAGTGATCAATAAGCTGGTTACACAGAAATAGGACTTATGAAATTCTTTAGGTCTCAATGGAGTTCATCTACTAATATGTGAGGACTTTTCTCAGCAATCAAAATAACTTTCCAAAAAAAATGCTAGGCATGTATGCAGGGGGCTATGCTTGCGTCTTCACGGGTGTTCAGAAAACATTTGCTAAGCACATGCAACTGTAGGACTGAGGTTAGGTCTTCGTGTCAAAGAATAGAAGCAAACTATGATGAGACCTGCATCCCAACCATCCTAAAGCAAAGCTTTGCCTATATATACAAAAATCTTTTGCTCTTTTTTAGCAAGAAAAGACTTGCCCAGCAGCGTTTACAGCAAAGAGAAAACGATTGAGAAAATATTAGTTTTAGACCTTGTAATGGTGATACATTGTGTCAACTTGAGAAGTTCAGAAGTTTAAGTGACTCAGCAGGGGGCCGAGATCCTCACTTTGTAAACATCCTGAGCCTGTGCAAGAGGAGGGCACGGAGGCGGTGTGAGGGCTACACTCACCCAGAAAGGGGGTAGTCAGCACTCGATGTAAGGAAGGAAAAGAGGCTTGCTCTTCCCCACCTTTTGCTCTTGCTGCTTTTTCTGTCTTCTGCCACTGTGTCCTGCCACCTTACCTGGCAGCCAGCTGATTATAGACTGAAACCTCCCCAAATTGTAAGCTAAATAAACTTTTCCTTCCTTAATTTAGGGTGTCGGGTATTTTGTCTCAGCAATGAGAGACTTTATCTAAGACAGACCTGTTCCTTCTCAGACACCTATATAATCATAAAAACAGTTAACCACTCATCTGTATTACATATTAGATACACCCTTCCCATTCTTCCAATTGTGCCTATTTTTTCAGGTAAAAAAAGAGACATTTGAGAACAGTCTCCAATCCCTGTGCCTCTGAAAAATGTTTGAACCAATTCTTAAAACCAGCAGGTAAAGAATGATGCACCCACTGAGACATTAAACCCGATAATGTTTTGGATTTATCACACAGGGAGCAAAATACAACTTTCCCCAGTCCTCACTCAAACCTCACTACAGCTCCACTACAGAAACTGACTGGGACTCTTTAAATTCTTGGTGAGACAGTGGTTTGAGAGCTCCCTGCATGGCTTAATCAACACTCACAGTTTAAGAAGCAAACTTGAACTTCTAAATTTAGAAGGCATCATAGGGTATTCCTAACACAGCTGAAGTGGTGAGATTCTGACCGGAGGCCTCAGAGCCAGGGGAGGTGCTGACTTCTAGTTCATGTTAAACTACCATGTGACCAGGCGTCATTTGGAAGTCTGTGCTGTCACTGGTTTATGGTCTGGTTTATCTCCCTTGAGTCTAGATCTATAATTATTTCTCTCAAGGAAAAAGCAAGAAATGTGGAGAAGGAAAGGACACGAACAAAATATGAAGTATATAATTTTTAACTACATATATATATATATATATATATATATACATATATATATATTTTTTAACATTTTTAGTGGAAGAATTGAAATTTTGGGGCTGGGGATTTAGCTCAGTGGCATAAGCGCCTGCCTGACAAGCGTGAAGTCATGGGTTCAATCCCTCATACAAAAAAAAAATTTTTTTTTCTTCTTCTATAATTAGTGACTCAGGCTCTGTTTTAATAGGCTGCTGGAGTTCTTCCCAATGAGATAAAAGAAGGTGTAATTAGGGAGGCAGGAGAGAAACAAGAAAAGGGGAAGACTCCAAAGATTGATTTCCAGAGAAAATGACAACCCACAAGAGGAACTATTTCCAAGAAAATACGGCAATGCTTGTCTACAGAAGGATCATAGGAAAAAAATAGGCATTGTTGGTGCACTTTGGTACACCCAGGTAGACAAATAGTCTCCACAGGAATGAAAAATTCACATAGACAACATACAGAGTTGAGGCCACACCACATTCCAGTCTACACCTAATGAAGAAGTTCAATCTACCTGAACTGATTTTGCACCTGCTGGCCAGAGACCAGTTTTGGTTCATGCTTTTTTAACTGTGGTGACATATTCTATTCTATTCATTTCATCTCTCTCCAGTTGATAGGCATTTAATTTGATATTAACCTTTTCTTGTTACTAACAGCGCTGAACTGAATAACCTTTATATGTCATCCCATACATGTATGAGTATAAAGCAACAAAAACAAATCCTAAACACACTGGGCTCAGTGAAAAATGTAAAGAAAATGAAATGTCAGACAATTCCTTAAGCCAGAAAATATATGCATATAAAACTAACACATTTTAAAGAACACATGCAAAATAGATACATATTAAGTGTATTGGAACAATCGTGGGAAGGTACAAGAAAACTAAATCATGTATTACAACAGGAAGTTTGTGGAGTAATTAAATTTGATAAGTCAAGGGAAAAAAGTAGCACAAAAATGAGGAATAAATACCATAATACACAGTTAAATGAATTGCTTCTAGGAAATAGGGCCAAGGGTGAAGAAAGAGGAAGGAGGAAACGGCTTTTTATCATATAAGCTTTTCACTATTGCTTGATTTTTTAACTATGGCATTCATTACCTTAGTAAGAATAAAATTTAGTAATAAAAGCAATAAAATTCAAAGCCAAATAAATATCCCTAAAGGCAATGATATGAAAAATAACTTATTAAGATTTGAATTTCAAATCCAAGGGAAATTTTTAAGAGTTTAAAGTTATTAAGTTTCCCTGTAGGAAAATTGCATTACCACAGGTAATGAGAAAGACTGTTCTTTTCCTTTTATCCTTACCAACATTAGGAATTAACTTTTAAGAGATTCTTCAAGAAAAACAGGATTGTTCATTTCCTCAAAAATCCATATTTATTACACAATCCACATACACACACACTCACACACACACACTCACACGCACACAAAACAGCCCAGCCACATAATTTGAGAGGCCAGTACAAAATGAAACTACAGGACTTCTTGTTCAAAACTATGAAATTATCTAAGGAACACCAGCAGTGTATCAAACCAAGCTGAGAAGCCTTCAAAACATGGCTCTGAGCAACTCACAGGTCATGTTCTCATGAAACCAGTCCCGAAATGCATGGACATTCCATTATTGAATTTACGGAAGTGAAGAACCTGATATTTTCACTCTGAATATAAACCTCAGTTATCTTTAATCAGGATTCCTGAGAAGTATACTTCAGGAAACACTATTCTAGACTCACCCATAAGAGCCAGAGAAGCACTGAGGGGCAGCTGCTGACACCAAAAACAAAGTTTAGCATGCCTGGGGGAAATTGAATTAATAGGAAAGCATTGTTCAGACTTAATTCATGGTTGACAGCAGGTGAACAGGTAAGATTACGTAATTAAAGACAAAGGCATGCTTATTCCAGATAGGAGGTACTGGAGCAAGGTTTGCTGTATCTGCTTTGGTCATCAAAGAGGGAAGGTAGATGGCAAGAGAAAGACAAGAGCCCAGTTCTTATGTCTGGGATGGAACAAATTAAGTCACTGCAACAGTTAGGACAGGGAAATTGGATTAATTAATTCATTGATTAATTCAACTGTCACTGCCTGCAGTTTTCTAATAGAGAGGTCTTCTCCAAGGAGCATACGATTCAGCAAGTAACATAAATAAATGCTTTAACACTGGAAAATGTTATAATACAATCATCTGTATGATGCCATGATAGCAGAGTAGAAGCCCAGCAAACGAAAATGGGGTGAGGAAGGAAAGAAGAAGGGGTGCCTCAAAGGAAGAGTAGGCGTTAGAGATCAGACAAGGGAAGAAGTACAACTGAGATAAAACAAAGCACTAAAGAACAAAAATAAAGAGCACATTGGATTAGGTTAAGGGAGCAACCCCTGGACTCTGGATGGAGTTTATCACAGGATATTAAAGACAATAATACCCATTATCAGCACGTGAGTATCATCAGCAAAATGTTACCAAGCAAGGGCTGACACATTCACAGCCAGAATCAGGTGACAATGACGTGGATATGGAGAAATACAAGTAAAGAAAACCTGCTAAGCTTTGTGCCTCACACTCAGAGGAGCCCAGAACCCATGCAAGTGCCAAGACTTTAGGTAGGAAATCAGAGAATCACCTCAGGGAAGCATAGACTTTAGTAAAATGAATCTGAATAAGAAGGGAAATTTGAGATTTTCCCCTTCTGGATTTATCTTTTCCAGTCACATATGTTTGTCTGTTCATTTGCTTGTTTGTTTTTTTAGTACGTACCAAAAACTGAACTCAGGACCTTATGTTTGCCAGGCAGGTACTGTACCACTGGGCTAAATCCTCAGCCCTGTCACATATGTTAAAAGAAATGCTGCACAGAAAATAAATTTAACAGAGTTTATTTGACAAAGAGTTAGGCAACCCTCAGAACTAGAAGTTCCAAGATCTCCACGCCACCAGTGTGGACAACAAGTTTTTATAAACTGATGAGAGGCAAAATAAAGCATTGCTTGGTTGGCATTTGCCTTATTTCAATGTGGCTTTATGGGATGTCCCTGGTTTTGTAGGAGATCCCCAGTTATATGACCAAGCATCTAATTGACTGGCTGTGATTGGCTCAAACTCAGTTCACAATTACAGGGCATGCTTCTAGTGAAGTTTCAGTTTGCTTTCATTGGATTTTGGGTACAGAAACAACCTAGGTTAATGGCCTCTTGCTCATTTCACTTTAACACGTGGCTGAACATTAACCAGCAGACTGAAGCCCATGTGAGCCAGGAGACCACAATGGCATCAGCCTGGAAGCCAACCTGTACTAGAAGCTGCAGCCCTCTGACTTTAGCAAGCAGAGAGGCACCTAATCAGAGACAAACTAAAGGCACAGACTTTCATATTTTCTCTGAAAACACTGACTACCCTGTAGGCAAGCTGGGTTTGAGGGCTCTTTCTGCTTCATTTCCTTTAGTTTGGTGTTTCTTCAAGTTGCATGCTTTTTATGTTTGATTCTCATAAATTACTCAAGAGATCACTTAATCCGTTACTGATACCTTAGAACTTATTTGTTTTCAAAGACCTCAGGAGAAGTGGCCATGGGTTATTTTTACTGTAGAGTCATTTACACATAAATCGTATTTACAAAAGATTACCTATATCACCTATTTGAATTTGTTTCTCTACCAAACAAGATTCCCTCCTGGTCTAGAGCTTATGTACCAAAACCTTGTTCCTCTACAGCCTCAGATTATGAGTATTCCACCCCCACCCCCTGCGCCTTAGTTTCTCATTTCTTTTTCTCTAAGTGCTTTGCCTTCATGTACACATTATCTGCTGTCTTAATTCTTTGACAAATAATGTTTCCATCATCTTTCACTCATATTGAGTTTTCTTCCCTGCAGTGTTTTCAGTTTGTGTCATCACACAGCTTTGCATATATTTTTCAAACTTTTTCTTGGAATGGTATTTGGGATGATTCCCAGTGGCATCTTCTACCCTTGGACCTCACGGGAAGAGATCTAACTTTTGAAGTGTGAATTGACTATAATGGCTCAAGGCTGGAAAACTATTGTAACCAGGTTAAGGCAATAAACCTGAGAATCACATGCACATATAAACTCACTTACCAGCCCAACCTGACCTGACCATAGCTATTACTAAAGAAAAGATGGCAAAAACAGATTTTTATTCTTCTAAAAAACAGGGAGCGTTGATGAGATTTGCTACTTTACTTCTTAAGACTGATTTTAACATTGACTGTGATGTAACTTTTGTGTGAATAAAAATATAGACACATTTTCCCCAGCTCATACAACAAAGGAGTGGAGAGAGAACAGCACAGAATTAAGTACTAAAAAGTGTGGTTCTCATCGTCTGGAGAAGAGAACTTGGTAATCTCACCTAGTGCCTGTGTCTACTCTCCCATGAAGATACTGCTACAATAGCACAGGTAGAAGAATCTGCTATACTCACACACCTACATCTTTCCGATGGGGAGTGATGGAAGTAGGACAGAATGAAATTGGTACTACAGGGAAAGCTAGGCTGCAAAGGGAATCAAAATGAAGTAGAACAATCATGACAGAAGCAGAGAAGTGTCACATAGCCAGGATGCTTCCACTCCAAATATTTGCACAACTCCTGTAACTCTATGCTTTCATTTTATTGTATACCTAAAGGAAACCAAGACCCAGGGCAGTGAAGTGATTCAGCCATGGTCAGAAAACTTGCTGTTCATAGCAAGCTCCAGATTGGCACCCCAGTGCTCTGTGGTCTACCTGCCACAGTCTTAGGGGTGACCTGCGAACCTTGCAAACAGTGGACCAGAGTACCACAAGCTTGTAGCAAGGAAAGATTAACTAGGGTTGGAGAATATAGGGTAGAAAGAGCAGTGATATGATTCAAAGGAGCAGTTCACAAGCAAAGATAATGAAAGTTGTAAGTGAAGTAAAAGTGACTGAATTTTCAAAAATAAGAGAAGTTTTTTGAATACTGTATTATTTGCTAGATCAAGAAATCGAACAAGATACGGTCATCTTAACTTGTCTGAACTTTTCTCTCATGTGGAAATTGTAGGCAGTATATCTTGCTATACATCCCAAAGTTAACATATAAAATAAAGTCACTCAACAAACATTTCTGAAGCCAGGTATATAAGTGCATATAATCCTAGCATTTGGAAAGTTGAGACAGGAGGGTCACTGTGAGCTCAAGGCAAGATTGAACTACACAGCAATTCCCTATCTCAAAAATAAGTGACATTTATTAATCATTTGCTATAAATTATACAATCTATCTACTGAGAATATGCATACAGACACTAATCCCACCTTCAATAGACTTACAATTTAGTGTTACATCTGTCTTATAAAACATAATACCCTCTGTGAATCATTATTATTATAGTTATTACAAGGAAAATAATGAAAAATAGGCACCATCGAAAATGTTAGGAATAAAAACTTATCTTGGGGGATAGAGAAAGTTACTGACAGAGTAAATGAGGAAATTCATTCCTAAAATGTTAACATCAAAAAGATAAGTGACAAAGACACCTACAGCTAGAAATAGGGAATATAACAGATATTCTGCCAGAAAATTTTAAGTTGATGGAAAACAAATAATTTAATTTATAAAAATTACAAAAGGAAATATTCATGAAGAATCAGGGTATGCAGATTAAGGCTTAAGGAAAAGATAAAATTAGAAATGTAGATTTTTGTAGTCACAATAAAAACTAACATTTATTTAGTGCTTTTTATCTGTCAAAGTTGTTGGAATTGCTTTACCAATATAAACTAATTTAAGCCTGATTGGAGTGTTATTATAGTTCTCATCTTGCATGTAAGGAGCCAGAAACAGAAAGAGGGTAAGAACTTGCCCATCCACCCATGGCAAGGACAGGATTTGAAATTTGGCTGTCAGCCTCCGAAACGCAAAAACTTGACTACTGTGCTACTTCAAGCCTTCTTGCTCTGCAACAAAGAAATAATAAATGACTAAGATCAAATGCCCTGTTACTGTGAAAGAATGTGAATGATTGCAAACTGAGCTGCTATAGACATGAGTGTGCATATATTGCTGTGGTATGAGGCTTTTGATTCTTTTTTGAAGATGCCACAAAGGAGAAGAGCTGAGTTCCAAGAGACTTCTCCTCTTAGTTTGTTGTGGAGTCTCCACACTGATTTCCACAGTGGTTGTACCAGTCTACACTCCCACCAACAGTGAAGAAGCTTTCCTTTTCTCCACATCCTCGACGGCATTTGTTATTGGTTGGTTTGTTGATGATAGCCATTCTCTCTGGAGAGAGATGGAATCTTAGCATAGTTTTAATTTCCATTTCTTGAATGATTAGTGATGTTCAACATTTTTCATGTATTTAATTTGCCATTTGAACTTCTTCTGAAAAGTATCTATTCATTTCAGATGCCCCCTTTTGGGTTGGGGCTTTGAATTTAGGGGATCTGCTTTTTTTTTTCAGTTTTTCATATGTTGCAGAATTTAGTCCTGTGTATGAAGAATAACTGGCTAAGATTTTTTTCCACTCTGTGAGTTGTCTTTTCACTCCTTTGGTGATTTCTTTTGCTATGCAAAAGCTTTTTAATAAGATGAGATCCCAGTTGTTGGTTCTTTGTAGTATTTCCCATGCAGTCAGGTTTTGTTCATGAAATCTGCCTACACCTGTGTCTTCAAGAGTTCTACCTGTTCACTCTTCCAGAAGATTTAGTATTTCTGCTTTAATA
The DNA here is from genome assembly GCA_004027455.1 of Hydrochoerus hydrochaeris. Taxonomy (NCBI): domain Eukaryota; kingdom Metazoa; phylum Chordata; class Mammalia; order Rodentia; family Hydrochaeridae; genus Hydrochoerus; species Hydrochoerus hydrochaeris. Next base: position 152,731 of record PVLA01003903.1, read on the forward strand.
TTCAGATCTTTGATCCATTTAGATTTTAGTTTAGTGCATGGTGATGGACACAGGTGTAGTTGTTAGTTTTCAATGTGTGGAAAGCCTATTTTTCCAGCACCATTTATTAAAGAGACTTTCCTCCAATAAATATATTTGGCCCCTTTGTGAATCATAAGGTGGCTGAGTGTCTTTGTAGTTGTGTCTGTCCCTTATAATCTGTTCTATTGATCCTCAGCTCTGTTTTTACATGTACTATGGTGTTTTTATCACAGTACCTCTGTAGTATAATTTGAAGTCAGTGACTGTGATATCCCTTGCTTTATCTTTGGTGTTCAGAATTGTATTTGTTATTCTAGGACTTTTCTGGCTCCAAATGAATTTTAGGAATGTTTTCTCTAGTTCTGTGAGGTGTGCTAATGGTGTTCTGCTTGGGACTACACTAAATCTGTATAATAATTTTGGGAATATGGATATTTTTACTATGTTGGTTCTTCCTACTCAAGGACAAGGGCTATCTCTCCATTTTCTAATAACCTGTCCAATCTCTTTTTTCAGATTATTGTAGTTTTCAATGCAGAGATCTTTTACTTCTTTTATTAGATTGATTCCTAGGCACTTCAACCCAAATGCCCATCCACTGACCAATGGATAAAAAGATATGGATTTTTTTTGAAGCTGCATACATGCCAGAAAGAGAAAAGCCAGCATCTCCCGAGGATCCGCAATGCCAGGACTTGGGAGACCAACCCAGAAAGCAAGGATCCAGCCTTCCTGGCAAGCAGCGCAAGCCTGAGTGCCCCCGGGCTGAGCATCAATCACCCACTCCCAACCCTATTAGCAACGGGATGGTTCCGAGGATAGCCTATGTTGATAGCAAATAAGATACATAAAGCAAATCAATGCTTGTATTGTTTGGTTGATTATGCAGGTCTGGGGCCAGCGGTCTGAGCATCTCTCCAGAGGATGACCTTTTGCAATATAGCAAATATGGGGAATTTCTTCCTATCTTGTCTTTGAAGTCCAATACTGTTTTCACTTTTTTACTTTGTTCTGATTGTTTCTGCTTTATTCAATATTCTGTTTTGATTGGTTTTATAATCTGGTTTTGGTTTGATTTTGCTATACCTGATTGAATGGACAACTACTGTGAAGATAACAAGACACACTAACAGATATTACTGTTATCCCAGTATCCTGCTCTGAAGTTCTGCACCAATTTTACTGCATTGTCTTGATTGGCTTTGTCCTGTCTTGCTTTTTTTATTTTGCTATCTTTAAAATAAAAAAGATATGAATTTTTTATACAACTGAATACTATTCAGGCATGAAGAAGTATAAATTTAAGACATCGATAGCCACATGGATAAACCTTGAGACCATACGCTTACATGAAATAAGGTGGACACACGTGTGTAAGTATCACCTTGTTTCTCTGCTACAAGAAACTGAAAATGTAAACAAGAACTAAAATGTACAGTAGACATTGTGGAATAGGAAGTAATTGTTCAAAAGGAAAGAGAAAATGGGGGGATGGAGAGAAATAAAAAAAATAAGGGAGAAAAGGATAAAATGGAAACAAAGCTTTTTAAATAAGGAGGAGGAGGGTTGAAGAAAGGGGAGGGCAGTAGTGAAAAAGAGGAAACAAGATATTTAATGTATAGGTACAGATACCCTGTGATGAATGTGATCATTATGTATGTCTCAATTGTGCCAATACACTTAATTTTTTAAAAATTCAAAAACAAAGTCTTCAAAAATAGAAATAGAAAGAATATGAAGAAAAACACATCTAGAGCTCAAGCAGATCCACGCCCATATGGACGGAATATGTCCAGAATTAGAAACAAACAACAAGGTGATATTGTGCAGGAGATGAGAGGTCTGGTTTGTCTTTCTGATAGGAACACAAAGTTCACTGATATGAAAAACCAAGATACATTAATACAGGAAACTGGTCACGCACATAATGGAGACACAGAGAGTACCAACAAAGTACAGTGAGGCAGACTCGTAATTAGCAACTCAAGAATCTGGTATCCGGTTATTGGTAACATCAAGGAAAAAGATTGAAACCAGAGAACAGTTTACATGTAAGTGGTTTCAAGTTGCTGCAGTGAAGTTCCTGGGAGAATAAGAGGAGGAAAAAATCCAAGATAATGATGTGTTGTTCAAACAGTGGCTTCGCTACCTACTTTGGATACCTAAAGCTCACGCCCATCCCACATCTTTGGAGAAACACAAAATCTCGGGTTTTTTCCATCCCTCACTGTGGAAGGATCCTCTCCAGAGGGTTGATGTCCTACATTTCCTGGTTGTACTTGGTGGCTTGTGAAGAAAGCTTTCAGAAGTTCTCCAGAGAGGTAGAAATCCCAACACAAAAGTGAAAGATGTGCCAGTGCTTGAGGTGAGACCCTCTGAACTTGAGGCAAGTTGAAATCACACAGAGCTGTCCATCGCAGCTGTGCTGAAATCAGAGGTGCCCTGGAACGACGTGACTTAACACACTAATGAGGCCTGAGACAGAAAGTGCTCTCAGAACTCAGGCCTCCTGATCACAGGGTGAAGGACTACAGTGGAAACCGTGAAGTACATGCAGCTGCTGCCAGAGATGCTGCCCAAGGCAGAAAGAGACAGACGTGCTCCATCACTTTTGCTTTCCCACTCCCTTCCAGTATTTCTTTGTTCAAAGCCAGCTAGAAGCCAGCTGACACAGGAACCAAGCAAACTCCACCAGCAAATACATCCTCCTACACTATGTCTTGCTTTCTCACTTCTCTAATAGGGTCTTTTGAGGACTTCTTTATTTCAGTGTCATCCAATTTGTCAGTCTTTCTTTCTCTCTCAATTTAGTGTTTTTGATGTCCTATTTAAGAAATCTGGTATTCTGTTCTGTGACCTTCCAAAAGATTAATATGTTTATACCTACAATCTGTGTGTGTGTGTTTGTGTGTGTGTGTGTGTGTGTGTGTCTACTTTGTATTGAACTCAGGGTCTTCACACTGATCTACATTCCCAGATGTTTTAATCATACATATTTTGAGACAGGATCTCACTAAATCACTAAATTGTCAAGGCTGAGCTTGAACTTCTGATTCTCTTGGCTCAGCCTCCCAGAGTACTGGGATTACAAGTGTTTGCCTCCAGGTCCAGTGATTCCCAGTGACTTTTACTTTTAAGGATGGTCTTAGTTCAGAATTGAGTTTCATTTTTTTCATCCATTTGATTAATCATTTGATCCAAGATAATTGATTACAGAAAAAGTTATTTCCTCACTGTTTTTCAGTTTCAAATTATGAAAAATCAAGCATTGATTCTTTGTGCTATATGTCTCTTTCTGGTCTCTATTCCAGCTACCTGTTCATGTGACAAAACCACAATATCTCAATCACTGTCATTTTAAAACAATTTTGAAATCAAATAGAATAGCCTTCCAACTTTTTCTTTAAATTTTTCTTAGTTAGTCTTGGACTTTTGTACTTTCATATAAATTCTGGAATTTATCAATTTTCATAACATAAACTTGGGATTTTATTAGTATTCTGTTGAGCCTGTAAATTAATTCAAGAAGAGACAACAAAAGGTTTACAAGAGTACATGTAAAGAACTTCTAAAAATTAATAAGAAAACTTTAAAGAATGTAAAATAAGACAAAGACCTGCATAGGCACTTTATAAAGGGGATATCCTAACTGCAAATAATCAATAAAAATATTAACTTTTAGGGAAAAGAGAGAGAATAGTCATTTGGAGGAGTCATTTGGTTATTCTGCAAATCCTTGGGAAGAGCTTCCTTCTGTTTCAGAGTTCTTCCCACTTTTTGGACCATCAGTTAGAGTCAGCATCAGACATACCCACTTCCTTCTGGCTTCTGATTAGCTGATCAGTAAGCCTGAGTAATGCTGCTGAAGTCATGAGAATGATATACTATATTCTTGACCTAGGTGGTGGTTATAATGATACGTTCAACTTATGCTAATGTATTAAGTGGCATGTGTCTGATCTGTGTACATTGTTATATGTATATAGCACTTTCCTTTTAAACTTTATTTAAATAATGTACATAAAGCACTAGATATGATGATTCATATACAGCTAAGCACTTAGTAAATATTAGTGGTAGAAAATAAAAATGATGAAAGCTGGACAATATGCATTTGTAGTAGTGTGGATCTTTGATTCTCCTATCAAGAACCTGCAATCAATGCTAGAACTGAGAAAATGTGTAGTGAGAGGATATAGGAAAAGCTATTAGAGCCATCATGCCATGGGAAATAGTAGCTCATTTACCCTTTATTAGTCTCTTGTCTAGTTGGCTCTTCTGCCAGCTTCTCATTTTCTATAGAGAGGAAATTCTACTCTTAAATACTTCTTTACTTTTTGATCTTTTGAGAAACACACATCCATACAGAGACTTTCCTTTTCTCCAATGCATGCCAATTAACATTTATCACCCTATGCATAATTAAGACTCATTTAATTATAAATGTTAAGAGGAGTCCTGCTCCCATGAGCATGCTTCTTTTACTTTTTGACAAAGAAAAGGATCTCCACAATTTTCTCGCCCTGTGTCTCTATTCATCTCTGTCTCTGTCTCTCCCTCTCCCTCACTCTTTCCTTCTCCCTCTTCTCCTTGGCATTAGTTTGTGGCCCTTCTTGTTTAGAATCTTAGTTTACAAGATTTCTTTTGTAATCTCACCTGATTTAACCTTTGGGCTTTTCCAAGGTTATGCTGCAAAATCCTTGGGAAGAGCTTCCTTCTGTTTCAGAGTTCTTCCCACTTTTTGGACCATCAGTTAGAGTCAGCCTCAGACATACCCATTTCCTTCTGGCTTCTGTTTAGCTGAACAGCAAGGATTTGCCTCCTTATTTACACTTGCTCCCTTTTTTTACATGGGGAGATTTTATAGATCATCCCTGTAGTCCTGCTTCACCTTATTAAGTCCATTTCTTACTCAGGGACGTGCTTGACCACATTTCTAATTGGTCTGTCCCTTTAAGACCTAAATAGAAGATTCCTGCCGGGCAGCAGACCCCATGCTCCCCGTGCAGTAGTTCTGCTGTTGATCTTTCCATCAAAAGAGAAAAGTTCTCATTTGTCAACTGCTATAGCTCTAGCTCTGTGCCTTAGTAGGCAATCAATTTATATTTGTTTTTGAATTAACATCCTGTGGTTAGGCCAGCAGATGTTCCATAGCATCTTAGGTATAATGTCACTACACAATTTCCGTTGGTTGGAGACACAGTGGACAATAAGCCCAGCTGGCAGGTCCCACAGGCACCCAGCAAAAATAAAGATGGATTCTAACCCAGTACTCTGGTTCATTAGACCAAAGGCAAATAGTACAATCAATATTAAAGAATGTGAGAGAAATCATTGTGTCTATAATAGATAGGGGCAAAAAGATATGTTGGTGCAAGAATACAGGTGCAAAGCTGAAGAGTTCCTAGAACACTGACGGCAGAAACATTTGTCATAGGAAAGAATGAATGAATCAGCTAGGACTTCCATGGGAAGTAAGAAAATTCAAAACCAAAAGTGTAAGTTACAATAGGAAATTGTAGACCACTACTACGTGACATGGACTCTTCTACTCCATGACACAATATTAGTATTATAGCACAACAGCAGCACAATAGTAGCATCATGCCGTGAGGTATCATTACAGAACTTTTATATTGTTTATATCCTGAAATCTGGATTTCTATTCATCCATCTGCCCGAAATTGAAGTTACAAAATCTTGCTAAACACAAACCCAGTGGCCACAGAAAGTGTAGTGACCTACTTTCCTACAGCAACAGTATGCAAGTGACCCTTTGCCCACATGCTTGCTGATGCATTGCTCTCAAACATTTTGATCTTTGGCAATCTGATAAAAATTAGCATCACAGTGAAGTTTTCCTTTGCATTTTTCCAATTAAGATAGAAATTGCACATCTTTTCAAGAGTTTATGAGATGACTATATGTCCTTTTCATTATTTTATTCATAATTTTTTACTTACATTGCTAGCGTTGTTCTGTTCCCGGTCTATCAAGGACATGTGGTACAGAACTCATAGGACTTGTAACTATTTTTTTCTGGATCACTTATCTTTTGCCTTTTTGTCATGAAAGATGTTAAATATAGTTGTCTTCATCACTATTTTCATAAAAACTGTTGTTCTTTTGTGGCATACTTAGCTTTCTTCTTGCCCCGGCCATGAGTGAGGCCCCTGAAGGACGATGAGGAGGTGAAGAAATAAAGACAAGACACAGGAAGCTGAGATTGGATGGAGCCCTCTCTCCTAATGGGAGGAAAGGGACTGCTCAACCACCACAGTGCATTTTTGTTTATATATTTGGCAGGTTGCTGTCGCATGACACCTCTTTGCTTAACCAGCTCACCTCTCACCCTAAGTGTTCCCCAGGCTGGAACACCTGTTCGCCTCAAGCTCTCTGTGCCTTCAGGGCGTTCCTTGGGCACTTCTTGCTTTCAGCTCCACACGTGTGAACGCTCACTAGCTCAGCCTCTACCAATATCTCCTAACCAAAATTATTCTGAAAGATTCTTGTTTATTCAATCACGTAAACCTTTTTCTTTGTATTTAAATCTTTACTCTTCTTGGAAGCACTTTGATCTAGGATGTTAAGCATGCACGACGCAACTTTTTGTTCCCAGATGGCAACCCAGGTGCTTGAGTACTCTTCCTTTTCTCTACGGTTTTGCAGTGATGTCTTTATTAGAGCCTAAACTCCCATAGGCATGAGAGTTCATGTCTGCACTTTCTATTCTGGTACATTGGTCTATTTATGTACTAGTATTGTCTTCTTTTAATTTGTATAGTTTTATGTTAGACATTTCCCTGGCCATTATTGCTTTTTATTTCTCCATATGAATTGAAATCAGCTTGTGTTGTGAAGAAGAAGAAGAAGAAGAAGAAGAAGAAGAAGAAGAAGAAGAAGAAGAAGAAGAAGAAGAAGAAGAAGAAGAAGAAGAAAAAGGAGGAGGAGGAGGAAGAAGAAGAGAAGGAGGAGAAGGAGGAAGAAGAGGAGAAGAAAGAAAGGAAAGAGAGAGAGAGAGAGAAAGAAAGAAAGAAAGAAAGGAAGGAATTTCTGGTGAACTCTAAAACCACACCAAATTCATAGATTAACTGGCAATATTCTGAGCTAGAACATGATATTCAAGCCTTCTTTTTTGTTCCTGGGAAAACTGTAAAGTTTTCTCCAACTAAATATTACACATTTCATTAGATTATCCATAGAAATTTTACCGGTTGTTGCCACGATAATTGAATCCCTTCCCACCATATCTTCTAACTGATTACTATTCATATATAGGAATGCTATTGTTTTCACTGCATTAACTTTGTATATAGCTGTCTTTTTTAATTTAAATAAAAATTTAGTTGATTTGGGATGTCTTTTCAAAACACAGTCCAAATTCATTCTCATTCATTCTCTCTCTCGCTTTTCTCTTCTTTATATTGCCTAGTATCCCTAGAACAATGTTCAAATGTTTTTATGAGCCTGCCTTTCTGTTAAATGGCATTTAACAGCAGCATTCACTATATTTTTTAATCACACCTTATACAGATACTCATGAGAGAGGATTCCAGAGCTGTCTCAGAAATTGGAAAAAATGATGGGATAAGTGTGTTTCAAGTGAGGGGGAGCTTTGTACTGTAATAAGTGTTCTCTCAACTTAAACATTCATATATTTCAACCATCCTTTGTATACTGAACCTTTATCTTCGAGTAAGATGCTGTGATGATTCATTTTGCGTCTCTATTGGTTTAAGAGACCAATTGGTAAAGGTGAATTAGAATTAGTAAAGCACACTTTGGAGTGTGTGTGTCAGTGTGTTCCCAAAGATTGGTGTGGGAATCATCAATCTGAGCAAGAAAGACCTGCCCTGATGTGAGTGGCACCATCAAATATGCTGGGGTCTGGGTAGAAGGGAAAAACAAAAGAAGGGGGAAACTTTGCTTCTCCCTCTTTGTTCCTCCTTCCTTCCTCCTTCCCATGTCTTCTCTCATCCTCCCCTTCATTCTACCCTCCTCCTCCTCCTCTTCCTCCTCCTCCTCTCTCCTCTCTCTTCTCTCCTATCGGCTGTGTTTCTCTGGAGAACCCTAATACCGACACTATTAAGAGATGTGGCCTTCAGGAGGTAATTAGATTATACATGTAGATCACTCATAATGGGATTAGTGTCCTTATAAGAGGAAGAGAGATAACTCTATCTCCTCCACCTGAGAAGACAATGTGAGGAGCACTATCTATGTGTAAAACAGAAAAGGGCCTTTGCCAGAACCCAGCTGTAACCACTCTCCACTCTGATCTCAGCATTTCACTCTTCAGAACTGTGAGAAATGTTTTTGTCATCCAATCTATATTATTGTTATAACAGCTCCAACTGATTAAGGCTGTCAATGTGATAAATTATATCAACAAATTTCCTCTGAATTGTGTTTCTATTTTCTTCATTTTCTCTCTGTGTGTGTGTGTGTGTGTGTATGCATTTCTGGGGATTAAAACTAGAGCCTATGCATGCTGAATCGTTTTTAATGCCTACAATAAGTTCCCCCAAACCTTTATATGTTATTATTTTAAAGTACTGCTACTGGATCCTCTTTGGTAATTTTATTTAGGTTGTTTGCATCAATTTTTATAAATGACACTGACCTGTGAGTTTTCAATGCTAAATCTTTATCAGATTTATCAAATTTAGGTTTCTCCATAAAAGAATTTGGAAGCTTTTTTATAACTATACTGCCCAGTACAGTTGCCAACAGAAACATGTGGCTGTTTAAATTAAAATTAATTGAAGTAAATAAAATTAAAATTAAAACTTTCCTCAGCAAAATTAGCTGCATTCGTGCATCCAAGTGTTCAGTGGCCAAAATGGTCAGGGCAGTGAGAACATTTCTCTAACACAGAAAGTTTTCATTTAAAACCATGCTAGAAAAGAGTTAAAAAGTTGCCAAATTGTCTGTTCTTTAATGATATGATCCACTGAAGGAAAATTGTTTCTATGTTTTTCATGGACATTGATAGTCCTTTTTGTCTGCATTTCTTGGACCCAGTTTTGTGGATTTTTTGTTTTTCTTTTTGATTTATGAAACAGAGTTTCACTATACAGTTCAGGCTGGCCTTGAATTCACTTTGTAGTCAAAGGCAGGCCTTAAACTAACAAAGATCTTCCTGCCCCAGCCTCCGGAGTGCTGGGATTCAAGGGGTGCACCACCATGCCTGGCCCTGGACTCAGTTTTGAAAATTTCTATGTTTCTAATATATTTATCCATTCTTCAATGCTTTCAAACTCATTTGAGTAGAGGTTAAAAAAATCCATTTTTTAAAGTTCATTTAATGTTTTTAATCTGTAGTTTTTTCCCAGCCATCTTCTATCACGTGAGTAATCTGTACTATCTTCCTCTTTGCTTGGCTAGGTTAAGCAATGGTCAACTGTGCTCCCCAGTTAGTCCATCTCACACTAATCTGGGTCTGGGTGGAACCCACATCTCACAGGTGTGATAAAAGTCTGTAATCGGCATACTTCAGTAAGAATTTTTCCTAGATAATGTAAGTGGTGTTACACAATCCAGCGAAAGATTTTAGGAGCAGATGGGGCTTCTCAGTTGTAGCAACTCTGCTATACACTGCAGCTTCAGCCAATTAAGGGTCCATCCTGCCCTTCCCCTGAGGACTTCAGACTCACCTAGCCAGCTTCCCGTTCCCATAAACCCCCCTGATTCTGCAGTTGAGCACTGCCTGATATAGATTAGCTATTATTATTTCTGTTCTACTAATTTTTCAAAGGGACAGCTTTGCATTTGCTGATTAATAATTTTTCATTTCTCTATTTTCTAAGTCATTAATTTTTACTTTTATCTTTCTTAATTCTTCCACTCTGGTCCCCATAAGATGATTTTTTTGGGTTTTAATAACTTCTTGAGATACATGATTAATACATTTACTTTTATTCTTTTTTATTTATTGTTACATATTTTGAGATTATTAATGTGTTTCTCTGAACACTGCTGTAGAAGTATTTCACAAGTTACAGTGGGATGCTAATATCATTAGTATTTTTCACAGTGCTCTGTAGTGTAGGTTTGGGTTTTTTTTCTCTAAGTTGCCTCCTGGAGTACTTCACTACATTACCGTCCAAGAGGTGTGGCTCCCTGGCAGTCTCCTTGGTTACTTTTGGATACACACATCCTTGACTGATTTTCTCTGCTTTTAGAAGCCACATGTTATGTAATTCAATACTTCTGTTTCCTGGTTTTTCCAAATACAGAACTTGTATTTCCGTTCTCATTCTCCTTTTCTCTATTACTTCATTCCTAAGAGGAGAAGAAAAATATCAACACTGTTACCTTTTAACTGAAAAAGTTAAAGTTATCAAATATACTATGAAGAATCAGCGCAGTATCCAGGCAACAAGGCATTAAGATGGAAAGCATTTTCAGGACCCCAAAGTATCACAAAGTATCAATTGTTTTACTTATGTTAATTTCAGACGGAATCCCATTGTAATGTGCAGACCTGAGAGTTCCATTTTGGGGGGGGGGTGTATGCGCACATGTGTGTTCAAGGCGATCCTAGCTGTGTCTTTTTCCTCATCTTTCTTTCTTTGGGCAATGAGTTGGAGATTTTTCTCTCACTCTTCTTTCCCTGAAGATACAGCTCCTTTCCACATATTTTCTCCTCACCCATTGGACGTTAAAAATCCCAGATCCTATCATTCTCACTATCTCAAGTTCAGGAACTAAGCAAAGACCTCTGTTCCTACACAGTGCCATCAAGCAAGAAAACAAAAGCATAAAGATAAATTAAAGCATTTCATATAGAACAACTGAACACTAATGATTCTTTTCCTCTCTCATAGTAATCAACAACTCCTCTCCAAGCAAGTGGAGGCTCAGCATAAAAAAACTTCAGCTGCATGAAGAAACCAGGACTTGAGGTAAAAAGCAGAGACGACCTGGAAGATCTCCAGATCTTTTCAGTAGGAAAGACATTTTTTACATGACAGCCAGGCACACACAGGAATGAATCACATTACTTTGCACCATTTCCATCAGTATTGCCTGACTGAGGGTCTTTGGCTGCCCTCCTTCCAGGGAACACGTAAACTACAAAGAATTCTACTCATTGGCCACCGTAAGACCTCCCAAGTGGAGGGGGCAAATTGGGGTCTGGAACCTCAAGTGGAATCCAGACCAAAACATTTACTAGGCCAAGTGGTGAGAAAAAATAATTTCAATCTCAGAATACTATTTCTAACCAAATTTTCAATCAACTATAAAGATGAAATAAGGATCTTTGGAACATGTAAAGATTTAAATCATTTATTTGTCACATGCTATTTATTTTAAAAAATTATTTTAATTATTTTAGTTTTTAGCAAAACAGAAGAATTCAAGAAATAATATACTTTCTGTTTCCGATAATGTCAGACACATGTATTCAAAAACCAGCTAAGACACGACATAAACATTTTTAATCTAACAAAGTAAAGGGGAGAGAGGGAGAAAGAGCAAAAGGAAAAGTAAGATGATAATAATAGCAATAAAAACAAGCTCAAACCTAATTAGAGTTCACTAGAGAAACAGAATCAATATAAAATATATGCATAATTATACAAGTTGAAATTTTGCCTATGCCATTTAGTGAGATATTGCCTTAAAATAAAAAGTGAAGGTAGCTCAAGGTGAGTCAGGAACAAATAAACACATGCACAGCCTAATAACCTAGGTTTCTACCACTGCCTATCCAGGGAATTTGTATCCTTGATCATGTACCAAAATTATCCTAAATCAAAAGTCTCCCAAATCCAGCCCCAGCTAAAAAATGCAAGCACTCTCTGGAAGAAGAAATATTTTGTGTGTATATCAATTTGTCTCTATAAGTAACTTTTAAATATACATTATGGGAACACAATCAAATAAATCAAGCACATAAGAAAATGGACTCCAGAAAAATAAGAAACTTCAGGAAGTTACCTCCAAAGCATCATATGTTAACATTATCTGACACAGATTTTTAAATTATTATGTTTGCTGTATTTAAAAGAACTTTTTATGTATGGTACTGAGAACTGAAACCAGGAACTTCAAACAGGTGGCAGGGAGAGTGCTTTCAACACACATGGTCAATGAACCAATTATGCCTATGTGATCAAACCCCAATAAAAATGCTGGATACAGATGCTCAGGAATGCTTTTCAGAGCTCTAAACCAAGAAAAAGGATGACGGAGCATGCAACTTGGTGTGAACTGTACATTTGAGGAACTAGGTTGCGTGATTCTTACGAGAATCTAGTGCCAGCTGATTAAAGGTGAAGCTAGGGCAAAGAGTAATGTCCTAGCTTCACTGAGGGAAAGCAATCATTATGTATTGCAAACATATAATAATTTTGTTAAAAAGAAACTAACCACTCATCTTTGGGAAAAAAAAAATTTCTTTCACAAAACTTGTCCCTGGAGTCAAAAAGGTTGAGGACTGAATGCTGAACTTAGCATATAATTTAATTCATAAAAGTCTAAAGACAAGCAATACTAAATGAACTCTACCGTTTGTGTCGCTACCAAGACAGAAAACCTATAGCAAAAGAAAGAAATGATTGCCAAATAAATCAAGAAATGTTTTTGTTTATAGGGAATGCAGAAGCCTGGGACTCTCAAGGAAAATGTGAATAGGTTTAGGGGGTGCTAGGAATACTCTGTTGACCTTGTCAATGGTTTTTGCTTTATTGATTCAGGTTTTATTCACTTTTCTGAATCCATTCTACATTTTGAAGTTCTTAAATGTCTTTAAAAAGTTGCAGCAATAATCAGAAAGACATCTATGAAACCTGTGAGTGCTTTTATATGTGTTGCAAATACAATATTAAACTATATTTTAATTCATACAATAGGTGCATTTTAAAAAGCACCAATATAAAATGAATAATGTAGAATTTAATACAAAAATTAATTTGAATTGGAAGGTAAAGGTAATCAATCTGCTTAGATACAGGGTATGAAGATAAGTAAATACTTGACATGTATCCAAAAGTGAATTTAGATTATTTAAAATAAACCCTGGATAATAGTAACATGAAGTTTGACTTCTGGATTAGAATCTTAACTTTTTATCTTTAATCTTAAAATTGCCTTCTACAGAAGCTTTTGTGACACAAGTTTACAATGTAGATTCCAGTCAATACACTCCCAGATAGAATCAGGACCTCTGGAGAGAGAATATAGGTACCTGAATTTTAAGAAATTTTCTTATTGATTTTAACGAGGCACACAACTGTGTGTGTTCCAGAACCCTGTACTAAACAGGAAATGACATGAGGGGAAAGAAAGCAAAGCAAAACAAAAATCCTTGCTATATCTAACAGAAGAAATGTACAATAGTTACAAAAAATCATAACAAAAATACATAGAATGAAAAAACTAATATATGTTCATAATTATAATGCAGCAGGGTTAAACTTCCTTAGAAAAAGATCAGTTTCTGAAACTGAATAAACAAAAACATTTAAACCATGATACATGCTATGTATAAAGACAGTTCTAAAAACATAAGGGAAAAGATAAAAATGAACAAACAGAGACATGTTAGGGAAATACTGCCAAAAGAAAGCAGACTGTAACTATAGAAATGAGACAAAAAAGAATTTAATGCAAAAAAGCATTCAGTAAAGTGATATTTTTACCTTCAGAATGATTATGATTAACAGCTACAAATATCTTTGCAACAATCAGTGTACTACTGACACGTAACGCCCTTCGGCTAAGATCAAGTGTAGTAACCGTTCTTACGAGTATTAAGATAAACTGTCCAGTCTACGGTGGTCAGGAAGGCTTTGACATTCCTTCTGTAGAAACTTACAGGTGAAATAAAACAAAGAAAAAGAACCCAGAGGATTTGAAAACTTGTTCGGTAAACTTGACTTACTAGATTTTATAATATTTTGTACTACACAGAGAATACATATCCTCTTGAATTCCGCTGAAATATTTATAAAATCGACTGACTACACTGAAGTTCTCAATATTTTAGGATAGTTCTGTTCAAAGCGTGATTCCCAGATCCGGAGGTTTTATCAATTTAACAGGCAAAAAAAAAGGCAGAAGTTTATCAGTTCTTTAGCTCAGCACACAGTTCAGTTCAGTTGATGTTTTTCTTTTTCTTTTTTCTTTTCTTTTTAAATCAAATTATGTATGTTGAAAGAAGCAGAACGTTAATATCCTAGCACAAGTATCTAATCCTAGTGCAAATAAGTAGTGTGTAGTTCACAGTCTACCTGCTTTCAATAGGTTTATGACCAACTAAAATACTATAAAACTAGCTTTTATTTTTTTTGTTGTTTATTTGTTTGGGTTTTTGTTTTGCTTTGCTTTTTGTTTTATTTTGTTTTTTGGTACTCAGACTAGAACTCAGGATCTTGCACTTGATAGGTCTATGCCTCTGAGCTATAACCCCATCCCCCAAAACTAGCTTTTAATAGCAAAACTGACAAAAAATTTTTCACAGAGAAAATTAAAAATTTTTAATAAATCTTGCACTTGAAATGTAATAAGTTTAAATTCATTCACAGACTGGAAATTTTAAAGTGCAAAAAAAGATTTATATTTCAAAAATCTATGAAATGTGGTGAAAGAGAATAAGAATACATTGTACATGTTTAGATGTATTTCAAGTATAATTAATTGTAACTTAATTTAAATTTAAAAATTATGAAAATTACAAAATATCAAATGAATAAAATAAGGAGAATAAAAAGAATATATAAATTAATAAAATAAAAAGGGAAAGAGTAAACTCTGACAGGGAATTTGCTCATAATTTATTGTCTGGAAATTCCAACAATAGAAACAAAGCTCAGGAAAACATAATCAAGGAAAAAGTGGAAAAAATCTTCATCAAGGCTGAGGAAGAAGTTGAACAACCAAAAGAAATCCAAGACTGAGGTTTGGCTCTACAGAACTTACGGCCATGGGGGGCCTGCTGTGGATTTTAAGAGGATGGAGAAATTCAGAACTGCAGACTGAGATATTTGCTTCTGATGACAGTGGATAATTTAAAGAGAGAGAAAGACAAATGAGATACCACAGTGTTTTGCTCAAATATGGAGTCAAAGAATGACTATTTTATAACCGTGGTAAATGACTCTTACTGCCTGTATTCACTAAGCCAAAACCACTGAAAATAACTGTGAAAAATCATTTCTCAGGTTGACAAATTAAAATACCTATTGAGTTCTTACCCTCCCTGTATTTGTGATGTAAAAATTACAGCACTGATGAAAAGTATATTATTGACCCACAGGATATAATAAAGTGTCTACAGGGCCAAGAACTGGAATACTCTCCGTGAACCAATAAATCAATCACCATCCCACATGTCTTACCGTTTCCTGCTCCATCTTTGAAATGATTTACCAAGCTCCACCATATCCTGCCTTTCATTATTCTTCAATGTTGAGAATTAGTACCCAAGAAGGTGATGTGCTCAATCAGATTAGAGAAGAAATCATTCCCACATGAAAGGGAGCGTGTATTAACCTATAATGGGTGCACCCATCAATAACACACTCAAAGTACTAGACTAAGCAGACGTATAATTTTGAAAATATATAGTTCTGAAAATGCTCTGGTTTGGTTAATGGAAAACTGGACCCAGTCATGGTACAGAAAGCACTAAAATCCAGAAATCTCAGGCCCATCATAGCATAGACATTCAAAGACTGCAAAGGATAGGAATACTAGATTATATCAATCATGGGAGTGTCCATCTCCTTGATCCTTTCATTGTGAAATGTAGGTATAGATTATATATAGTTAATATAAAATAAACTCCTCTGATAATTTTAAGAATATATTAGAAAGCAAAGAAGTGACTACTAAAAAAGAATTCTCCTTTTTTTCTGATGTGCGTCAATGGGGTGAGAATTCTGAGTGTGGTATGGAATAGAATCACTTGAAGTAAACTATGTGTAAGTTTGTACAGTAACTAGGGTCCTTTGAGAGTGTTTACACTTAGAATTCTCTTTCCTTCTCCATGAAACCCTCAGAAATAAATCAATAAGATCCTAATTGGTTGATATAATTTTAAAAAACAAAGAAAATCTTTAGGACAAATCAAAGGAAAATTCACACTAGCTAGTACATTGGAGTGGTATAAGTATACTGGAAGACTTCTGTAAAATTTTAGGGAAAAAAAAATTCCCTACAATGGAATCCCAATCCTTTTGAGGTAGGAAGCACCAAGCAAAAATCTGTTGGTTATGATAGTCAATCCCACTCTGTTGGTTATGATAGTCAATCAAAGGCCACATTACATCCTGGGTGAATCTGGGTGAAGTCAAAGTCACTACCACCACCATCAAAGACTAGAAAGATGCAAGTGTACTGATTTCAATTAATTTCAGCTCTGCATTTTCTTTCTTTTTTTAGTACTGGGGATCAAACCCAGAGGCTTGCCTGTACTAGGCAAGTATTTTACCACTGAGCTATTATTCATCTTTGCTTGATGCTGCCAGTTTCTACTTAGTGCTTTTGTTTCCATATATAGAGTACACAGCAAGAATTTGTCTCTTGGTTTTGCATGAAATGAGCACACATGTGTTAGTAACACAGTCTGACACTTTCTAATCTACAGCATCCTGACAATTTTATCCTTCCTCAGACATCACACCAGTCCACTACACTGATAATGTAATGCTGGTAAACTAGCATTCTGGAAATAAGAAAGATCATGTGCTTTGTATGTTTTAGTAAGGTCTACATGGTAAGTTTCATAAAAATACACTAAGATTTGCATTTTAGAACGACCTACTTAGGACAAATCCAGAGCATGACTGCAGTACCTAAATTCTCATAGAAATTCTTCATTAGGTATGAGCTTCTTAATAATCAGAGGGTCAAAAAGTTATTTGATTATTCCCCGTCACTCTCTTGCTCTTGACGGCCTACTCCTGGCTAAATGGATCAATATATTACAAGGCCATAATTGTCACAATAGGAGGCACATATAAACTCAGTAACATGGACTTCCATTCACCCAGTCTAACTTGGCTACTGGGTGCTGCACTCCAACTCTCCAGTGGAAAATGACATTCTCTATCAGGAATGAAGTAGCAATTGTTCCTCAAGAGTAGAGGTATTAGGGATTTAGGTTTGTTTTCTTGGTTATTATACCTACTAGCACCATTTGGTGCCCTATATGTTGGTGTCTCTGATAAGGGAATATATTTCACAATGAAAGTGAAGCTTGGGGGGCTGGGAATTTAGCTCAGTGGCATAAGCACCTGCCTGGCAAGTGCAAGGTTGTGAGTTCGAACCCTGGTATCAAAAAAATAAAGTGAAGCTTGGGAAGAGATGATCAAATCATATTCTAATTATGTTTGACTTACAAAAATCTGTTCTATATAAAAGTGCTGTGTGCATGTGTGTCTTATGACTCCTACAGGAATTTTTAAAATTATTTTTATGTTTCTATAAAATATGATAAATGATTATAATTTAAAATTTTAATCACTGTATTATTAAATATTGCATTTAAAATTCAAAAATCTTCAATAATTCATGATGCAAAAAGACGTTTTCACATTTAACAGTAACATGCTATTTAATTTGCTTTAAGGTATATATGAATATCTAACTGTCTTATAAAAATTGACATGTTTGACTTAGAACTCAGATGTAGCTCTCTGTAAATAATACACAGTTAGATATCATAAATTTTCTTTCCAACTGTGGATAATACTTAATATGCTATCTAAGAGTTTTGATTAGCTGAATGCTACTTATTTTATAAGATCATCTTGAGGTGAATTGGCTGAATTGTCATTAACTTTATTTACTTCAACATCAGGCTTCATTATGTTTCTTGTACTTATTATAGTCTTTTATGGGAATAAATTAAATAACAACCAACTGTGAACAAAATTATTTAAAACTGAACAGTGATCAAAACCATAAAACAGGTTTTTCAAGTACATACATTTGTTTGTCATTTAGCCACAGAGTGTTCTCATTAGACAGACAGACAGATAGATAAAATATACTGTTCACTCAGATTCACCCAGGATGAAACTTGGCCTTTAACTATCATAACAGTATATATACTCAGAAGTGCCAAAACTGTCCCATTTCCAAAAGAAAAACTAGAAATGTTAAATAAATTATTAGGTACTTAACCAAGAACTGTTACTATCTTTAAACACACAAACTTCTTTGGATTCCTTTGTGAGACACCATATGGGAAAGGGTGGTGTGCTTTATTACAAAAGTTCAGTCCTAGACCAGTTTTGAAGTACAGGCTGGACTGCTGTCCCTCTTGGAAAGTCATTAAGTACTGATCAGTGACAAAATGACATTTTCCCACAGCTCACACTTCTGTGGATTAGACACCTTTACTTGTTTTCAATTCATTTGACCAATTCTAAAGAGGATTTGAGACAGCTTGAAAAAATGTAGAGAGCTTTAGTTTTGAAAGAAGTGAGTAATCAGAACAAAGAAAAAATAGAACAAATAATTAAATGTCATGGAAATTGTAATGCATAAGGGAAGACAATTTATACCAGAAAATATAGCAAAGATTTTCTCGATTTGGTTACAGAAACAACCAGGCCACTGTGTGATATTCTCAAGACCCTAAGAAGAAATTATAGAGAAATTATAAACTTTTCCTTCTTTTTCTTCCTCTTTCCATTGACCATTGTATACAGGATATGAGTTTTGTGGCATTTACATTGTAATTTCATCCACTGAATGCAGAAGTTTGAGATGAGACCAGTGCTATGGTTTATATCTAGATGTCCCACCTAAGTGTCATGTACTGATAGGTGGGGCTTTGGGAGATGGCTGGGTCAGGGGTGTGTCATACTGAATTAGGAGTGCACTATGATTGGACTAGTCCAGTGACTGGTTTAGCTTGGTTTGAGATGGATGAAATTACTGCAGGGAGAAGCCCCACCCTGGGTGTGGGTGGCGTCAACCTATAAGGAATATCAGGGGAAAAGCAGGTTCGCTGTTGCTGTTTTTTTCTGCCTATCTTGCCATGAACTGTTTCTCCCCTGTCATGCCCCTCTGCCATGCTGGCCTACTTTGGGGCCAACTCATTATGGACTGAAACTTCTACAAACTGTGAACTAAAATAAAACTTTTCTCCTTTTACAGGTCAGATATTTTGTCCCAGCACTGAAAAAAAAAATAATTAAAACAGCAAACTACAAAAAATAAAAATTTAATAGTAGTAATAATAGATGTAACCAAAAAAACCTAGCTTCAAGAAAACTGATAGGTGACAGTAAATAGGTATAACTTGAAGTTATTTCCAATGAAGTAGGCCTGGTGGTGATACATAGACTTCCAAAATCTGTCAAACACACAATAGAATATTATTCAGCCACAGAGAAGGAAATTGCATCAAGTACAGGAAGATGGATGGAACCAGAGACCATCATGTTAAGTGAAATTAGCCAGACTCAGAAAGTTAAATAATACATTTATTTTTTTCATATATTAGAAACCTATAAATTCATGCAAACACACATGAGAAATGACAAGAAGCCAGGCAGTAGATTTTTGAAAATGGGAAAGGGATCAACAAGCCATGAGATAAACGGGAGGAGATAATGGGATTAAATATGTTAAACACATGTACCAGCTCCCCAAAACAGACTCCACCATTATGTAATACTCTCACACAATAATACAATATAACAAAATAAAAAATGAACTTATCTATACTGATACCAGATAGTGATGCTACAGTTTGGATGTTGAACATAACTGAAATATATGTATGTTAAAGCCTAGATTTCTAGGTGGAGCTACTGTGAGATGCTGAGGATCTTGAGTAGATACAGCCTGAAGGGAGATCCTTAAATTACTCAGTGTACTCTCTTGAAGGGGCTTGGAGGATATGACCATGTCCTGCTTTTTCTTTGTGTACTTTAGCTCATGAGGTAGGCAATTTTGCTTTGCCACATACTTGACAGGAGGCAAATCCCTCAACAAAGGCCCAAAGCAATGGGGCCACTGGATTATGGAATGGAACTGCAAGAACAGTGAGAAATAAGCTTTTTACTCTTTATAAGTTAGTTCCTTTAGGCATTTTGTTATAGTTGCAGGAAACTTACTAATACAATGATGTATAAGCAGGCATAATACCCCAGTTGAAACAAGTATTATGTCTGTCCATACTTCATTGTATTACTAGATCCACAGTCTTCTGCTGCTAAGGATGCAAGAACAAATGTATAGAATTGAAAAAATATTTGTTACACATCAAATGTATAACAGAAAAAAATTGCTTTAACATACACAGAGTTCCTAGAAATAATTGAGAAATAGATTAACAATGTTATAAGATTGGTAGAATATTTGAAAAGATTCCTTTAAGTATACAAATGACTAGCATCCTCAGTTTTGTTGGGAATCAAAGAGGTAGAAAATGAAACCATTATTAGAAAAGTATTCAAATATCAGATGGGAAATACTACAAATGAGAGTAAAAGCACTTACATGTTGATTTAGTGAGAATGCCCATTTTTATAGCATTTGGGGTGGATGATTAAGCACTATAGTAGTAAAATGTAGTAATTATACTTTTAAGTATTTTTGTTAAGAAATATACATACATATATATTAACATTTTCTTAACAGTACAGTTAGCCCCCTATGTACAAAGACACTACATTCATGGATTCAACCAAATGCACATCAAAAATTTTTAATTGTATCCTTTCTCCACATGTACATTTTTTGTCATTAATCCCTAAGCTATATAGCATAAAACTACATAATAATTACACTGTATTGCAGATTACCTACAGGTGTTTAATACATCTGTGAGAATGTGCATAGATTATTTTCAAATACTATACCATTTTACGCAAGGGACTTGAGCATTCACAGATTTATCCGTGGGATAGTCTTGGAAACAGTCTACTGCAGACATCTGGGAAAGACTGTATTCTGTAATATAAGTAATAATAAATATATGGGAAGCTGTAATATAAGTAATAATAAATATATGGGAAGTATAACACATACATTAGCTATAATTAAAGGCAAACTGAAATGCCAACCATGACAAGCTGAGAAGGCTGGGATGGAAAGTGAAGGTTGTAAAAAGCTGCTCAGAATCCCACAATGTCCATTCTAACTAATGAACTCCACAAGGTCTCTGATAGCAAAATCTAGGTCTGTGAGACAAGCTAGCAGAAAAAATATGCATGAAAACTGCAATACAGGAAATCTCTTGTGAGACAGGCTGGCTGGTGCCTAGGAGCACAATGTTGACTATGGGAGCAGTAATATGGATATGGCAGAATGTGTAGGAGAAAACAAACCTGAAAAGGAAACTAAATAACTTTCAAGTTCAGATGAAAGATCCATTAGCCAGCAAAATTGCTGTGACCATGAGAACAAAATGGTTATGATGGAAGCAGATCAAGAATTGAAAAAATTGCCAAGAAGCCGTAAGAATGCTGAAAGAGAAACTATATAATTTGAATTTGACCTGCCATATCAAAGCAGCACAGACTGGGTAGCTTAAGTAAAAATCTGCTTCCTCTCACTTCTGGAGGCCAGAAGTCTGGGATAAAGCTGTCAGTAGAGTTTCCTTCTGAGACTCTCTCCTTGGCTTGTTAAGGGCCATCTCCTTCCTGTGTCCTCACTTGGTCTTTTATCATGATATGTTTCCTCTTATCCTAATTTCTTCTTATAAGGATACTGCATTGTATTGGGGTCTATTTGTATGAACTCATTTTTACCTTCATTACCTCTTGAAAGGCCCTATCAACAAATAAAAGTCACACACTGATGTATTGAGGGTTAGGACTTCATTGTATACAACTGATGAGTAGAAATAAAATTCAGCCTGTAGCAACCACCTTATGGGTTCAGATCATCTGCTGAAATGAAGCACCTGCCCCTTCCCACTACTGCTTTCCTTGATAACTGCTCATAATGTGATGCAGTTTCCTTAGGCTAATTTTTTGAGCTACACAGCCCCAGCTTAAACTGAGTCACTCTGTTTTACTTTCTTGTATTACTTATAGTTTGCAAAACTTGGTTATAATTCATATCAGTTATCATAGTTTATAAAAATATTCCATAAGACTGAGGGTTATTTTGCTTGTGTTCAGTTTCTTTCTCACCACTCCACTAGACTATGACTTTATGGATTTTTTTTCATTATCACCTAACAAGTAACAGGGCCCCTAATAGTTAACATTTATTGAGAGTTTAATATGTGCAAGTTTGATGAGCACTTCCTTCCTCTATTTTTATAATATAGGTAATATCATTATCCTTATCTTATAGATATAAAAATGAAAAATTTAAGTACTAAAAATTGCATGACAAAAAAGTAATAGAGCTGGGATTAAAGATGTTCAATAAATAACCATTACACTGTTAATAAATGAATAAATAAACCCAAGTGCACATAGACATAAGGAACATAAAATAAATTGCGATTTACTTAGACTATAGGATATTATATAGTCTTTAACAATGATAAGGGAGACATTTGGTGATGTGGAAAGAAATGAGATAGTATTAAGTGAAAAAAACAAGTCACAGAAAATTATATCTTCCTGTTTATGTGCATATGCATGTGTATGTATACCCATTTTTAAAATGCTGAGATAAAATCTGTATAGACGCACTTTCATTTGATTTTAGAGAATGGAAAAAGAAGTTCAGGGAAAGGGATTTTAACAGAAGGACTTCTGAGTTTAATTTCCTCTATCCCAGCTGTAAAACCTAGGATGAAGGAGAGAAAAATCTTCAACAATGAGTTTTGGCAGCCACTGTGGGACAACTAGGACACCCCAATTGTTCCACATGCTGAAGTGGAAATATGGTACCACTGACAAAAAGTGAATAATAAAGATCACTTCTTGACTCCCTCCCCTCACCTGGAAGACCTCAGCAGCCCACAGGATCCTGGGCTGCCCCTCATCCACACCAGGACAACCTCAGCAGCCAGGGGAGCCTTAGTCACCCATTCTGCACACCAAGAAGTGTAGAGACTGACAAAATCCTCAGCTGCCC
Organism: Hydrochoerus hydrochaeris; assembly: GCA_004027455.1. NCBI lineage: Eukaryota > Metazoa > Chordata > Mammalia > Rodentia > Hydrochaeridae > Hydrochoerus > Hydrochoerus hydrochaeris. The sequence goes on from PVLA01003903.1 coordinate 175,762, forward strand.
CTTCTCTGCACCATGACTACCTCGGGAGCTGTGGGGAGCCTCAGCCACCCCTCCACCATACCCAGAAAACCTCAGCAGCCAAGAGAAGCCTCAACCAGCTTTCCCTCACATCTAGAAGACCTCAGCAGCCAACAAAGTCATCAACTGGGCCCCTCTCCACACCTCAAAGACCTTAGCAGCCCACAGGAGCATCAGCGACCTCTTCTACTACCTGCAGTGCCTCAGCAGTCAGCGAGAATGTGGTGAGTATTCTACCTCAAGCAGAGGACCTCAGTTGGTCAAAAGGAGCCTCAGTAGACCCTGCCCCCACTGGGAGAAACTTGGCGAGTCATGGAGAGCATGGGTGAGCCCTTCTTCCATACAGAGGACCTGGATTGGGCTTGCAAGAATACCGTCAAGGCCTCCCCCAATGCAGAGAAATGTGACAGGACCTGCGAGACCCCCAGTGACACAGTAGGGTCCCAGCTGGGGTGCACACTATAGACAGGTGGGTCTGGAACAGCCTAAAGCCACAGTAACAATACCATGTAAGTGTCTATTCACATCAATATCTTAGGCTAGTTAGCCTAGGAACAATATAAGACACCACTGGCCTACATGAGGAATTCAGGTGACTGGCCCCTCCCCTAAAGAATCAGGCCCAGCAACCAGGTGAATGCCAGCCACACAGTAGGAGCCTAAGATACAATTGATGGATAGCTGAGACTAGTGGGATTAAAATGACCAAAATATTAACCCAAGTGTTTGAAATGAAAAAAGAAAAAAGCATGTTTATCTAGTCCATCAGGAACAAGTACAGGAGACATTGAAATAGAGGGCATTAAAAGTCATACACCTGAAATTTCTGAAAAGATAGTGTGTGACATGAAATAAATCCATGAGTCTATAGAGAATATCAGATTAAAAATAATCTCTCAGCTAAAGAAAGAAATGAAAATCTTAATAAAGGAGTTGCTCAGCATAGCTAAAGAAGACATAGATAAAAAGAAAAGTATAGGACCATGGGAAAAGGATGGAAACCTTGGGTGAACAGTGTAAGAAAGAATGCATAAAACAAATTCAAAGTGATATCCAGAAAATTAAGAATTTCACTGAAAACTGGCAAAACCGTTTGAAGGAAACTGAATATAGACTGTCAGACATTGAAGAAAGGATCACAGCTAGCTATCATGAAAGGAAAGAGCTCTTAATAATATCACAGAATCATGAAATAATCATTCAACAGCTCCAAGGCAATGCAAAGAAAAACAATATAAGATTGACAGGTGTCAGTTAAAATGCAGGAGTCAACAAAAGTGACATAAAAAAAAACTATTTGTAGAAGTAGTAGCAGACAATTTCCCAGGCATGAGAAAAAAAACTCTGATACACAGATAATAGAGGTATATAGAACTCCAATCAACCATGACCTAAATAAATCTACACCGAGACATATAATGATCAAGATATCACAAATTCAGCATAAAAATATAATACTAAAAGCTATTGGTGAAAAGAAACAGCTCACCTATCAAGGAAAGCCCATTAGAATCACAGTCAACTTCTCAACACAAACCCTCAAGTCAAGAGGAGCTTTGAGTGAAGAATTTCAAGTGCTGAAAGAAAACAATTTCTAACCCAAATTGATATGGCCCACAAAACTATCTTTCAAAATTAAAGAAATTAAACTATCTTCCATGACAAAGAACAACTGAAGAAATTCATATCCACAAAACCATTTCTAGATAGAGTACTGAAAGACCTGTACTAGACAGAGATAAAAATGATCACAATTCCCAGAACATTAACAGAAGGAAACCACAAGGCAGGACAAGCAATTAAACAAGGGTGGAAAACAGGGAACCAACAACAGAAAAATAACATGACAGAGTTAACTCAACATATAACAGTTATAACTATCCATGTAAATGTCTTTAATCCACCAAATAAAAGAAATAGATTGGCAGAATGGATCAAGAAATGGGATCCAACAATATTCTGTGTACAAGAAACACATGTAACTGAAAAAGAAACTTATATACTGAAAGTCAAAGGATGGAAAACAATATTCCATGTGATCACAACCCAGAAAAAAGCAGGAGTAACTATTCTCTTTGCAGACCATGTGAATTTAAAACCAAAACTGATCAAAAGAGATAAAGAAGTTCACTAAATACTTATTAGGGGAAAAATTAAAGTGCAAGAGATAACAGTCATAAATATATATGCACCAAATATGGGAGCATCCAACCATATAGGACAAATAGTGATAGATATGAAAAATCAAATATGCAATAACACAATAGTAACAGGAGACCTTAATAACCCATTGTCACAAAGAGATAGATCAACTAGACAAAAAGTCAGCAAAGAAATAAAAGAACTGAATCAAACTTGTGAACAAATGGACTTACTGGATGTTTACAGGATATTCCACCCAACAACAAAATACACATTCTTCTCAGCTGCACATAGGACAGTCTCTAAAATAGACCACATATTAGCCCACAGAACATGCTTAAGTAGATGCAAAGAAACTGAAATTACCCCCATGCATATTATCTGACCATAGTGCATTGAAATTGGAAATTAATGGCAAAAAAACTGCAAAACTTACATAAACACATGGAAAGTAAATAACATCCTCCTGAACAAACCATAGGTCACAGATGAAATTAAAGAAGAAATTAAACAATATCTACAATTCAATGGAAATGCATATACAACATACTGGATCCTGTGGAACTGAATGAAAGCAGTCCTAAGAGGGAACTATATAACAATGAATTTTCATGTCAGGAAAACAGATTGAGCATAAATAAATAACTTACTGCTGCACTTCAAGAAAAAAAGGAAAAAGAAGAGCTAGTCAAGAACAAAGCTCATAGAAGGGAGGAAATTATAAAGATCAGAGCAGAAATTAATGCAACTGAGACTAAGAAAACAATACATAGAATTAATGAACTGAAAAGTTGGTTCTTTGAAAAGAATAAACACAATTGATAAACTCTTTGTTTGATATACTCTTCTCATTAAGAAAAGAAAAGAAGAAATTCAAATTCATGCAATGACAAGCAAAAAGGGTGAAATTACTACAGATCCTGTGGAAATTCAGAAAATCACAAACACCTACTTTGAAAATCATTACTCACATAGGCTTGAAAACACAGAGGAAATGGACAGATTCCTAGAAAATATGAATTGCCAAAACTGAATTAAGAAAGTATAAAAATTTTAAATAACCCAATATAAATTATTGAAATTAAAAACATAATCAAAACTTTACCAACAAAAAAAAGCCCAAGTCCTAATGGATTCAAAGCTCAATCCTACAGAAAATTTAGAGAAGATTTAATGCCAATACTCCTCAAATTCTTTAATGAAATAGAAAAAGAAGCAGTTCTCCCTAATTCCTGGAGGCAAGTATTACTCTGATACCAAAAAGAGAGAAAGACTGAACCAAAAATGAGAATTATGCACCAATTTTCCTAATGAACATTGATGCAGAAAATCTCAGTAAAATACTAGCAAACAGAATGCACCAAACCATCAAGAATATTATACACCATGACCAAGTAGTATTTGCCCCAGGAATGCAGGGATGGTTCAACATATGCAAATAAATAAATGTAACACCTCACATCAACAGAGCCACAGACAAAAATCACATGATCATCTCAATAGATGCAGAAAAAGCTTTTGACAAAGTTCAACACTTGTCCATGATAAAAACCCTACAGAAAATTGGAATAGATGTTCTCCACATCAATCTTATAAAAACAATCTATAACAAACCAACAGGCAGCATTATACTAAATGGACAAAAACTGAAAGCTTTCACTCTAAAATCAGGAACAAGACAAGGATTTCCACTATCACCATTCCTATTCAATATAATTCTGAAATATTAGCCAGGGCAGTTAGACAAGAGAGAGAAGTAAAAGGAATAAAAATTAACCTGTAACAGTTGAAATCACTCAGTGTGGAATTTAGCCAGGGGCAGGAACCAAAACTGAGACTTAACACAGAAAGCATGAAGCTCTTCCTTTCAAATGACTGTGTGAAAAGTCAGCCAAATGTGGAGACCTTGTTATCCCATTGACTCCTGCTTTCCTTTGGTGAGCAGCCAGCTCAGGGCAGGCTCAGGTGAGGGAGGCACTAAAGTGGAGTCTGTTTGAAAGACTGTTTTTTACTCAATGGATGGCCTGGATGAATGAACAAAAAAAAAATAGATGAGAGAAAGAGAAATAAAGAAGAAGCCAACTTCCAAAACAATGGCACATGGAGGGCAATGAGTGAATATTTTGTTTTTTCTTAGATTTTTTTTTTTAGTAGATGTTCATAGTAAATAATGTTTACGTTTTTATGAGAGAAGAATAAATGTACATAACACATCCCAATTCACTTTTTTATGCCCTTTTCTTCCTCTCCTTCCCTCTCCCACTCTCTTGTTTTCCTTATCCATTGAAACAGCTCACTATCTCTATTTGCCATTATCTAACTTTTATTTTTACTTTGGCTATGTCATATGAGATAAGCCATGTGATTTTTAAGTCTGTGTATCTGATTTATTTCCTATGAATGACTCAAATTTAACTTTCTTTACTGCCCAGAAGTACTCTGTTTTGTGTAAATACCACATTTTCCTTTTCTACTCATCTACTAATGACCATATAGGTCACTAACAAGATTTATCTATCAAGCATTGTGCTACTATAAATCTGGGTATGCATGTATCACTTTCATATGATGTTTTTAACTTTTTCAGGAAGATACCCAAAAGGGGAATAACTGGGTCAAATGGAATTTCTACTTTAATTTTTTGAGGAAGTTCCACACTGTTTTCCACAGTGGTTGTACTAGTTTACATTCCCACCAATAGTGTAGAAGGGCCTCTTCAGAATTTGTTATTACTTGATACCTTGATGATGATCATGCTTTCTTGAGTAAAATAAAGTTTCAGTGTTGTTTCAAGCTACATTTTTCTAATTTCCAGTGATATTGAGCATTTCTTCAGGCATTATTGGCCATTTTTTGATTGTGTCTTTTATTTGACTTAGTTACTTTTCTGACATCTGAGACAAAATATTCATTAATATACCTCAGAGACCTAAAGAAAACATTCCTAAAATTCATTTGGAAACAGAAAAGACCTAGAATAGCAAAGGTAATTCTGGGCAACAAAGACAAGGCAGGAGCCATCACAATACCTGATTTGAAATTATGACAAAGCTACTGTGATAAAATCAGCATGGCACTGGCAAAAAAAAAAAAAACCCAGACCTGCAGATCAGTGGAATAGATTAGAAGATGCAGACACAATTACAAAGATACTCAGCCACTTTATCTTTGACAAAGGGCCCAAACATATTCACTGGAAGAAAGATAACCTCTTTAATAAGTGGTGCTAGAAAAACTGGCTTTCCACATGCCAAAAACTAAAACTAGATGCATGTCTATCACTATTTATTAAACTAAATTCAAAATAGATCAAAGATATAAATATTAAAATAGAAGCATTAAATCTACTGGAAGACAAGGAAGGTACAAGTCTTAAAGACATTGGGGTAGGCAGAGAGTTCATGAACAAAACACAAACTTCACAGAAAGTACTTCAAAAATATACTGGAATCTCATCTTCTTAAAAAGTTTTTGCACTTCAGAAGAAATCACCAACAGAGTGAAAAGTAAACCTACATAATGGGCAAAAATTTTAGCCAACTGTCCCTCAGACAAAAGACTTGTATCTAGAATATATAAATAATTGAAAAGCATCAGGTCCCCCAAATTCAAAGACCCAATCCAAAAATGAGCACCTCAAATGAACATGCACTTCTCAGAGGAAGATATACAAATGGCAAATAAATACATGAAGAAATGTTCAACATCACTGGTCTTTCGAGAAATGCAAATTAAAATAACATTGAGATTCCATCTCATTCCAGAGAGAATGGCTGTCATCAAGAAACCATCCAATAATGAATGCTGGAGGGATTGTAGGGGGAAAGGAACTCATCTCCACTGCTGAGAGTTAGACTGGTACAACCACTCTGGAAATCAGTGTGGAGATTCCTCAAAAAACTAAAATTGCAGGTCCAATTCAACTCAGCTAGTCCCCTCCTGGGTGTTTTTCCCAGAAAAATCATATATATATATATATATATATATATATATATATATATATATACAAAAGATAGATAACTATACTACTAATCTCTGTAAGCTCATAAAGAACAGTGTGTGCTCTCATTATTTGATTGTTCAATCATTTTTTCATGTAAATCATTCTAAATCTTATAACTTGAAAAACTAGTTCTAAGATAACAATATGCAATATATTAACTAGTGTCAATTTCTTATTTTTTTGAAACTCTGTATCATTTCTATCTTTGGTTTTGTTTTTAAAATAAAAAAGAACAGGGACTTCTGCTCTTTGTTATAAATGCTCATATATTTTTCAAATGTTTTACAAGATGTCTCTGTTATACTTTTTAAAACTACTTTAAAAAGTAAATGAATGATTAAATCATTTTTCAGAGTTTCTAGTTTGATTTTCACAGTGAATGCCAGAACATTTTTCAAGGGCATAGATTTTATACCTTTCTCTTCTCTCCTTGTCACTTTGCAGTAACTAAAAAGAGAAAGGACTACTCAGATATTCCAACATTCTTTTTCAAAGTGCTCATTTTAAAAAAATGAAAGCAAACAAAATGGGCTATGTGAAGAAAAGCACAACCAAAATATACACAAAATAATACTGTTTGGTGAAGACAACACCAAAGTGTGTCATGGTTGCAATGAGCAGAAAGGAATTAAAGGACAGTCTGGGGGTCATTAGTTTAAGTGCCAACAAGAGCTACCAGGGATATAGACTCTTCCACTTCCCTCGCTGCAAGTACAGGAAACAGTAAGTATGGAAGCTTAAAGTACAGAGACAGGCTAAGCACCTCAGATGTCTGACACTACAAAAGATCCAACGAGGTAACAGCACTTAATGGCACATACCCTCCCTGTTATTTCATAGAGCAGCATGTTCTACCTCATCATGATGGTGTAGCAAAATAAATACAGCAGACCACATAAAAGGGCACTTCAATTACAAAGATGAATGAACCACTATTAATCTCCTAATATAGCAAAAGATGGCAGGGAAAATACAAATCCCAATTCAATAAACAGAACTTACACACAAGGAAACAGGGATAATAGTAAGAATAACAGATATTTAATGAAAGACTATGACACCCTCAAGAGGTGCAAGATTATATTTCACTCATTAAAAGATCAACCAAGATACTGCTTACTTAAATTCTAATGACTGAAATGTGATACTATGAAACCTATCCAAAAAATAAAGAGCTGAAAGCTACCAGGTGAAGGTTAAGAGGTAAGGAATCTCGCAGATTCCCACACCCATTCATAAGACCCCAAGCAAACAAGAGAGATGACAGCATCAGCCACCAAGCCTAGACTGAAGGAAACAATAGCAGATGACATTTCCTTGGCATGGAGTAAATGGATATGACTTAGAGCTGTCTCCAACAGGTGTGCTCAGTAATGATGCCTATACCATCAAACTCTGTCACCAGATCACAGCTGATGATGTAGGGCAGACACAGTGCTCCAGCTGACATGATAAAATTCTCTCTCCCACAGTCTGGGAATTGAAGTGGAAAACACAGAGACTGGGGTATCTGAGTCCCATTAATAGCAAAAATCTAAGGAGCAGATCCAGAGATTCCACTGTTAAGTACACAAGAATAGTTGCCTCGCTGCACTCCTCACTTTAATCAGCCAATGGTTCTTTCATTTCTCTGAGATACTCCAGCACCTTTTCACCAAACTCCTTTATTGTTTTAGATGGGCTTAAGCTGTAAGAGTGATGGGTTTAATTTACTAATAATGTAATAAAAGACAATAAAATCCCCAATTTTATTGGTAGAAAGACAATAAAATCCCAAATTTTCAACATGATTTCCTATAACATATAGCAATTCACCTGGAAAACAAAACACATAAGAATAACCAATAAAACATGGAGAAATGAAACAATGAATGGAAAATTGATCTGTCAAATATAAAATATACTACAAAGCTATAGGAATTTAAGTATATGCTATTCGTATGAGAATACACCAATAAACAAAAGAAAGACAAAGAAATAAATGCAGTTTTATGAGAATTAATTTCTAAATGTATGTTTATCTAGGAATATCTTTATTTCTCTTTTAAATTTAACAAGTAGTTTCACTGCAGAATAAAGTTTAGGTTGACAGTTTAAACGTATCATCCCACTACCTTCTGCCTGCCACTGGATATTTATGAGAAGTCAGCTGTTAATTGTATTGTTGTTTCTCTGGATGTGAATAAAGAACTTTATTTTTCTTTTTGGTCTTCAACAGTTTAGCTACAGTGTATCTACATGTGTATATTTCATATTTATCTTACTTGAAATTTGCTTCAGATCTGCATGTTAACATGTTCATTAAAGATGGTACATTTTCAGGTACTATTTCTTAAAATAATTTCTACCCTCTTCAAATTATTTTTCTGTTCATTTCTTTGTCCTCTGAGACTCCCAGGAAATGTATTGAAAGCTGGATATTTTCTCACAAGTCGCTGAGCCTCTATTTATTTTTAAATCTTTTTTCTGTATTTGAATTACATAATTTCTGTTTATCTATCTTAGAGGGAGTCCTTCTTTCTCTGCTGTCACAAATCTGCAGTGGAGAACCTGGAGTGAATGTTTCCTTTTGCTTATCAAGCATCTTGATTACAAAATATACTTTTGGTCCTTTTAAAAATAATCTCTTTGTTGAAATTTTTTATTCATTATTTTTACAATACTTTAATTCGTTAAAGACATTTTCCTTTACCTCTGTGACCATATTTATATTAGCTGTTTGGATATCTTTGCTGAATCCACTGCTGGGTACATTCCAAGGGTAAGTGCACTGACTACTTTTTGGGCTGCATTGTTTTGCATGTTTTGTAATTTCTTATTGAACATTTGACATTTTAGTGCTATGCTGAAAAAATTCAGGATTCTAACTTTGTCCCCTGAGGGTTGCTATTATTGTTTGTTTCTTTGATAACTTCTCTGAAATAAATTCATAAAGTTACCTTAACAACGCGTGGCTGCTTTTGTATTTGCGTCTTTTGTCTTGCTGTTGCTTTCAAGCCTGGATTCTTAGAAGTTGTCCTTGCATGTGAATAGCTTACTATTCAAATAAGTATTGTTTGGGGGTTGTGTTCGGATATGTTGTACAACTAATATTGTTGGGGAATCTGTGTGTGGGGTGGGAAGCAAGGCTAAACAACCGGCTCTTACCAGGTAAGACCTTTTGCTTTGCACCAAGCGCTCATGCCTCCTGGCTATGAGCATGCTGGCTCAATCCTGGGGAGGTACTGGCCCGTTCCTGCCTCGTATGTGTACAGTAGGATCTCCTTTCAAAACAAGATGTATGGAGACATCATCCAAACCGTCGTGAGAGCCTAGGACTCCTTTTAAATTTCTAGCTACTCTGCTAGTCAGTTAGTAGGTGCGACAGGATCGCAGCTTCAGCCTAATGGTAACATTGCCCTTGCTATTTGCTATCCATTGGGGTCGCCACCATAAGTGACAGTGCCCTTCATCCAAACAGTCCCTCCTAGATGTGGCAGTCAAATTCCCGTTGTCAAACCCTTACCCAGCCTACTCCCAATCCAACAGCTGGAGAGGGGAGGAAGGAGGGACCCCAGGCCAGGATATCACAAACATGTGCTGTTCCTGCTCAAAATTCAGTAATTTGTTATAAATAAAATTTTCCAAGTTTTAGAGTATGCTTTTACTCAAGTTTCTGAGAGCTCAATAGCTGATTTTGGCAATTTGACCCAGCTCCATGGTTATTTATTTATAGGGAGATAATTTCTTAGGTTCCTGATGCCTTCATTTTAGAAGTGGAATTATTTAAAAATGTATTTTAATGTAAATATTTAATGTAAAAATTTAAAACTAGCTAATGTGGTTGATTCATTATCTTAGTAAATAAATATGTTTAAGTGTATGTTAATACATAAGGATAATTCAAAAAAAAATTTTTTTAAGCCAGGGATTTAGCTCAGCAATTCAACTGCTTGCCTGGTAAGTGCAAGGTCATGAGTTCAATCCCCAGTACAAAAAAAAAAAAAAGAAGGATACTTGCTTAAAGAATATATTACAATACTTAACTTCTAAGTTATGTGAATGTAACTACTAAAATAAAGAAAATTTTGTCAATTCAAAAACAAGTATGAGGGAAGAGGAACAAATTATTAAGAATTCTAAATAGGAAACTCAGGAATAGGTCCCAAACTTGGCACATTAATCTATTAGAAATTGAGAATTTTCTGTATTAAGTAACACATGTGTTACATGTACAACCATATGCTGTTTACAAAAAGACAATGAAGATAAGATGACATGATAAAGAAAAAATCAAAATAGGAAAATAAAATACTGGACAAATAAAAAAATAAAAGGAAACTAATATAATGTTAAGATTGGTTGTACAAAATAGAATTCACAGCTTAATGTATTTGAAAGTATATTTTATATTAATAGAAATAATATTACTAGCTAAACATATATATTTTATTAATAATAATATTGTGTATTTATATTTATTGAAGATAATAAACATTAATAATAAAGTTGTAGGTAACGAGCAACATAATCTTAAGATAGAAGTAAAAAAGGAGCCATGGTAAGAAATTAATGTTCTTCCACAGTACCATGATATAGCTCTCTCTGAAAATAATCAAACAGTCTTTTTACAATATGTTACAAGACAAGAGAGACACCAGATCAACCTGTGCCTTCTGGTTGCCACCACCAGAAGGCTCCTTTCTGTGGGATAGAGCATGGGCAGAAAGAGCCAGCAAATCAATCTCGACCTGCCAGCCACTGCCACCAGAAGACTGCTTCTTGCAGGCAGCCAGCATGGGCAGAGAGAGCCATCAGATCAACTTCCACCTGCTGATCACTGCCACTAGAAGGGTGCTTCCTGTGGGCAGTCAATAGGAACAGGGACATACAGCCAGGTAAGCCCCATGTACCCTACCTGCAGAGGGACAGCCAATGTGGGAAATGTCAGAAGTCTTTCAACCAGTTTGTGGGAGGAACCCAGAAGAATGTCATACAAAGGAGCAAAAGGCAACTTCAGACCTCCAGCCCACACAGAACAAGTCATAGAAGAAAATGGAATTCACACACCTGAAATATCCGAAAGGATAAGCTACTAAAGTACAATTTCATAAGACTGCAAAAGCAATCAAATCAGAAATAATATCTCAGACAAAAGAAGAAATTACAAACATAATACAAGAAATGCTCAGTGTGTCTAAAGAAGACATAAATAAAAAAGAAGAGCATAGGAAAATGATGGAAACCTTGAATGAACAACATAGAAAGGAATTACAATGCATGGAACAGATTCAAAGATCCAGGAAATTAAAAAGTCAATCAAAAGCTGGCAAAACCACTTGAAAGAGACTCAGGATAGACTTTCAAACCTTGAAGGTAGGATTGCAGCTAGAGATTGTGAAAGAAAAGATCTTTTTAAAATAACAAGGAATCAGGAAACAACAATTCAACAGCTGCAAGATGACTCAAAGAAGCATAATTTAAGAGTGATAGATATCAGTGAAGAACACAAATGAAATTAAGCACAAATGAACCTAAAAGGTTAGAAGTAATAGCAGAAAATTTCCCAAATAGGAAAAGGATCTGGCATTCAGATAAGCGAGGCATATAGGACTCCAACTAGCCATAACCCAAGTAAATCTATACCCAGACATATAATAATCAAGATCCCAGAAATTCAGCACAAGAACAAAATATTAAATGTTAAAATATTAGAGAAAAGAAACAGATCACCTATAAAGAAAAACTCATCAGAATCACAGCAGATTTCTCAACACAAATCATTAAGTCAAGAAGAGTGTGGAGTGAAGTGTTTCAAATCCTGAAAGAAAACAACTTCCAAAAGGAGGAGAGAGATTGCAAGATGGCCGACTGAGTGGTGGCACAAGAGAGCCTCTCTGAGGAAAAAAAAATAAAAACAACTCATACGCTGGAATCTGGCAACATGGAGAAAGCCAGACAAAAGGAGAGGAATTCTCATGACCCAGGAAGAAACTGAGGAAAAAGAAAAAGAAAAAAGAAAGAAGGAAAGGAAGCACGGACAGAGGGCTGGAGCTGGGCAAGCCCTGATCACTGTAATGGCACGTCTTAAAGTCAGGTGACTCACGATCGAGCTGAGATCATGGCCCTGCCAAGAGCAGGGGTTGGTGAGCTCCAGACCTTCCACTGGAGGAGGCGCTGCGGCAGGGAGTGGAAACAGCCAGTCGAGCTGCACAAAGTTTGGTGAGTGATGGGAACTGTATTCCCCAAACTGGGAGGACTGGCTGGGTGACATTTTGGAGTTGGGCAGGGCCAGCTTGAATCAAAACCCGAGGCGGCGACTGCTGATGACTCCTAGTCCAAAGCAGATTGGTGGGATCTGCTCAGGCAGGGCCACACCCCTGGTTGAAACCCAATAGCCAGGGACAAGGCTTTTCTGAGCCAGTGGCATCCCCAGGGAACACACAAACTTGTTGAAACATAAACTGGTTGACTGGCGTAGGGGGAGGAGCCAGCTCTCAGCATGCAACTCACAGATTCTCAGTGGACTGGGGGGAGGTACTTCCCTAGCAAGTGCATTGCAGAAAAACTGTAAGCAATAGAAAAGGCCCAGAGACCTCCACCACCCACCTGTCTGAAGGGGGCCGGAAACAGGACAAGACAGAAAAAGAGCAAAAGGTCCCCAACTGCAGAACCAGGGAAAGTGAGTCCAACAGAGATAAATGCAGAGGAGGTTGAGAGCAGCAAACCTGTAATGTCAGAGACAGCCTCATCAGAAATAAAGAAATACATCCATGACCTTATCGTTGAATTTAAATCTGAAATTCGAACTCAGGTGAAGCAAGATATAAGAAGATTAATAAAAGAAGTCCTGGGTAATCCTCAAGTAGGCACAAATGAAAGAATAGAAGAACCCAGAGAAAGGAGAGAAGCCTTTGATGAAGAATATAAAAAAAACCTAGAATATATGAAACAGATCCAAAGAGAATATCAGGAAATTAAAAACTCTATTGAAATCTTGCAAAACCTTTTAACAGAAACTAAAGACAAACTTTCAAAACTTGAAGATAGATTTGCAAAGTATGATCATGAAAGGAAGGATCTCTTAAAAATAACAAGGAACCAGGAAGCAATGATACAAAGGCTAGAAAATGACAAGAGGATTTATAACCTAAGAATAAAATATGTGAATGAAGATGCAGCCATAAATACAAATGAAATAAAAAGTCCATTCACAGAAATAATTAAGGAAAACTTCCCAAACATAGGTAATGGAAGTGAAGTTCAGATAAATGAGGCATATAGAACTCCAGCCAGCTACAACCCAAACAGATCTACACCTAGACATATAATAATCAGGATCCCAGAAATCCATCACAAGAACAGAATATTAAAAGTGATCAGAGAAAAGAAACAGATTACCTATAAAGGAAAACTCATCAAAATCACAGCAGACTTCTCAATGCAAACCATCAAATCAAGAAGAGCTTGGAGTGAAATATTCCAAGCCCTGAAAGAAAATAACCTCCAACCCAGAATGATGTACCCAACAAAGCTGTCTCTCAAAATTAATGGAGAGACAAGATATATCCACGACAAAGAGGAACTGGGGGAGTTTGTGACCACCAACCCAACCCTGCAAAGAATACTGAAGGTTTCAGAAACAGCAGCAGGGGAGGGTTGCCAAACAAGACAGGCAATTGAATGAAGGGTATAAGTGGAGGGCCAGCATACAACAGACCAGTGCATGTTGGTTGTAACCATTAATATAGATGGCCTCAGGTCAGCAATAAAAAGAAACACAGGGAGAGTGGATCAAGAAACAAGATTCATCAATATACTGTATACAAGAAACACATTTAATTAGAAAGGAAATTCATAGATCGAAAATCAAAGGAGAAAAAACAACTGTTCCATGTGACAGGAGACCAGAAAAAAGCAAGGATAACTTGCCCATCAACCTCAGAATGGATAAGAAAGATATGGTATTTTCATACAATGGAAAGCTACCCAGCTAAAAGTAGAATAATCTCAAGGGTCTTGTAGGTAAATAGATGCAACTGGAGATCATGTTCATGGGAAAAACAGTTTGAACTCATACAGGTGAATCCTAGCATAAAAAACAGAAGGAGTTAATGGGGTCCAAAAAGTAAAATAGTCACTGTAAAAGAGATAGAGGATGAAACACCTGGAAGGGAAAGATAGCAATTATTGTTAATTTTTTATTGTCTTGTCTTGAACTCTTGCATTGTTTTCACAATTTTGGTAGGGTTGGCTTTGTTCTATTTTGTTTTGTTAGATTTTATTTTGTCTGATGGTATGGGGAGCTACTTTTTTAACTATTCTTTTATTTAAAAAGAAACAAAAGCATGTAAAAGGTAGAGATAATACAGAATTTCAAAACAAATAAACAATAAGAAATCACTAGTTGATAAATTACATATTGTCCTATTAGAAATAGTTGTTCAAGTTACAAAATTAAAGCATACAAAGTAGATATTCAAACAGTGAGAGTGTAAACAGCTATGCATGCATGAGTCTCTACATGTATTTCTATCTTTTCTGTATTAGAGGGAAAAACAAAACATAGCAAGACAAAACAAAACAAATTCCTATAGAAACATGAAACCAAAAGGTCACATAAAACCATAGTACAAGGTGATCTACAATGATTACTGTGTTGTTTCTTATTCTCTTCAATAGAATTATCTATATCATCAGGCATAATTGAATATAGCAGTATAATTGAATATAGCAGTACATAACAATATTAGTAAAAATAAAACATTGTAGACAGTATAAAACTTCAAAGGCAGGTAATAATCAAACCATAGTGGATAGTCTAGTGAAACTTGTCATCTTAGGTGCAGTTGCCTATACTCTCAGACTTTATACTATTAGTCATAACAGCTTTGAATAAAATCTATCAATACAAAGCAGCGATCTAACAAATCAGATTCTATTATGATCAGTCATGGTAAAACAGTGTAGGTTTTACAGAGCTTTAGATTAAGTTAATAGGAAATTAAGGATGATTACCATACTATATCCTGTTATTTTCAGGTTAACTGTCTGTGCCCTCAAATCTAGTACAGGTAGAATGGCTGGAACAGAAGATAGTACATCTAAAAAGAATAGTGTGAGTAATGTGGGTTTTAAATCCTGGTGCACTATTAACAATATAGTGTATCAAGGCCATCTATGTTAGAGATTCTGGCCCTCCTTCTCTGCCTCTCTGCTACGCTGCTTTTCTGCCTTTGTTTGTCTAGTTTTCTCCTTCATTCTACTGCCTGCCCCACTCATTAGGCCTTTCTGCCACTGTTCCTAGAATCTTGGTATTTTTTTCTCTCTCTAGAATGTCCTTCAGTATTCTCTGTAGGGTTTGATTGGTGGTCACAAACTCCCCCAGTTCCTCTTTGTCATGGAAGCATCTTGTTTCTCCATTAAGTTCTAGTGACAGTTTTGCAGGAGTACATCAATCTGGGCTGGAGGTTATTTTCCTTCAGGGCTTGGAATACATGGCTCCAAGCTCTTCCTGATCTGATGGTCTGTGTTGACAAGTCAGTCGTGATGCTGATGGGCTTACCTTTATAGGTAATCTGTTTCTTTTCTCTGACAGCTTTTAATATTCTGTTTTTATATTGAATTTCTGGTATCTTGATTATTATATGTCTGGGTATAGATCTGTCTTGGTTGTAGGTAGCTGAAGTTCTGTATGCCTCACATAACCAAATGTCAGTTTCTTTTCCCATGCTTGGGAAGTTTTCCTTAATTATTTCCATGAATAGCCTTTGTAATTCACCTGTATGTATTGCTGCTTCTTTGTTCACATTTCTTATTCTTAACTTGCAGATTCTCTTGTCATCTTCTAGCCTTTGTATTGTTACTGCCTGTTTCCTTGTTATTTTTAAGAGATCTTTCCTTTCATGATCACACATTGCAAACTTGTCTTCAAGTTTTGATAGTTTATCCTTAGTTTCTTTTAAGGAGTTTTGCCAGCTTTTAATGGAGTTTTTAATTTCCTGGTAGTCTTTTTGTATCTGCTTCATGTATTCTATATTTTCTTTATGTTCTTTATTGAATGTTTCTCTCCTTTTTTTGTGTTCCTCCCTTCTTCCATCTGTAGCTTCCTGAGAGATGCTTCCTGAGAGCATTTCTTTTATTACTCTACTCATATCCTGCTTTACCTGATTTAATATTTCAGTTTTGAGCTCATCTACAAAGCCCCAAAGATATCTCTTAATGTCCATTGAAGCCATGTTTGATGTTGCGTGTTTGCCGCGCTCAGTCTCCCTTGTTTTTCCCTCTCCTGGATCAGTGCTCTCAGGGTTCTGGGCTGGGGGCCTCCTCCTGCCTCTCTCTCTCCTGTCATGGTCCCAGCTTCCTCCACACAGGTAACAGTGCAGGTCCCAGCCCCCTTCCCTGTTGGCCACAGTTCCTCCAAAGCACACTGGTGAGGGACCTCCACCCTCTCCAGCCTGCTCCTCCCCACCAGGCCAGCCAAACTTCAGGGTCTTCACCAGGTTAGCATGTGCTAGGTGCAGGGAATTGATTTGGGATGGCTCATTGGGTCCTGGTCAGGGGCACGGCCCAGTCCAAGCAAATCCCACAAATCTGCTCTGGGGAAGGAGCAATCAACTGAAGTCACTGTTGCTCCCAGTTCAGGCTCCTCTTGCCTGATTCCAACATGTCACCCATTTGGTTGCACCCTTCCCATGGGGAGAGTCTCATTCCCAGCACTGACAATGGATTAATGAAGTTCTCTTCCCTGGCTCCGCTCTCCATTGGGCTCACCAATGCCCGACTTCAGCGCTGCTGTGGTTCCTGTGAGTGGAGGCAGGAACAAGTTTGGGCGGCTCTGCCAGTGGGCTGGTGCAGACCCAAGCTGGCGCAAACTCAGACTGGTGTAAACTTGGCAGGTCACAGTGAAAACGCTGTGTCCCGTAATCTTCAGCTGTTCCAGTTGTAGTCCTGATCTGTTTGATGAGCCTTTTTATGTTTTAATTTCTTCCTGTGTCAAGAGGATCCATCTCCCTCTGTCTGGGTCTCTCCAGGGTGTTTTATTCTGGCACATGAGTTGTTTCTCCTGGGAGGCTTTGTATTTTGTTGCTCACTGATTGGCCATCTTGACTTCCCTCTTGGGGGGCTATTTTGACCATAATGGAATGTATTGTGTTAATCATGTTTGGTTTCCTATTATCTTGTTTTGAAGTCTTATAATCTTACATTCGTTTTTTTAAATTTGTTTTATTCTGTTTTGTTTTGTTTTGTTTGATTTTATTATGAGTGATGATATAAACAGCTATTTTGAAGAAAATGAGACATTATGGTAGCCATTGCTGATTTATTATCATCTTGTTTTTAAATCCTATCATGCTTTTATTCTTTTGTTTTGATTGGTTCTATTCTGTTGTGTTTTATTTGATTTTATTATGTGTGATATTATGGACAACATTTTTGAAGAAAATGAGATACTATAGTAATCATTGTTCATTTCTTATTATGTGGTTTTAAAGTCCTATAATGCTTTCATTCTTTTGACTGGATTTATACTATTTTGTTATGTTTGATATTATTACATATGACGGTATGGTAAACTATTTCAAAGAAAACAAGAGATATTATAGTACCCACTGTTGATATCCTGTTGTCTGTTTTTGAAGTCCTGTGTTGCTTGCATTGTTCTGTTCTGACTTGCTTTGTTCTGTTTTGTTTTTTGGGCTTTTTTTTGTTATATTCTCTTTAAAATAAAAACATTAAAAAATAAAGATACAAAAGAGTTAAACAGAGCATCTAACAATACTAACCATATGCACATTGATACATATGCATGAATATGTTTGTATGTAAATCACAAATAGATAGCTATTCACAGAAAACAGGTATATATTTGATCACATATTGGCCACAAAATAAATTTAAACATAGTCTAGAAAGTTGACATTATAAATGTAATGGTCTATAAATATATACAATTGAATTGAAATTAAAAACTAATAAATAATAAATAATATTCTCCCCATCCCTAAAAACTAGTGATTTTCAAGTATACAACATATTGATATTAACTGTAGTCACCTTTTGAAAATAGAGCTTTTGAATACACTCCTCTGCTCTGAGTTTTTACATCCTTTAACTTGAAAATTCCACAGAATATGTATTTTAAATGCTCTCACCACCAAAAAAGTATATGAGGTAATGTATATGTTAATTAGCTTGAGTTAACCATTCCAAAATGTATACATATTACAAAATATCATACTGTATATAAGTACATATAATTTCCACTTATCAATTTTAAAATAAGTTTAAAATAAACTTTAAAATGAAAGTAGTCATTAGAATGAGTTAGACTAACTTATAGCAACAATATAAAGACATGAAAAGTGCACTCCAAAATTTTAGACTTATAAATATATTCATTTTAAAATTATTAAAATCTAAAATAAACAAATGACATTTTAAGTCAAGAAACTAAGAACATATAAAACCAATAGCATAATAGAAGTAATGAAGATAAATCAAATGTTATTAAAATATAAATAAGAAATATTCATAGACTCAAATATTAAAGTCAAAACTGGTTACTGAAAAAGGCTAATGAAATAGATTAGATATTGGATTAGAGAAAG